>JAJGOT010000642.1:0-102500 GCA_022457155.1 Cladopsammia gracilis
GTATCAGTGCATACAGCTGCTGTACGTTACAGTATGCATACAGCTTATAGTATGCAACTAGTCATCGTTTTACCACTACGTAAAAAGAACGGGCTTATAATTATATTATTCCCGGGCTTATAATTATATTATTCCCGATGAATACACTTTTGACACAAAACTGAGGAATTTCAATTCAAAGTTATATACAGAATTGCAACTACAAATCACAGTCTTCACAAAATGTCTCTTACACTTTCGCCACTGTGCAGTTTCTGTAACAATAATGATGACTCTGATATTTATTTGTGCAATGTCCTTTCGTATCAAAATTCTGGGAACAAATTCTAAGTTGAAGCTCCATATGCAAGTCACATGTGCTCGATAAATGTGACGATGCACTTCTTTTGTTTGGAATTCCAGCAATCTAATTAAAGGGCCACCCTCACCTAAAATGCTATGCGCACCGTGATCACCTTCTGTGCTGAATTTCGTGTAACACGAAATTCACGCTTGAATGCGTGCAACCAATCAGATTACGCGTATGAACAATGGAGCGTTTCAAAACAAAAACAAACGACCGCAACGTCTTTCGGGTGAAGGTGGGCCTTTCAGCAAGGGAATTTAATGTATTCTAAACACTGTTATTCTAGTGGGTAAACAGACTATTTATCAATGTCGAAAGAACTTACAAAACCATCATTCGACTTATTTCTTAATAAAATGCAGAGCTCTTACAATGTCATCTCTGATTTGCTGAGAAAACAATAGAACAAACAACACACACTGAACCCTCGCCCTGAAAACAATAGAGCTGCCATTTCCGAGTTGCCTTTATCGGCACTTTCTCGATATATCAACAACAATGGCTTAGCAGTCTATGAATATTCCATAAAACGATTCAACACAAAAGAAAAAATTAACGTAACAATGGATAAAAAGAACGAGGTATTGTTGTGTTTCATTTCGTTGTTGATATATCGAGAAGTTACCCCTTTATCCTCTCTATCAAAGCAAGGCTAGGTGCGAAACCTTTCATATGAAAATGAGTTTTCATTCACATGCAAATAACTATTTGCATGTGAATGAAAAGTGTTTTGTTTCGGCCTATTCAGAAATGTAATTTATGTAGTGTAAACAAAGTAATGTATGCAGCGTAGCGGTATGTAAGATTAAAGGTCCGTTTGCACAGGCCATTTTTTGTGCAATTTTTGTCGCACTTGTCGATGCAAATTTTGTCGCGCGCTAGTTGCATCTTCAAATCGCATGTGTAAACGGGCGGCGATTTCAGTGCGATTTGGGCGCGATTTGTCGCGCGATGTCGCAGAAGTTTCTGATGCAACTTGGCGACGATTTTAGGGAAATCACAGCAAATCAAAGCAAATATCGCACAGGAAATCGCCGCTAGTTTACACTTGCGACATCAGTTGCTTTGGAGAGTGCGAAAAAAAAAAAAAATGCATCAAAAATCGCATGTGTAAACGGGTCGTAAGTGTTGTAATGTTATAATGTAATTGTCTTATGTAAAGTAGTGGCTACCGTTTGCCATGGCATCTCGCTCAAAAGTGGGGAGGCATTGCATCATGCGACTAAGAACAGAGGTCAATCAGGGTAAAACGCATTGTTTGGAGTTTTGACAAAAAGAGAAAGAAACGCGTTCTTCCAATAAACTTGCCTCCTTCACTTCTGAAGATTTTCGCAAGCGTTAAAAATATACATTTCCAACAATAACAGTAAAACTTAATAACAAATCAATAAATAAAAGAAATGAATGGTCATGTCTAGCAATCAAGACTGGCATGGCAAGCCTCTGTTTAAAGGAGGCCAAGGTTGGGAAATAGGAGTAGAGATGGAAGTTCGTTTTTGATCTTGGGACTTTGTAACTCAAAGAATTACAGTGCCTGCTCTTCCTTTGCATTGGTTCCATTCTATCCAACCCATCTGGAGCAACAAGATTGTGATGAATTTTGAACATCATACATAGCCTCATAGCCCTCCTTCTCGTCTCCAGCGATTCCCAGCTCAACTGGTCTAACATATCACCGATCGCTGGATGTTTGATGATGGGCGCTTTCCATTCGACCAAAAATTCCGGGTATTCCGTGTGGCAAATGGAACGGCATTTTCCGGTTGGTCGCTCCAGGCCATCACGTTCCAAGTTTCGCGCGAAAATACAAAATAAACCGAAGCAAAACAAACAACATGATCTCTCTGAATTAACGATTATCGTTAATTCTTAAATTGATCCGAATTAACGATTATAGTTTATTCCGAACACTGTTTCCCAGGACATTTCAGAAAAGAAGAAATAGAAAAAAAAACCATGTTATTTGGACTGCGGGATTCGAACCCGGAACTACCGCTACTAGGAACGTTTTCTTACCACTAGACTACCGAACAACAAGGCGATGGGAAATTATATCTGCAAGATATTTATTTGAGTCTTACATAGAATATCACTGATCTACAGTGATAAGGCCTAAGCGCTGATTTCAAATGGTTAGCTTTTTGTTAAGGTTTGGTGATCAAGCTTTTCCATTTATTTTCTAAAATTACTTTCAAGCGACTTATTTTATAGGCTTACTACAGGGTGTAGAATAAGCGTATGATCTTTTTTTTAAAAATTGAGGTTTGCTCAACCAGCAGCGTGGTGGTCCAGTGGTTAGAAGAGAGGATAAGTCAGCGAAGGGTCGTAGGGTCGTAGGTTCGAGTCCTGTCCGAACACTAAGGATTGTTTTTCAACAAAAATGCTGATTTCCCAGAATTCCTTTCAGACTGTCAGTGTTCGGAATTAACGATAATCGTTAATTCAGAGAGGAGGACGGGTTGAAACAAATGGCGGACTCGTTGCCTCTTTTACTTGCTTTGAAGTTGTTCGATGACTCTGAAGTTAAAACGAAAGATATTTTAAGCGAGAACGATGATATTTTTTTCAGTGCAGCTACCTGTTACATGTGAAGGAATTTTTAAAAATCGAGTCGGCGACTACTTTGTGCTCCTGACTTAGCATATTCGTTTAATCCATAAGCTTAGGGATGGACCATTAGAAAAGTGATGGGGGGAGGGGGGGGGGGGGGTGGCAAAAGCAAAAAAAAAAAAATTTGCCCAGTAAATTATTAAGAAAAAAAAATATTCCCACGCATTATCGCAAAAAAAAAAAATCTGCCCAAGGACAATTAAAAAATAAACTATGAAAAAAAAAAAATATTCCAGCCATCGAGTGAAAAAAAAAATTTCCACCTTAGGTGGACAAAAAAAAATTTCTTGCCTCTCCCAAAGTTCCCACCCCCCCCCCCCCCCCCCCCATCACTTTTCTAATGGTCCATCCCTTATAAGCATTTCTGTGCTACTTACCAGTCCTAGCTGTGGCCATTTCTGCTGTTGTACTAGCTATGTTACGTGAGCAATCATGCTTGAGTAAGAGCTGTAAGCTTTCGGTGAAAAACAAACACGCCGTGCACTGATATCGATATTGAGACGCCATCTCGACTATGCGGACACGTTCGATTCCGGCTCGGAGAAACTGGGCCGAGCAGGAATGGTCGAATGGAACGGTATTTTCTGGTTGTTCCGATTTTCCGGAATTTTATTCCTGAAAATTTACGTTCCATTCGCTTCCCAACCCGGAATTTCCGGAATTTTTGGTTGAATGGAAAGCGCCCGATATCTGCGATCTCGCTATAAGGTAATCTACAGTTTTTATAGCGGATCACTCGCGGGCCGAAGGCCCGCTGCGAAGCCCCATACTCATAGAACCAATGCCTGTCATTTTTCATGGTCATGGCTAGCGGAATGTTTTGCGGGCGCGTTATCTGTCCGCCGCCGCCGTACGCGTTGGGCTAGCTCGCGGGCGCGTATGACGTCGCAAAACATGCTTGTATGACGCCACACAACGTCCGGGATCTGCGAGGCTTTGTTTTTCGCGCGGCTACACAGCCGTCAGCTCAACACTTATAGTGTAGATCTTTTGCTGGTCAGTGTTTAGCGTAGAAGTAAAGTCGTTATTTCCCTGCATTTTTTTCGCGGTTTGCCACTCAAGACAGGGATCCTAATTAAGGGATACTCAGAAGCCGCTTTAGTTGTAAAAGAAGAGCTTTCTGGGATAGGAACTTCATACGTTTTTCAATGAGGGGAGATATTTGTTTTTATTACGAATTTCAAAGAAGTGGAGATTTAAAGAAGTAACAAGCAAGCGAGGGACTCAAAGGTAAAACAGATTACATTTTTCGATGGGAATTTATGTTGATATCAATCTGTGATTTCCTTTTTTTGTGTGTTACTGTTAGTTTTGAACAATTGATTTGAAAACGTGCTTAAATTTCTTGAATTTCATCGAAGGCAGCTCGAACTCGATGCACTATAACTGCAGTACGCGTTTTGCTTTTAAACATAAACCAATGAAGATTTAAATAAAATTTTTCGAAAGAAGATTGTGTTGTCCATTTTTATGTGTTTATTCATTCATTACATAGATTGAAAAGCGATTTTATGTAAACAAAACAAGACTTGGATTCAGTATAGTTCTATTTTCGCCAACCTCGTTCCCAGGGTCTCTCTTCTTCCCGCCCCCTGGAGCGAGAGAGACCCTGGGAACGAGGTTGCTATTTTCACTCGCATCGCCTTATGCAAACATGTTTGTGTATTTTTGCAATTTTGATTTCCATATCAGTTTCTCGGGCAATTTTTGATAAGCAACAAGCGTATTTTGTTCGGAAAGCAGTCGTACTAGTTATTCTAGACGAAGGAGGACTTAACATGATAGACTTCTCTGTGTTCGATAAAGCGTTAAAGTTATGCTGGGTAAAACGACTATATTCAGATGATAATGCCCAGTGGAAAGTTATTCCAACATCCCTACTTGCTAGTGTAGGAGGAACGCGTATTTATTACCCCAATTAGGATATTAACTGCGTAAAATTAGAAAATTCGATACCAAAGTTTTATAAGGATGTGATCATTTACTGGCAAGAGTTAACTAGCAAAAATCCTGAAACGAAAGATGACGTCTTAAATCAAATTATATGGTATAACAAGAATATTAAAATAGATAAATCCTCTGTGTACTTTAGAAATTGGCATCAAAAAGGCATCTGGAAGTTATCTGACCTCATAGGTAAGCATAAGAATTGCTTTCTCTCCTTCCCCCATTTTCAACAGAAATTCCATGTTGAGTGCAACTTTTTACAATATTATGGTCTTTTATCTGCAATTCCCCGTAAGTGGAAAGATTTGCTTAAAATAAGACCTAATGAGTCATCTTCAACTCCTGCAATTGATATTGAAACCCTGACATGCAAAACAATATATAAGATGCTAACCAACAATCAAAAGCTTCCTCCGCCAACAGCTGAAAAAAGATTATTTGATTTAGGTTTTAATAAAACAGAACGACAAAAAGTATACTCACTCCCATTTTACGTTACTAAAGAAGTTAAGCTCTCCATGTTTCAATACAAATTAATACATAATATGCTACCTACTAATAGTCTTCTCTACAAAATGAAAAAGGTCGATTCTCCATCTTGTCCCTTTTGTCAAACAATAAAGCAGACTATCCTTCACCTTTTTGTTGACTGCCCCCTGGCTAGAGCCTTTTGGCAGGAATTTACTTATTGGTATAACTCCATGTTCAAAAACATGTCGAGCTTAAAAAAACAGAAATAATCTATGGTGTCTTAGACAACGTGTCGGAGACTCTCAATCATCTAATTCTTATCGCTAAGCAGTTTTTATTTAACTGCGCCACCAACAATAGTAAATATCTTTTTGTGGATTTTCTCATTGTGGTTAGGAACAAAATTAAATTAGAAAAATACATTGCTGTTCGTGCTAATAACTTCCATCGCTGTTGTACAAAATGGAAAGATTTCATTTACATAATAGTCTACATTGTCACTTTCTTTTATTTTCAGCACTGTTTACATGTCATGTTAATGTGAAGGACGTAAGGATTTAATTTTGTATGTAATCCTCTCTTGTATGTAATCGTCTTTGTAAATATAAAAATAAATAAGCTTAAATTAAAAAAAAATTCATAAAAAAAGTTATTCTAGACGGAGGTAAAGTTGTTTTTGTGAACTTTAGTACGGTGTAAATGTACTGTGCAGATGGTCGCATCATACTGTTTTTGAGAGTTGCTAAAATAGAAAAATAGCCCGGTCGTCAATCTTAATTCTTGTGCTTCCGACCTTTCACCTTAGTTAAGTTTCACCTTAGTTTAGCTTGTTCAGAGTGCGACGCTGTTAGGCTCAGCCTATCTATATATATTATCTTTGTCATTTATTCTTTAGCTTTTTTGGTATGTATTTTATTTCACATTTTTCTAGTCACTCAAGCTGTTTCAGCTTCGGTTAAATCAGTTGTTTTACCTGATTGAGAATTTGTCATCCAAGACAAATGATAATGTGGTGTGCATGTAGGCAATAAATAATCTTGCTGCAAATCGACATCTTGGCTTAAGCCGAGGTCTCAATGTCAAGGTTTTCCAAAACGGATATGATTTTGGGCTCATTTTATAATTACTGGATATTATCAGTGTACAGTAATGCACCCAGAGCGATGTTTTTTTTCTTAAACTTTTATTTTAATCACACAAAATACAAAAACATAATAATATACATTGTGTGCAAAGATACCACTAGCAAAAATATATAGTTTTTTTATAACGTTTACAAGCTAGTCTTTCTTTTTCAAATACATTCCTCTGTTTTTACAATCTTACTTACTTACTTACTTACTTACTTACTTACTTACTTACTTACTTACTTACTTACTTACTTACTTACTTACACACGCATGCCTAGTACACACACTTCAAACAAGAACGATCAACATATATAAAACTGCAGAGCGCGCCTACGTTTCACTTCCTTGCAATAATTCGTTTATGAGTTTATAGAGTTTACTGAGAGAGGCGTTTTTCAATCGAGACCACTTCTTATTGAAATTATCCAAGGAGTTGATATCTTTTGCGATTTGCCTTTCTTTTTTCATTGTGTTTTGAACTCTTTGTATGTACATCTGTACATTTGGGCGAGATTCTTTTATTTTGCAGGTGTAAATATAGTGTCTTGCGATAAGCAGTAGATGATGCAATAGTAGGTCTTTTGTATCAGTAACTAAGCCAAGAATAAGAGCCGGCTACGGAAAGGTCAAATTTTTCAACTTTAGTAATGCATATGTGTTGCAAAATCTATTCAGCACAATTTCTCCAAAAGGCACTGGAGTATTCACAGCTCCAGAATGAGTGAATCAGGTTTTCGGTTGCTTCTCCACAGAAGGTGCACGAGTCAGTTTGTTTAACTCCTATTTTGTAAAGGAAATCGTTGGTTGCAATTCTTCAATGATAAGTTTAAATTTAAACTCTCTTAACTTTGTTTCCTTAGTGCACATAAATGCTAACGAATAAGTATTTTTCCAGTTTATTATCGTGTTCCAACTTGTCACCCGCATAACGCGTGCCACATCACGTGTTGCGGCTAACAAGCCGTCCCAAGATGTCACAATGGTGTCTCGCAAAAATGTATATGGCAAGCCAATGTAAACATTCAAACGCATGGACAAAACCATGCTGAAAGAGAGCCAGCACGCGTGATGCGGGTGACAAGTTGGTTCCAAGGTACGGAACTTTATATTGTGTACGGGTCATTGTGCAACTGATCTATTTGTGACTGCTTTCTTGTAGTCGTTCTTAGTTTGTTACAAGCTACACCGCGCTGACGAACCCCAAGGAGGGCGAAACAGCTGTCCGCGGTTGCTACCCTGCTTTATCGGTTTCTGTCGCATTGGTGTCTCGCAAAATCTACCTTTTTACGTAGTCAGATCAGCCTTGCAGTTTGTCGTTTATGTTTGTTCATTTTTTGGCTGATTAGGTCTTTCATAGATCCAACGTATCGTTTACAGCATTATCGTTTGCGGTCCTTTGCAGATTTTGGTTCTACCTTTATATGAGCCCGCCGTCTTACCGTACCCGCTTACCGTACCCGCTTACCGTACACTCGCCCCGAATACAATTTATTAATGGTTACGCCACAGCCACGTAGGCGTTCAACAGCATTTTGATATAAATCGGAAAAAAACGAAACGTTAACAAATAACGATAGTAATAGTCAATGTGCAGTCTCTATTTTGCTGGATTTTTTGTCAAGCGGGCTTTCTTTACTAAGATATAAAGTTCATCATCTTCATCAAGATATAAAGTTCATCATCTTCCGTCAAGATATGCTGCTGTAACCTGAACCCTCGTAATAAGCCTAACTTAAACATACCTACCCGCCTCGACTAGTTTTTCAACTATTTGTGGGTAGGTACTATTTAAATCGTTAAAGTGCACCTAAACCCTAATTTTTTTCTTTTAATCAACTCAATGTACGTTGAAAAGTCGAATAGTGAAATATTTCTTGTTTTTAACGTCGCGTTAGTGAGTTATAGAGATTTGAATTTACAAAATGCTAATTAATGACGTCAAATGCAGACTTTACCATTATTTCTACTTCAATTTACAATACGCAGTTCACAGCTTAAGGATATTCAATTTTAGAAACACTAACAAAAACTGTTTATAGTCAATTGATTTGTAAAAAAAAATATTACCTGGAGGTGGAAACAAGTAGTTGTATAATAAACGAGTCTGCATTTGATGTCATCTAATTAGAATTTAGTAAATTCAAATCTCTACAACTCACTAACGCGACGTTAAAAACAAGAAATATTTCACTATTCGACTTTTCAACGTACATTGAGTTGATTAAAAGAAAAAAAATTGGGGTTTAGGTGCACTTTAATATTTGTTATTTAATAAAGTGTTGTTGTTGTTGTTGTTGTTCATCAACTTTATTTGCAACAATACATTGTTTACATCACTGCATTACAATATGATACTACACGAACTACACAGACGTACGATTACATTTCCAAATTTACTAATACTAATTACAGAAGAACTATCCACTTTCAGCGAAAAGTAGGAAGCATTTCTTTACAATTGCAGTTTCTTAAATTATTTCAATTTTAGAAAAAAAACATAGAAAAAAAAGTTCATCATCTTTGTCATCCCGGGGATCGCTCCATCGTTTCTTTATCCAAGTTGATGATTTATATGAAAAGACAGATAAAAGTCTCAAGTTCAGGGAACATCACTTGAATTTCTGGTTACTGATTTTGTTATTTTTTTTTACTGTATTTTCTCTTTGAGACTTGTTAGGAACATTTTGATCAATCCAGCTTTTGAATCATTGGAATTTAGGAACGAAAGACGTGATCGCGATAACGAAAAATTATGAAAAATTACCCCTATTTCTGATAAATACATTAATAATTCAACACATTGATACACTGCCCAAATATGGTCAAAAAGTTATCGATATGCGTTATGTCTACATGACATATAACCAGCGATGGCGGTAAATTTCGCATTTTGAAGGAAAGTGAAAATGACTGCTGGCTGCAATTTCGTGTTTTGGGGCGAAAAAGTGCGTGAACTATTAGTCAAAAAAGGAAGAAGAAAGAAAAAAAGAGAAGAAAAGAAAAGAAAAGAAAAAAAGTATTGTTCACATGATTGGACAAAAAAGGCGCGAAATTTTCGCGTTGTCGCGGTCGCTGTACTGGTCGCAGTGTTTCTTGGCGTAGCTGAATAAAAACTGGTTCAAAGTTTGACCGCTCGACAAGGAGTGAATGAAGGAGCACAATTTTCGTAAAATTCCTTTGGTAATCACCTCTGGAATATGATATAGGCTTGATGCTTCTTCAGAATAGTTTCTGATCTCGTCATTACAACTGTAGGAGCTAAGAAACGAGCAAGTTTGTAAACAACATTGATTGACTCAGCTCGTACTTCGATGTTTGAAAATTTGGTGCTGATGGAAGGGAATAAAAAGCCAAATCAACTACAGGTACGATGTTTTAACCGTTTCTTGTATCCTTTAGCTGTGAATTTTTGTAAGACATACTGTCCACGCTGCCGATCTTTCCGACTTTTCGCCGCTATGTTTAAGCTTAGGTTCGTAGCCGTGTGTTTGTTCAATTTGTTTTGATTCTGAATTGACCCTTTCAAGATACGAAACACTTGTAACTAAGACATTCTATGCCATTTTACTGTGTTTTAATTCTTGTTGTCACTACTTTGTCCCGTTCTTTGAGTAGACAAAAGCTCTTCGTAGAAACTCTCAACTGTGTACGCTAAATTAATTTTAGCTTAGCAAAAGTTTCGGCATTCGCTGTTTGTTGTTTAAGAAATGGTGCGAGGCAAAATATTGTTGTTAGCCTTTTTACTTAATGAAAGGTTGTATATCTCAATGAATTTTTTCTCGAAACTGTGATTTGCTATCAATGTGTTGAATTACAAAACAGTTATAGTGTTCAAGCTTGCACAATATTGACAAAGGCGCCACTTTCATTCATGAACCGTGTGATGTTGCAAGTTTAGCGTGGTAAAACATATGTAAGCTTTTTTAAAATAAAAGGCTTGGCTTGGATATTTTTTCTTCAAAGACTTCAAACTGTGCTTTGTTATCAATGTGTTGAATTATAAATTAAACTATTATAGCGCTCAAGCTTGCGTGATATCGCCTAATTTTAGCCGACTCGGCCGACGGCCTCGTCGGCTAAGTATTAGGCGATATCACGCGCGCTTTCGCGCTATAATAGTTAAATATCCGCCGGGTCCATCCGTGAGGCTTCTCGTCCCCTGGCGCATGGCGCCGGGAAGATGAGAGACCCTGGGGGCGAGGTCGCGTGAGGCCGAGTTCGCCATTTTTAGTGTTACTTGAAAAAGCCAAAATACATCATTATATCAGTGAAAACCCAAAATTATGGTCCAGTTTTGTTTAAAATTATTCTACAAGTGCTCTAAAAGTAAAAATAAATGTCTTGGACTGCAGATGGCCAGGATAGAAATGGATTGCACTTGAAAAAATTGGCGCTTCTATCTTGGAAAACTCACTAAAACTCTGATAAGGGTATTTTTTCCCTCTTAGTGTTCTATAAGCATTTCATGTACGACAAAGGTACTTAGTTTTAATTTGGGACAGTTTTAAACCACAAACCTCGAAATCACCATGACTTAGCTCCTTTAAGTACGGTAATTACGTTGATATGGACAGTTTCCGTGGTCTCTACGGCCGGTCCGAATTAACGTGGTTCCACTGCAATTTGTTCATTAGTAGCGAGAAATAGGTGATGCAAAATTGATTTGCGAGACACCGACAAATCACCATATCTTCTGACACTCAAAAGATATCATATTTATGTTGTTATTCTACTAAATAATCTTTTTGTTTTTCACAATTTTGAGATACCGGCGGGAAGCGTCGGCTTCTTTAGATTGCGGTAATGCGCACGAGCAGAATATTCGCTGGTGTCGTTTGTTTTTAATAATTATTATTATAATAATAATAAAAATGGAAGAATAAATCGATTATGGAAGCTTTGGCAAGAATTAAGGAAGGCTTGGTGTCCGATCAATAACTAAAAATATGGGTTGTTTTTCCGTGAGTTATTTAAACTATAAACGTGCCCTCCAAGTACAGCACGTTCACGCGTGATGATAAACATACCTTGGGGATTAGCTGAATGTGTGGGATTTTATGTCAAACCTCAAAGTATGAGGACAACATTCAAGATTTATTTAACACTAGTCATGAATTTCTACACGCATGTAATGGAATTGAGGGCATTATAAAGAAGCATTCAATTCGCCCACCTTCCGTTTACTGGCGAACAAACCCATATCCCCAAGGAGGCAGACACTATCAAATGAGTCCAAATGACATCATCCCATCGTCATTTTAGTTACACACTCGATTTCCTTATGGCAGTATTCCATCTTTTTCCACTGGTGTTTTTCTTCCCAAGTGAGATTTCCGGAAAGCAGAGAGTAGATTTTCCACACTGATTTCTTATCTTTTCACCTTTTCACTGTACACCCTGAATTATCACTAGGTAACAAAATCCATCAATAAACAAGTATTTTAATGATATAACGAACACAGGAATTTTGGTGTGCTCTGCCAAATTCAAAAGTAAATCTTCATTAATCTTCTTCAATAATAATGAATTTTTTTTTTTTTTTTTATCTTCGTCTATCCTCTTTTAATTAAAAAACTTTTATATTCCAATCAAATGCGCAACCAATACTGACCCGGCGTAACTAATCGATAAATCGATAGCCCAATAAAATCGATATTAATCGATATTAATCGATTCTAATCAATCGATTTTTATCGGAAATCGATAAAAATCGATACCATCTTCGGTTGTGACTATCGATTTTATCGATTCTAATCGATTTTCATTGATTATCGATTTCTATTAATTAATATCTATTTCATTGGTTTTCATCTCCACTCGTGTATATCGTAATTACAGTCGAACCCCGTTAATACGGACACCGAAGGGACCACGGAAACTGTCCGTATACACGGGATTTCACATGGAAGACGTAATTGAAATGTTTTAAATTTTAAAGGGAACATATGGGCTTTCGGTCGGGACCAAGACAACTGTCCGTAATAACGGGGTGTCTGTATTAAGCGGGTGTCCGTATTAAAAGCGGGGTTCCACTGTATCTCAGCCTTTTTTCTGTTGTCAACAAGATGTTACTCGACGACATTGTGCTGTATTAATTATTTCAGCAATATGAGTGAAACAAGAATGAAGAACAACGAATGAAGAACAAGAATCCAAGCCTGGTATTAATGCATTTTTAACAAGATAAGAAAAATACCACAACACTACCAATTATTTGTGATATTGCAGAAGTTTCATCCTTAATTCTAGCATGGACCAGTTCACGGTAAATTTCTGACATTTTGAATTAGGTACTGCTATTACAAACTTTCAATGCTTGTCCTTTTGATCCGATTTTTTTAGATAGCACAAAATGCTCTCCGACCTCTACATCAAACAAACATTCATGGTATCCTTTCACAACACAATGAATTTTCATTTTCGCTGTCTCGGCGGCCGTGCACATGTTGACAATTGATAACAACTCTGTAATTCGAGCCGAGTCTCTACTGCTATTGGGACCCACGCTCTTCTCGGTAATAATCGATAAAAATCGATTGGAGTAGGAAAGTTGTGACTATCGATTTTTATCGATTACCGATATAAATCGATAGTAATCGACCAATCTGATCGATTAATATCGATTTATCGATCGGCTTTCCAATGATCGATTTTGATCGATTAGTTACGCCGGGATACTGAGGATAACTATCAATTTTCAATTACGACATTTATATCGGGGAATCTTTGTTTACCATTTTTGCCTCATTAGCATATACACTTTATTCTCTTACCAAGCTACAAACAAATCAACTCCGAATATTGAAAGGGCATAGCACAATTAGCTTTCTCTGGAAATTTGAGCCCGATATACTACATACACTTCGTGCAATGCTGCTCATTAGCGCTTTTGCCACCCAACAATTTTGCAGTTTTTAACAGCAGATATTTCCTTACATATTGCATGAAAAAAGCCAAAAATTGCATAGATTACTAAGTTTAACAAGCTCTTTCAACTTTTGAAGTCAATTCGTATTTAGCACGGTGCCTTCTCTACGTAAATATAATCAAAATGTAAACAATGACGTCAGCAAAGATTGCCCTATGAGCATTGCGTCTTGAATTTCCACGTTACTGATGAAACCTAAACATCATCCCGGAGCCTGGTTCGTGTCCTGTTTGTGTTCTGTATCCCTTCACCTCGTGACAATCATGAAGTTTCAAGGATTGAGAATCCTTGCTATGTAGCTGAGGTCGACAAGTGGACAGAGGAACACAGATTACAGCTTGTAATCCGCCACCCTTTCATTCCCGATAATACCTTAGCCATAAGGTCAAAATGATAATTAAAAAAATAGACTAGAAGTCGTCTATTATAATTATATTTGCAAAATAGGCTAAGACGCGGCAAAAATGAAAAGTACCGCATAATAGTTCCCATCCGGAATATCCACACTTTAGAACTTTCTTCACAAAATTGATTTCTCCAGGTTTGTTTTCCGAGGAGCGAAAGACTTCAGAATAAACATGTTTTAGAATCACAGGCGGCTTTGCGTGCGACGTCATTCTTAAACGTGATGTTACGTGAACGGCAGCCCGGATCCCGTTTCCGTTCGGGTCAACAGAAGGGTACGGTGTGTATAGGGAGGAAGAAGGCATGGGACACATTCCTTATGCATTAATCATGTTCGTGACGTTTTGTCTTTGAAGAGCCATGAGTTTGCTTGCGCATCTAAACAGACTACATAAAGTTAATTCCACTACGATAATTTTCCCCGTCGGTTAACTTTAGTCAGTCGCTCGCGTGAATCACGATACCATGTCATCGTAGGCTTTTAATCCTTGGTTAATTAAATTAATAGATCAGATAAAATAATACCGTATCATTCACTCTTTCAAATATCTTGATATAAAAATTGCCATGGTTTGAATTTTATATCAGGGACTTGATACATTTTTCGCTAAAATTGACTGCCCCCGATTTTATCAAGAAAGAATTTCTTAATAAGCTTACCCCGCTAACCAAAACACTGATAATTTTTAAGTGCTTACACATATTTTGGCCTTTTGCCGTGATAGCTTTTGCAATGTTTTGACTGATCTGTTTTTCAGAAAGCGCTAAGCATGTCAGTTCATGTCAGTGTCATGTTAATAAGGCAATCATGGCGGGCCGCCGGGTGTCTATCTGGCCACACACACCTACATTTTCACTACAGTGTGGAACCTTACTTCATGACAACGTCCTTGAATCCGCAATATAAAGTTCCGGAAATTATGGAACAACTGCGTAACTATAAAAAAATAGAATTTATATTCAGAGTGGTTGTGAAAAACATCGTCAAACAACAGATGCAGTGTTGTTCACAATTGGACAGCCGTTTTAGTCGGGGCAATCATTTTTTTAATATACTGTGTACAAATGAAAAGCCACTCACAATATAGCAACCAGCCTAAAAATATCGTGCATAGATACATATCCGGATACTTGTTGATAAACAGATTTAATCCTCTTTACTGAGATCAAACAACTGATCACGGCAAAAATATCCGAAAATCGTGTAAGGGTTGGCGTAAGCTCTTCTTTGGCAAAAGGCGGTTAAATAAAGGACAGTGCCGTACGCCAACATGGTCTTAATACATGATACAAAAATGAATAAAAAAATCAAACATATTCCTTCCTCTTTTCTTCTCATAGCTTTCCGTGTCCACTCCTTGGTTTATATATAGAGTCCGCTGGATAAATGACTTTTGTGTAAATAAAAACACACCTAACGAATATAAAACAAAAAGTTGGAAGCATAATAGCCTGTCATGTGGCCGGAACATGAGTCAACTATGGGCTTGACGTGCCCTCGGGCACACAAGCCACATATTTTCTGAGCTAAATCAATCAGTCAGCCCTGCTAACTAAGCTACTGAAATAAGGCACTGATTTTTGTGGGAACAACAAGACACTTTCACTGAGTGACGGAAGGACAAAAAAGTATAGAAAAAGGGAAAAAAGAAAGAAAGGGCCAATGACGCCAATGATGACTTTCAGCAAGAGAAGACAGTTTTTTCAATACCGGCGTTTGGAGAGTGCAAAAACAAATAGGAAAAAAAAAAAGCAAAGACGGATTATATTGCTCGTAAATGCGCGTCCTCGTTGAACATTACATCAAAAGGAGACATTCTTCCTGGAAAATTGTTAGACCAAGACAAAAGCATCCTTTACTGACTATTATAAAAAAGTTACAATTTTTACCATCGGGACTATAATTTTTGTTTCGCGTTCATTCGATGGTTCACTGAGTGCTATATGACTCAGATATCAGTTTCCCTTATATATGGCTTTACAACAGTAAAAATGAAATAGCTGTTAAAGAAAGAATGAATACTTGTACACGAAAACCTTACCCGAAAGAAAAAAACGGTCGGTGTTTTTAGACCACTAAATATTTAGTCGGAGTGAGCAATAAACACAAGCTAGATCATTTCCTAGTAACTGCTGTTCTTAAAACTAAAACCCGCGAGACAAGCTCTGTGGCGATCCGGGATAATATATGCGCTCAATATGTGCTGATATTTGCGCGCTTCGTTTCATCATTCAGTCCACGGGCAACCGCCATCAAGAGTCCGTGAACGAAAGCACCAGGCGGCTATGAACTGAACGAGCCAATCAAAATACACAGCGAACGAGGCGATACCAAGCGCGTGCATGCGTACTGCCGTATTCAATTGCTCTTTCTTGCGAAAATCGAAGATACAGCATTGTGCGCACTTTTCTCAAATCATTAGTTATGCAAACGGCTGGCCTACTTTTTTCTCAGCTAGCGGTCGTGCGCAGTGGCTGACCGGCTTGAACCCGCAGGGGGATCAGGGATTCATTTCTTTTTTTTTTTTTTGCTGAACATCTGATATCGCCCGGCGAAAATAAAGCAAAAAACAAACAAATTATCTTTATTAATACTGTCACCCAACGTTCAAAAGTATAAAATGTCAGACGTTTGAAAGAAAGAACAAAAAGCAAATTGACAAAGAACCAAGAACGCATCACTGCGCATCCAGTGGACGGATGGACGAACACGAATCGAGTAAATGACTTTTAAGTAATAGTTAAAACTATTACTGTAAAAAGAAAATAAAGATTTAGAATACAATACTAACCGACACAACTTTGAGGCGCATGTTACAAAATTTTCCCGTAGCAACGATAATGAGCGTACCCGTTTACGTCAAACAAAATGCTTTCTTTTCAATTGGAGTCCCGATGAATAAGTCAAGAGACAAAACGTTCAAGTCATGCATGACTTCGTGACGTCAAAATATGTCTTTACCTCTAAAGAAATGTGCTATTTAGCTGAAAGTTCTTTCCAAAGCGAACACAACTTTGCCGTCGTGGCGCTGTTGCAAGAAGGCGCGTGAAGCTGGAACGCGCCAGTCAGGGACACAGGTTTTCTTCAAAGGAGTGTCTTTGTTACATGTAAGTGATGCACTCAACACCATAATCGGTGTTATTCTTTGGACGATTTAGTGCTAAAAATGTGATTTATTAGATATGTGTAGGAGTTTGTTCGGTTACCTGAATACACTCAAACTGGGCTAAGTGATGCTCGTATTTCTTATGTTAAATGGCCGAGTCTTCCGCATACCGCCTCAACTCGCCCTCGCCATTTCGTTCAGGTAGGAGGAGCAAATAGGGATAATTCTTTTTTTAGAGTCACGTTTGAGCTTTATAATTTGTTCAGTTCTGTCAACATTACTAAGGATCATGATCATGATCCGTCGAACCGACGAGGCAACCATATACATGATGCCGTTTGTAATAAAGATTTTACTTGGTCGCTTCTTCTTCGCTGCATGAAGTTTTAGATTTTCTTTAGATCCTTTGAAAAAGCGAGGAACGATCAAACCGTGCCGTAACAACGGATCAAAGACGCACAAGTCAGTTTGGTCCCGCATGATGGATCGCGCCGTTGCGCCCACTTAACGCGCATAAGAAAGTTGGAAGCCTGATCAGTTTGACAAAAGCATAGATCACGACTGAGTTTCAGCCAATCCGGCTGAGATGAGACGTGCATAGTTGGTTCTCGACAAGGATGGGTCGTTCCGTTCAATAAGTTTGTATTGACTTAGTGACATTAAACAATGTGAAATCTTGATTCTCACTTCCTTAACAAAAAATTACAATATGAAAGAAAAGTAATTCTCGACTTCTTCCAAATGGTGTCACTTGTTTGGCTTGCGCAAAATGGTTGCAAAATTAAGGGAAAAAAACATTAGCAAAAAGCTGATTAGCGAAGGCTTGTGGACATGGTGCTTATTATTTTGCGGTGAAACTTTATTTACGGCCAAAAAACGCTTTGAAAGGATTAAGAGGACATGTTATGTACTTTCCGCCCGATTGAGTAATTTGGTTTCTAGAGATTTGTCACGTCTGATAATAGCCTAACCCGCGCCGTTTAATTAATAACGCAACTCTGTTGTCCGCCTGTCCAATGAAAGGAAAGGTAAATAATCAAGTTAATACAAACCGACATCCTTTTGACAGTTGGATTGTTCATTCCTTGTTGCCATGCGCATATGACACTGATATGATCACTCGTACAAGAGTCCCTGTCCAGGACTGAAGAGTCCAAAAAACTTCCACAGAGAGACATCCAATTTCTGCATTTTATGCACTCCAGTTCTGGATATTTATCGCGAGCGAGCTAAAGTCTGGGTCAAAAATAGTGACACATCCTTGAACCAATTGATCTGAGAGTTCGTGGCGCCGAGGATATCCGGTAACATACGCAGAGAAGCGAACTGTCCGTCGGTGTGTACATTCCGCAGGCATCTCAAATGTACTACTTGTTTTGTGGCTCGTATTTCAATTGTGACTCTGCTGAGGACAGCAATGTTTGCCTCGTAGTGCGGAGTGTGAGTAAGGTATATTTTTAGCGTGGAGTGTGAACGATGAACGCTGAAGAGTTCTTTAAAGGCCTCTCTGAGCAGGATAAACTTGCAGGTAGTGTTTGCTAGTCGCCAGTTCAGGGTTCAATATTTTAACGTTTTAAACCTGTTGATACAAAACCCTAGTGTTGCACGCTTTCTAGATTCCGTGTTGATTCGCGCGCCCACAATATTCCTCATTTATATTGTACTGAATGTGTTCACCGCTGTTTAGAATTTTCTTAATTTAGCCGGTTTCTTTGCTGTTCAGTCGATACATTAAAGGAATGCTATAATTAAGTTATAATCCTAAGCAATAATTTCAGGAACCGCTTTTCATTTCGTAGTGATCCAAGTTGCTTTGCCTGGAATAAACACGTTCTTGGAGGAAGTTTTAGTCAAAGAAAACCTCAGCGAGAAAGGAGAGAAAATCCGGCTTAACTTTGTGGATATTCTCGACAAACTTGGATCGAAAGCGCGCGCTGGAAAAATATTTACTTCATTGACTAACAGACAGGAGCCATCAGAGACACAAGAACAATTGCCAGAGGCACCCACAGGGCAGTCAGAGGACGACCTTCAAGGTGACACAGAACACAGCACAGTGCAAGCGCATTGGGCCGAGGAATCAGCTGTGATACAAGAAAAGGTATTTATTTATTTAAAATTTTTTCAAAGGTGTTTGTTTTTAAGTTAAAACAAAGGCTGATATACGGTGCAGAGAGTAGCAATCGTTTACTAAAAATTGTAACAAACGATTAAATTAAACCATAATCAATTTCGACGTTGCGAAATGAAATCCGTATCCCAAATTTACTTTGTTTTGTATATTTGATGTGCCCACTTTGGGTGTTGCAGTATCGTTCTTTTCCCGTAGAGGCATTTTGAAGCTTGCGGCAGAGATGAGTAGCCGCCTGAGTGACATTTAGCTGCTTGACAATATCAAGGACCGCAATTCTTGATACGACAATTATCCAATTGTTGAATACTGTTCTCACAACCGATAGGATCGGAAACCCAGTAACCTCAACTAATAATTTCTCACGGTCATAAACAAGCCTTGGGAAATTAGCAAGTTTTTATTGTGGTAAATTCCTAAAGTTGTATGTAAGCGTTGTAGTAGCTTGTTTCATAATTGTTGTGGGAAATACGCCAATTATCGAAATAATGTTCGCAGGAAACATTGAAATTTACAAATTATCTGGGTTTCCCTTCTAAATGTTCTTCTTTCGTCACGCAGCAAAATAACTATAGTTTTCAACTGTTAATTTCTGTACACTTTTCTTCCAAATTCTGCATTATACTACTCCATATACAAGATGGTGCTTGATCTACTTACAACAGATTTAGAAAATGTGCTAAGAAGGAGGCGGAATATATTTTACATCGGGTGTATATTGCGTATGGTATGTGTGCATTTTTTTTTTTTTTGCCGCAAACGAATATTTCCGTTGTGGAATCCTTTGATCATTTTATTTGAAATTTGGTGCACGTAGCTGTTACTCGTACAGTTTAAACTGAAACATTCATTGGTATCGTAATTTGTTGGATCAGTTTCATTTCTCGCCACTGCTGTTTTATCTCCGATACACACAGCTTGTGTGGTTAACTCAACCCTGACCTTTGCAAAATAATAAATTGGGATTTAACTTCCTAATTAATTCTCAATCAAAGATTGACTTCAAATAAAACTCTTGGGTGACTGCTAGTGGCCAAATTCAAAGAAAATTCAAACGTGTTCGTGATATATTGCGAAAGAAACGATTTGTGCAGAACATGTGTTTTTCCGCTTGAGTAATGTGGTCAAATGTGCCTTGGGCGCAAACTGCTGAGATTGTAAGATTAAGGATCATTTACGCCAAATCAATCACTCTATTAATCGTGTTTTGTCTGTGCTTTTGGACGTTTTTGTGTAAGATAGATTAAGTATTAATACTGGAATACTGTTTTACAATGTAATTGCAGTTATTCCAGGCATGTACATATAAAGTGGATATGCATGTAGCAACTTAGTTTATAAACTCCTCAATGTTATTTGTGTACGTGTCTTTAAAAGTGTAAAATCGGTAGCACGAAAATGCAAATGACGTTACATAAACACAAGTCAACATCGGAATAGATTCACCTTTGATACTCTAGTGTAGAGAGAGTAACCTTTATAAATGCTAAACAATGAATAATGGTTTCATGTTGAACTGTTAGAGCCACATCAAGAATGTGTATTCTTTATACTGACAAATGCAAATTATTTGGCAAAACAACAAATATACCAATACCAGAATGAATAGGGGAAGAAAAATATCTCCGAACTCTAAATTTATTTTTTTTATTGAATTTTGCCAGTTTGAAACAATGACCAGTGATTTGATGTGTTAACTGTAACTTGTTTTTTCTTGTATGTATTAACTAAGAATAGTACACTCTTTTTTATATGAGAACCTTTATTATAAGATAGTTGAGGCTGAAATTGGCCAGAATTTTAAGAATGTGCTAAGAACGTACCCTGAGGCTGAAATTTAGTTTTGAACATCTCTATTTAACAAGTCTTCTTCCATTTTATAAATAGCAACATGTCTGATAATAAGAATAATTGTGAAATGTGTAGAACTTCACCTATATTTCTTTCTTCTAATATTATTCAGAACTCTGATTTAATGTAGCCTGCGTAGCAGGCGCATGAAAATAATATGGGCGCAAGAAAGAACGGGGATGCAATTTTCATGCTATGCAGGCTAGATTTAATGAAATACTGTCACAATTTATCCTAAGAATGTGCTACTGAACAATGTTTTCAAGCTCAAATCACAAAAAAATATAAGAACATCCAGTTCCAGCTCAGCTTCGGCCCAAAAAATTGAACGTTCTCATATAAAAAGAAGAGTGCATGTAATATGTATAACTGTGTAAAGTAATTTATGACTTGAAAAATATATAACATCTAATGAGATCGTATTGCCTTGTATTTCTTGTGGAATATAATACATAAGCATTTTAGAATGGTAGGCCATTTTTAAGGTCAAGGAGAAACATACTTGTTGAATTGATAGAGTATGACACATTCTAAGCATAACACATGCAATACTGGAATATAATTGATATAACATATGTTGCTATGTTAGTGTAAAGTCATCTAGCTATAATTTAATTGGTTGTACCTGTGCATGTGTACAATTTTGTTGTTTACTTTAGAAATAATCACTTGTTTTGATATAAAGGTGAAAATTTCAGAGCAGATAAAAGGGAGACCTGTCAAGACAAGTCCTGTTTGCTTCAACAATCAATGAACTTGTATTTTTGTCAAATTAATTTGCTTGAGTCATTTCATCAGAGATGGGTTTCTTCACTGATTGAGTTTCATCCCAGGTGATAGAACAAAATTTCATCCCTTAACCTGATGAAAAAAAAAATCAAAATGTGATATGTTTTCATTAGTCTATCTTCCTGGGATACAACCACATTTGTATGTAAACAAGAATAATTCTCCCCAGGAGAAAGTCATCCCCAGAAAACCCAAGGGCCTTGACTGGGGGTGTGAATTGAAATATATAATTTTATAAATAGTCAAAATAGACAATCAGTCATGCATTTTGTTCAGCTCATGATATGAAACGTTTCACATCTGAATCAGAAACTGTACATCTTTGGCAAGAAATAAACTTGCTTACATACAAAATGAGAAATCTGGGATAGTACATTCAGTGCAATGAAGTTGTCTGGTGCTCTTTTAATATTTATTTTAGTTATATATCACTATATGATTGTGTCAAACCTTTTGTTTTTTGAAGGAAGCATTCCCCTTATATACAGTACATGTATATATAAACTTAATGAAATAATAACTTCCTATTTCAATACAATTATTGTTTTTGAAAAGTATACTTACAAATGTACCAATAATACTTGTAATTTATAAGAAAAACAACCTGGGTACAAAATAATAAATTGTCATTAAATATTCCCTCCTTGCTTTCTGACAGCATACATGTATGTGCTTGGTAACCTGTTACTTATATCAAATGTTATTTACCAATAGGAAAGTGCCAACAATTTGCCATGTCGAAAAGGTACAGATAGCACAGAGGAAAGTGGCATCTTTCTGCACAATACATTACCACCTCAGTCAGATGCAACAGTGCAAAAAGATACTCTTGATCTACCTATGTTAGATTCAGTGGATGCATGGTCAAGAGAGACAATCATTTCAGACACAGGCAGTGCAGAGTTTGAAATCCTTGATGGATGGGAAAGTGATGTTAATGGCCATGAAGAAGGCTATTTCACAGAAGATAATGTATTTATTGATTACTCAGTTCACAAACTTGACCTCCAGCCAAATGAGTTGGGTGAACTCCATAGTGGTGTCATGTATATAAGGGAACATCCAGGCTGGCACAAAAGATGGTTCACAATTAATGATCACTGCTTAACATGCTTTCGACACAGATCAGAGACTAAGATGTTGTTTCAAATCCCTTTAAAGGGAGCAAAAATCATCCCAACTGATCGCAAGAAGAGTCGGATGTTTCCAATTACTCTGTCAGTTCCGAGAATTCATGAGACCATCACTTTTGCAACAACAGAAGAACATTCAAGACAAGAGTGGGTTTATGTTGTGAATTATGTTATTTCAAGACTTGTAGGGGATGAGGATAGTCCTGACACACCAGAGAGTCAGTCATTTATTTCATATGACACTTACCTTAAACTTATTGGTGAAGAATCAGGTCGAGATAGAAATAGTATGACCGTTGAAACGCTTGAGCAGTCACGACGAAGGAAGCTCTCGGGTTGTCTTGATTCACCCAAACTGATGGAACCTCGTAAGAGTTGGACAGATAGTAAGGACAGTGCTCATTCAAATGCTGCTGATGCATCTTTGGCTCAGTGGAAAATTGGTCTTGATGATGAAGATGAAATGCTTGTAATGGATAATAACCTTGCACCTGGTCTGGACGAGGAGGAGTCATTTAAGGAGCTGCAAGAGGTGAAAGAAATAATTTAATTAATGTGTTATTAATTAGTGAGAAAAGCAGTATCACCCTTTAGAGCAAGGCCTCTTATGTTGTGTTCTCTTGCAAGACTCCCGTAATATTAAATTCCTCCCTGTCATTTTTTTCCCAATGGGGTGTATAAGTAATAGTAATACATTAGAATGAGTAAAGTACAATTCAGGGAGTAATCGGGCAAGTAATATTAAGTCAGCTGAGCATGTAGCGAAAGGACAATTTGAAATTATGAGCACGATAACCATAAATTATACAACAAGAAGTCAAATAATATTACTAGCAGTAATCACAGATTATGGAGACGCGTTCGAAGGAATTTCCGGCAGAAATGAACCCCTGAAAAATACAATAGGGGCAGCCATTTGGAAGACTGTCTACCAAAAAATCTCAAATTTTACTGCACATAAACCACAGGACAATCAACACAAATTAGGATTGCATTCTTCGAACGCGACTAGCATTACTAGCATCTGTGTGGACTTTATTCTACCAAAAACGTCAGTTTGAAACCAGTCAAGACATAGCTGTCTAATTGCAGCTATCCAATTAAAGAGTTGAAATTGGTCACTAACATGATGACCATGTATCAATTTTCGTAAGAAGTAGGCATGTGGACAGCCAATCGCAATCAAGAATTTCGAATTCTGAATTTGATAAGCAGATATATACACCGATATATACACCGACCTATTACACTGTGTATCAATCAGTTTAAAATTGTACAAGTAGCTTTATACTTTGTTGTCCTGTTAACTTATCAATCATTCACCAGTTTTTTTTTTCTTTTATAGATATTACCAGATATTATACAAGGATGCAAGGTTTCAAATACTGGAGGGAAAAAGAAAAAGAAGGTCTCCAAGGCTAATTCTTTGGGAAAAGTGGGTAAGTTGACAAAATAAGGGATCAAACTCTTTTGTTCCTTAACAAAGCTAAGATTATGCAATTTGGCACAAACCTGTACATGACCATTAGACTATTCCTGTCATCTGTCTATTACTTTAAGGGGCCATTGCATCCTTTGGTTCATTACCTTTGGAAATTAATAGAAATGGGTAGCCATTGCTTTGGGAGGCTATTATTTGTAGAATTCTACAGTATTTTACCCTAACTTATCTTAGGTAGTGTTCATGTTGCAGGTAAAATCCAGTCTCAGGTTAGATCAGTATTCAATCTAGGTTACTGAATGTGTACCAGTATTAAATCTAAGTAAGCTATCCCTAACTCCAACACAAAGCTACATGTAACCCGTTACACAAAGTTAACCCTAGCTAACTCTAACACAAAGCTAACCCTAGCTAACCATAACAAAACCTAAACCTAAACCTAAACAAAAAACCTAAACAAAGTTACATGTAACTCTTAACACAAAGTTAATGTTAATTAACCCTTAACACAAAGCTTAAATAACCTTTGCTAACCATAACACAAACCTAAACATCACACCACTGGCTACATGTATGTTGTATTAGCTTTGTGCAAGGGTTAGGGTTAGCTTACCTAGATTGAATACTGGGCACACATATAACCTAGATTGAATAGTGATCTTATCTGAGACCAGATTTTACCTGCAGCATTCACACTTGGTTCCCAGGCATTGGCCAGGGTACCGGCACAAAACTGGTTGTTGTTCAGATTACTGGTGCCCAATTTTATGAAATGTTATTGAAGGTACACCAGCTTACAGTCTACCATTCCCTTTGTAAACGAATAAACCACGACAATTTAGTTTTATTGACTTAGTCGATAAGGTAAATTGATCACCCTAAAAATATTCAAATAGCTGATCATGCTTTTTACGGTGGTCAATTTACCTTATCGACTCAGTCAATAAAACTAAATTCTCGTGTTTCACCAACCCACTGACGCAGCACCACAGTTTCTCTAGAAACTAACCCTATTCCTTTGTAAACCACCCTCATGCAGTACACAGTTTCCATACAGTGTTCTGCAAGCATTTAATGTTATATCAACTACTATTGGTACTGCAGGTTCAGAGATCTTGACAGGAAGCTTTTTGTCTATGAATAGTAGTGAAGGGAAGTCATCTTCAACCTCTGACCTTCAAATCCCAGGCTCAAAAGTGAAAAGACATGGCTCACTAGTCACTTCATTGTCCTCTAAAGCTATGCGTGTCAAATCAAAGATAACAGGTTCTTTCTTCAGTAAAGGTAGATTGTCAAATTTTTGTTTATATTCAAAGAATATTTGAGAAGTAATGTGATCTTTTTTAACTTGATTAATCAGAAAAATGCAGATGTTTGCAAGTAAACAGTAACCCTTTTGTACTCCCTGTCTCATTCAGATTCGTTCAAACATTAATACGCATTGAGATGAAAATGGTTGTAATATGTTCGTTTTTATTTATTTGTGTATTTGATCTTACATTACTGTACATTTTAAATGTGAAACCCCTGTACATTTTAAATGTGAAACCGTGTAGTCCTGAGTGTTGCTGTCGAAGTACTTCGATTCGAGTTCAATGTATACTCTATAATATAGGTAAGAAAGAGTTTTGGAGGTGTAACATAAGCTTAGTTTTTAACATTAGAAAATAAAAATAAAATCTTCATAAAAATACATTGTAAGAACGTGACATGACAGGTGTAATATTAAATAAAAAAAACATAAGCTTATATAATAATAATACTCACAGGTCGTAAAGACGACATCGCCAAAAGCCCGCGGGAACTGTCCTCATTTCAAAGCACTACGTTCTCTGGATATTTACTTCGAAAGAAAGGTCCTAATTGGAAAAACAGGTGGTGTGTTGTGAAAGAACATCGACTTTTCTGCTACAAAGACTTTGGCATCGGAACAGCTGAACTGGAGGTTCCTTTGCAAGACACTTCGATTAGAACATTGGAAGAAAGCGATCCTGAAAAGCCACACATGTTTGTGTTAACTTGCGACAAGGAGGAACTGTTATTCGCCGCTGAAAATGAAGCCGAACTAGAGGAATGGATAATGGTTTTAAAGGATGAAATAGAGCCCACTGAAAGTTCGCCCGGTAAGCAATTCTTCTTTTTTTAGGAAGCAATCTATGAATTTAACGATGGACAGTCATAGACCTGAGCCCCTGACCCAGAGATGATTGAAAATAGGAGTTTTTTCTGAGGATGAGATTTTTTTCGCGCCGAAGGCGTGAATCGAGTGACGTAGGGAGCATCTGGGGGGGGGATGTTTTTTGCTTTACCCTCTAAAGGTGCCATTTTCTGCATTCCTGAGACCCGA
Organism: Cladopsammia gracilis; assembly: GCA_022457155.1. Taxonomy (NCBI): domain Eukaryota; kingdom Metazoa; phylum Cnidaria; class Anthozoa; order Scleractinia; family Dendrophylliidae; genus Cladopsammia; species Cladopsammia gracilis. Next base: position 26,637 of record JAJGOT010000642.1, read on the forward strand.
AAAGTGTTTGTGAAGTTAAGATACAATGAAAGACCGCATTTTGTTTGGATTTTGGGAAAATTTGGGTTAAAATCTTAGCCTATTGTAGAGAAAAGATCCTAAGTCGCTTTTATCCGGGAGATTTGGTGACCCGTACGGGCGAGACCGGGAGATTCGTTCCGTATCCGGGATACTCCCGGATAATCCGGGAGAGTTGGCATAAGTGTGACCTGAGCAAGCGATCGACGAGCGAAGAGCAGAAAAATGGCGGGTGGTCCCTGTCTAAATTTAATTGATTGAAAATTAATCAGTGCTTTCTGTAAGGTGAAATTATTCTCATTTCCCTTTGACTTACCTTTTGAGACCTACTTTTTAGCGTTTTATAATCATTTCAATTTCGGATTGATTCTCGTGCCTCCGTGACCGCGTAGCGTTTGGCGGGGTTTACTGTAACCTTCTGCATGCTTCTGTAACCTTCTGCATGCGAGGAAAGTGGATTACCTCAACCGGTAACCAGCCCACATGTTCTGTAGTTTTACCAAACAGAATGACGCGTAAGTCGCGTAAGTGGTAAGCACTCCGGATAATACGAACCTCCGGGTAAATAATAACAAAGCAACAAATGTTCTGTAATCCGGCCATTTCACCTGAACAACAAAGACTAAACTGAACAATGTCACGAACATAGCAAACAACAACAAACCAAAGTTTTTGGCCAAAGCATGTTCGTTTTAATGGGATTACAATGTACTAAAACCTTGGTCCCGGTTTGTTTCGCAGTTCCTGTGACAGTTTCATTAGAGAAAACAGAGCTATCACCGTCGCCAACTGAAGAGCAATCTGAACTATCTGCATCGAGAAGCCCATCAGTTTCAGAGAACAAACCCAAGGAATCTGGTAAAAGGAATAAGGACCTTTCACCTGCAGGAGGAAAAAAGACGTCCATATTCAGTTCATTCGGACATAAGTTCACCAAGTCAAAGCCCAAAGCGATTCCCAGTGTTCCTATTCCTTCAGTGGATGTTAGCACAAGTACCAGCGTCGAGGATGGTTTCGTTGTAGTTCAACACGCATCTAACGATGAAAGCAATCAAGGTAAGCCGGGCTTGAATTGACAAGAACAAATAAATTTAATAGTTGTACAGTCGTCTATAGCATGTTCTCTATTCTCGCCCTGCCGAGCCCAAAGGGTCTCTCACAAACTGTATAAATCAGTGAGTTCCGCAAACTTTTCAAAACAAATAGTTTCGCCCAAACAGAGTCGGAAACGCTTGTGCTATAATGTTAATAACGTGTTAATACCAGTGAGCTGTTTCGAAACAGCCAACCTGCGTTGGATTCAATCCAGTAAAAATACCCAGTTGTCTGTTTTTTTTTTTTTTTTTTTTTTTTTTACGGGCACTGGTGCCGGCTTATTAAACCAGCTTACACGGCAGTAGTTAATAACAAAATAACCGAGGTGAAGGTTAATGTGTGTTAAAAGTGGTATTAAATAGTAAATCAAGGGATGGTGGTTTACTGATATAAAGCACAGTTGTCAATGATTTAAGAGTAAAATATACAAAGTCGAGTCAACTGATTTCAATTTTCCTTGTCGGCTTTACTTTGATGCTTTCGTCGTTGCCGCTTCTTATTAATTTGGAAATAATCCGACGGTTATGATCACTCAGTTATCATTCAAGCGCAACAATATAACGAGAAACTACGTGACAGAAACAACGCCTACGCTACGTCATTGCTCCCTGTTTCCTTCCAGTACTCTCGACCTCACATTAAATATCTGTATCTGAGCGAATTGGGTGGATAAAATTAGAAAGTTTTGTTGTTTTTCCGTCTTTTTGCCGTGATATTGCTTATCATAGTTTCGCTTTGTTATCAGCGTTAGATGTTTATCATCATCATAGACCTTTTGCCAGTGTGCGCATGATTCCTTTTTTTAATTCCGAAAAGTTAGAAGAGTTTTCCTTTAGCCAAAGAACATATGACAGGTTTAAACGCCGGTTTTAAGACCGGAAAACCTTCAGTGTCAACTGAAACACAGAAAACCTGTATTGATGTAAAGCTATCGAGGCATGAAATGGCATGTTAAAACTGAGCTGATCTAGCCGCAAATAAGAGGGCCTGTATTCGCTTTTAGATGAAGTCGGTATAACATAATATTATATCAGGCGTCGAACTGAAAGAACGTTGCTATAGCCGGAGTCGAGGACCTTTTAGTAAAATACATTATGCAAGTTTTCTGTTAAAAACTCTCGTTTAATTTTTATCAGTTATATGGACGATGGTAATATTGATCCAGGTAGTCTACATGTGCGTGTAGCACGTCATTTCATTCGGTGATTTTCTTTATTCTAGGTGACTCAACTGTAACAGAAAAACATAATAATGTTGAAAGACTTGAAGTGTCCACTTCCCATTCCATGGAAGGTTTTCTGAATCAACGCGTAGAGGAAGATATATGGCTAAGATGCTGGGTAAGTTTGCTTATTCCTTATTGGTCCGACCTACGGTTTGTTGTTATGTTGTGGTTGTGTGTAAAGTTACGTTAGGACTTTAATTCAGTCTTAATTTGGGTGACTTGTTCAATTCGATTAATTAAACTTAAACGTGAAATAATTATAGTTATGAAACGTCCCGAAAGCTTATTGTTTTGTTTTGTTAGGTTGTGATCCTGTCTTAGACTAAAACCGTGATAAAATTCCTAGTTCACACAAAGCTTCAGCATGTTCATATGATTACACTGGAACCTCGATTTAACGAAGTGCCAAGGGACTGGGGAAATTAGTTCGTAATATCGAGGGTTCGCTATATCGAAAACCTCGTTATAACGAATTTGCGGAAAATCAACCAAAATGTTCGTTATATCGAAGTATAGTTAATAATTGTTTTGTAACGGTGTTACGTATTTTCCGATCTTAACAAATAACTTTGCACTTCAATGCCTGTATGAAGCTACAGTACACTATAAATATAACTACGGCACTGGAAAACTGTACAGGTTATAGCATTGCCCTTTAGAACACACTGTTGATCTGTTCCACATTCATCTTTTGTCGCGCGTTGACATTTATTCGTTATATCGAGGTAGATTTTACGTTTGGGCTGCCGGATTGTGTTCGTTATAACAAGGATTTCGTTATGTCGAGGTTCGTTATATCGAGGTTCTGTTTGCCGGGCTGGAGAATATCGTTCGTTATACCGAGGACTTCGTTGTATAGAGGTTCGTTAAATCGAGGTTCCACTGTAATATGTTTACTACTATTGGTTAAGTTGTTTGAGTTTGAGTTGGTCAAGTTGTTTAAGTTGTCTCAAATATCGTGTTTGAGTCGACGGATGATGATGATGATGATGTTTATTAACTCTACACTACTCTTTGTGTTTTGTGCATCACTGCCTATTCCGCACCTCTACTAGAATTTCTTTATTATCAAAGCTGATATTGTTGGGGACTTAACTTTAAACATGTTAGTTTAAAACTGGAGTAATGAAAAGTTCTTTTTAATGTAGTTTATATCTTAAAGTGCGGTATCAGCGGCTTTTTATTTTGCATAAAAAGCGTTAAACTATGTGCCAAGCATCACAATAGTGATTTCAGGGTCATTATCATTGCATTCATACTTGCAATTCATACAGTTTTCGTGGGTGTTACGATGATCGAGCTAATTTTGGCGAATTCTTGGCGACCAAATTCTAATTGGTTGCGACTTAGTGGCCAGACACAGCTCTTATAACCATCAATTTTGTCTTGTAGGTAAAACTTGAAAACCACACTCTTCATATACACGACGACAAGTATAGTACAGACTCGGTAGTGGTGAAAATCAAGCTCAGTAACTGTGTTGTAAAGCATTGCAGTGACGCACAACGGCCGTTTGTTATGGAGATTAGAAGAGCACTGGGGCGATCGCACTACTTACAGGCTGAAAACGAGATAGGTACGCATGCACTACAAAGGGTTCTTTTTCAGGCTCAACCTCGTTCCCGGGGACCTAGGAACAACCCGGGAACTAGGTTGTTTTAGACAACTCAGCAATCCTCACACTGGTATTTTATTTGGAAAATCCTTCAAAGTGATGGTTCAATAAAATAGTAAAATAAGGGCAAAGAAATATTCGAATGTAATGAGAAGTTTTCAAGGAATTGTATATTGAGATGCACTTCATGTGATAATTATAATTGTCCATTGTATGCACTGAACCCAATAAACCTTACAACCCTTTTTGTTGATTACCCAGCCATCTAAACTTACATTTTAATCTACGTTTGGCTTCCTACGGCTTACTGTATTTCCTTTCAGCTAAAAAGCTTTATGTAACAGATGAACCTTTCGCCATTGGGTTTTTGCATTATGAGTACTGGCTTGAATCATCAATATGTACGAATAGGCACGAAAAGTCGATACTTCGGACTCTTCTTTGTTGCCGGGCTGAATGTGAGCATCAAAACTCTTTCACTTAATCAATTCACTCGTGTATTTGTTTCCCTTTGCAACAGAGTACCTTAAATGGCAGTCATCGATTAGTGGGTCAGTAATACATTCACCTAAAGTTAATCGCAGACCAGTTTTGACCTGGAGTTCTACAGAGGATGATAGAACAAACCGTGGGCCTGCCTCTTCACTTCTGCTGAAATCAAAAGCTGACTCGGTTGACAGAGACGAGGTATTCCAAAAGTCAGAAGAGACTTCAACATCACAGGCTGGTTGCCCTGTGACACCTAACACGCCACTGAATCCTTCTCCGCGGGTAAGTGGGCATGGTGTGACTCAAAAATCACATAGACGAAATTCGACATATTTTCATTCATAGTTTTCATTGTTCATAGTGTGTTTCCATGGGGTGTAATATCTGTTATCAGTTGTTTTATTTTGATAAGTAGACAGGGCTCTGATTAAACTAACTGTATGCTAAACCAGATGTTCCTATATACAGTGCTTGACTCCAATAGTGAAGGGCGTAATACTATATACGATGATATCATTCGTAAAAGCGCTGAATGTGAGGGTTCGTAATTTTAACTTTGTGTCTTCGTCAGTTGACCATCATGACCCTCCAAAGGAAATAAACACCACTTCCAAACTTTTCAATTCCAAAAGCGTACAACATTGCGACTCTTTCTAGTGCAGTAAACGCCCGCTATCCTGATCATAAAACCGTTTCCTTGTAAAGTAGTTCGCTGCTGCCAACCTCGTATTTCCACTTTCTCGAACAATTATTTTGTTTTCCTTTGAGAGTTTATGATAGAACCAGACTCTACATATGCATGTCTGTACTAAAATAAATATTTGGCGTGTGAGTATCGGTGAACAGCGTAGGGTGAAGCAACAACTGTTTTCATTTTGTAGCCATCTACAGCTGGTGATGTGTCCAACTCAGACAGCGATGAGGGTGAATCCGCTGTACAAGCTGTTCCACAATCTGAGCCTGTTGAGGAGCCTGTGGAGAGATGGCGGTCGTTTTCTGAAGGAGAGCAGGTAATAAAAGTACAGAGTGAATTGAGAATAAGAGCTGTATTTTGTAGAACAGTTGAAAGTACAGTTGAAAACGACCATCTCCTTTTAAAAGGAACCGCCTTCATGAAACTCTGCATGAATCTGGCTTCAGTCAACTGCTGTATGTAGAGTATTGCGAAAGCGGTCGCGGATGAGTTCCAATTGTAAACAAGAAGGAAGTGAACAACAACAGCGAAAAACATGGTACCAATGTGCTGATTGCCTAGCCTGTGTACTGAAGCCCCATTTTTCTTAAGGAGAGGGGTCGGCTTTACACAATCTATTACTTGCGTAACCCTATAATATCAACCCTTATTAATTCGAAACCTAACATACACATTTCTTACACAAACAAACAAACCAGCGGCAACATGTAAAAGAAACTTCTCAACAGCGTTGAGTAAAATTGAGACTCTGAGAAACTAGGATTCCAACCACAGTTCTTCTGGAAAGGGAAGTTAAAGAAATTAGAAGAAAAGCTTGAATGGCGTTAGTAGCTCAAAAGCTTCCTTCCAAAGAGATGCATTTGTTTATGCTATTAAAAGCCTACTTTCTTTCATTGACCCAAATATAGGAGGAAGAGAGAAAGACAAAAACTAAGCTTCATCGGTCCATTTCTAGTGCCACCCCAGTATTTCCTCATTTTCCTGGCAAACGCAAACGGCGCAGTCGCACTGTACCAAATGTTAACGTGTCACCAGATCTACTTGTCAATATCAAGCACAGCTCGTGCCTGTTCATGCGAAATGGCAAAGGACTTTGGAGTAAGCGCTGGTGCGTGCTACAGGAGGATAAATTACACCTATTCAGGCCCGATGAAGTTGTACCAATGCTAACGATTCCTCTAAAACAGTGCGAAGTGCGACGGGCCAGCAAAAAGACAAAAAAGTTCAGTTTTGAAGTAAACGTTCCTTCAGAGAAAGAGGATTACTGTTTTGCTGCTGATGACGAAATTGCAATGTTAAGCTGGATGAGAATGTTGAGAGCGATAGCTGAGGAAGATGGCGCCGATAATAGGTTTGTGAACGATAGATTGCTTTTCATTAGAATTAAAAAATGCACAGAGAATCTAAGAAGTCTAAAACTGGTACGATATGTGGTGTTGTTGAAACTGACGGCTGACCATCTCAAAATCAACTGCATCTGAAAATCAAAGACTCCTGCGAGCCAACTCGTGACCATGAAACAACCTTCGGAGCCTTCACACTCCTACGCGCTCGGTCATTGTTTTTAAGAAGGCCTTGGAGCTCGTACCCTGGGTGCCAGAGGTTTTTTAATGTTTTAGTGAAAACGGCGAGTTTGAGCGGCGAAGCCGCGACTACGAGGCGCAACGCGCCGAGAAAAAATAAAAACCTCTGGGCACTCGAGTACACGACCTCATTTCCATGCGATTTGTGGATCGGATATCTCACCAAACCGGTTTTAACCCTTGGGGACCAATGCGTGTCTGTTTGTTTACATTAAATCTGGTGACAATATTCCGCGGTCGAGACAGAAATATTAAATCAAATCCACTCCAGTGGAAAAGATACATCGATGACATTTTTTCACTGTATAGTGTTGAGAAAAAGGAGATAGAAGATTTTATTGTCCTTGCAAACAAACATTAATCTCAGACAAAGAAGTAAACTTTCTGGATACAACCGTTTTCAATGGCGAGAGATTTAACAAAGAATCCTTGATATCCGCACGCAATTAATCCAGTACACCTATTTCTCTTCCTGTCACCTACCAGTGGCCAGCGAAATCGTTCAGCGAGAATACCTGCAGCTCCAAATAGAGATATAAATTAAATAGAGTTTTAAAATTTTCCTCGTTCAAACAAAACTCTAAAGGTCACACTCCACGATAACACGAATTAATAAGTCGTGTCTGGCCTGTCAACACCTCTTTTCAAGACATCCTTGCGCTGAATAAATTTCAACAGCGCTTCTTTCTGAACTGACTTTAGTTCTCTGATATTTTGACAATTTGGATACTAAAGAGTAATCCACAGCGTTTCTTAAAGATCGCAAAATGCCGCAATCTCTATCTACGTCCGCCATTGTTGTTTGTGTGGCTTCACTTTGGGAAACCGGTTTTTCACGCACCCGTGGCGAATTGTTTTGGTCCAGCCAATCGAAGTTGCTGTTGCATCATTAACTCCGGGTAGAGTCTGGAAACAAGTAGGAGTAACCAATCAGCGACCTAGTTCAGATTCTGAACTAGATCCTCGCATGGAAATGAGGTTGTATATTCGAGTGACCAGAGGTCCGTCTCGCGAGCTTCTTCTAACCGTAATGCGGTTAATTTCACTCATGATATTCAGAGAACGGACCTCTGGATCCAGGGTGTGGAGCTCGCTATTATCCCTTACATATTTACACTGATTTTCAAAAAGATAGCTATTTGAGAAATATATATACTTTCTGTATACATACATTGTGCATCACCTTTTTGATGGTAATACAAAAGATATACATATACCTAATTCAATAAAGGTTGCTTTGGCAATTGGTCATTGGTAATTGGACATTGGCATTTGGGCATACGGAACACAATGCAATGCTTTGCTTGAGTGACCGCCAAACAATAGCTTCCCAATGCCCAATTACCAATGATCAAAGCAACCTTTATTGAATTAAGTATATATAGAGACAGTTAAATTGAGAACAGAAATTTCACAACAAAGATTATGAGTGAAAATGTGCCCCAGCCGGAAGTTGAACCCGGTCTCCTGATGACCGGACAGATGCCTTAACCACTAGGCCACTGTGTTAGAGTAAACATTTTTCAACGAAATACGTTTCCCGTGAGCATGTTTGCAATTTCATTGTTCACATTAGTTGTTAAAGGCCCACCTTCACCCAAAAGACGTTGCGGTCGTTTGTTTTTGTTTTGAAATGCTCCCTTGTTTATACCTATGATCTGATTGGTTGCAACCATTCAAGCGTGAATTTCGTGTTACACGAAATTCAGAACAGAAAGTGATCACGGCGCGCACAGCATTTTTGGGTGAAGGTGGGCCTTTAATTTCAAAGCGCGTTTAACGCCTGCTTCTCTAATTTATACTGTTTTACAAAACAGACATATAATAAATATGAAGGAACTAATAAAGCAAGGCTGACTGTACAACTGGGATTATAGGTATATTCTTTCCAATATTTCGTCAGGCACGGCCTGACTTCTTCAAGGAATAAAATGACTACAAAAATAAATCCCCAAGAAACAGAAGGATATAAGATTACAATGGAAAGACGTTACATTTCAAAAATATAAGATGAAACGTTACAATTCAAATTTTAGAGAAACAAAAGAATATAAGATAACAAGATGAAACGAATGAAAGAAGATATGTAAAATATATAAATGCGAAGTTTACATTTCTTCACGCTTGTTGATACCTTTCCCTTTGGGTTCAAGGGTTTATAATACAGGGTTTATTATAATAAAGCTCGAATAAAATCTTTATAATTACACATGAACCGATAAAGGCCCACCTTCACCCATAATGCTGCGTGCGCCGTGATCACTTTCTGTGTTGAATTTCATGTAACACGAAATTCACGCTTGAATGGTTGCAACCAATTAGATCACGTGTATAAACAATGGAGCATTTCAAAACAAAAACAAATGACCGCAACGTCTTTTGGGTGAAGGTGGGCCTTTAAATTCGCTGTTGCGTGAATTGTCGTTTAATTTCACTTCTCGAGCCCTTCGGGAACGAAGTGCATTGCAGCATTGAACAAGGAGACAACATTTGCGCTAACGTGTTTCGTCTGGCTTAGATCGAAACTACCTCGTGAAGTAGTTTCAATCATGCTCAGAGTAAACATGTTTCGATCATGATTCGCGCAATGTGCCGCCTGATGTAAACACTTTTCACAGTGAAACATGTTTCATTCGTGATCAGACTAAACATGTTTCGTCCTAGTGTGAACACAGCATGAAACAACCACACCAACACAAACGCGAACAGCACATTTATGGCTTCACAGTGGAAAGCTCTTGGGAGACATTAACACACATTCTTCAATTAGGATCGCGGATTGCCTCACAATCTTTGGATCACCAACCTATTCTCGTTTGGAAGGCGATTCACAGCGATTTCTGAAATATTTATATATACATAGACAGTTTAATTGAGAACAGAAATTTCACAACAAAGATGAGTGAAAATGTGTCCCAGCCGGGAGTTGAACCCCATAAATGTGTTGTTTGTGTTTGTGTTAGTGTGGTTGTCTCAGTGGTCTAGTGGTTAAGGCATCTGTCCGGTCATCAGGAGACCCGGGTTCAATTCCAGGCTGGGCACATTTCACTCAGAATCTTTGTTGAGGTCGGTGATCCAAAGATTATGAGGCAATAAGTTGTCCATATCTCCCTTCCCACACTAATTTGTTTAGTTAATTTGTCTAGCTATGTTTCTGAAAATCAGAAATTTGTGCTTTAAGTAATGATCCGCATAAGGAAAGTGCTAACGGCAATGCACGATGGAATGTCAACTTTTTTTATTGTTACAACTAGTGATCTCATTGGCCTAGATGCAAAGACCGCTAAAAAGTTAAGGTTCAAGGTGGATTTTGTCTGTTTTTTTTAAAGGTTTCAAGTAATTTGAGACCCAATCGCACAACATGCAATCTTTAAAAGAAATTTTATTTGGGGAAGTTCATCAACGAAGCAAAATTATTAGCTGTTGTCTTCTGCTATTATGGATTGGTTAAGCACGAACATTTCCTAAAGTTTATTTAACGCAAATGGATTTTTATTTTTATACTGAAATATAATTACGAACCATCAGCTACTCCCCTATTCTTGAAATCAAAGATATTCTATGTGAGAAAGAGCCAATGCCGCAGAACAATGAAGTTTACCGTAGTTCTTATGTGGAGTATTACTTAAAAACGATAATCATAATTGTTTATCTCTTTTCACAGTTTCTTAAAGAAACAAAGTTTAGTTGTAAACGGAGAGGCAGTGCACGACTGCAGGGTTAGCGACCAACATGTGTTAGACACTATACAGCCCACAAACCAGTCACCAGCTCACATCGGGCAAGATGAAAACAAGGCTCATGAACCAGGCCCTAGCTATTCTGAAAATTTGTCCAAAAGTACAGAACAATTGACCGCAAGCGACAGAGCTGAAGGGTCATCCTTACAAAACCCCACTAGCCTCTCTGCGGCCATGAGGCCCACATCGCTTGATGGTGTGCTCAAACTTCTTCAGGATCAGCAGTTAATTCAACAACTTGGCCAGCAGAAATTCAACAAAGCTAAAAAAGCTCAAAACGCGTGGCGAAGGTCGGCGGCCGCGGCCCTGAAGGAGCAACGCTCGAGTTCTGGAACACCGGATTTGGAGAAAGGTGAGCCAACGTATCCGGATGCGGCGGTTGAATCAAAACAAAGGACACAGTCCATGACAGTAACGCAAGCAGCACACAAAGAACGTGACTTAATGCCATCGTCACCTTACCAAGGAGCCAATGAAATAATTGAACAATTTGAAAAACTCGCCGAGGAGGAGAAACTGAGAACTCTGAAAAAAGAAACTTTGTTGAAAAAGCGACGAAATTCACTCACACTTGAGAAAGATGTGCTGAAAAAGAAGATATCCAAACGGCACGACAAGAAAAACACTGTAAAGAAGTTACTCGGTAAAGATGAAACAGCGAGCATTGAGAATAAACAACTCGTCGAGGAAAGACTTCAACAAGTGAATCAGGAACTGGCAACTGTTGAAAAAAACTTGATGGATAACAAAAAGAACGAAGCGCAAGCTTTAGACAATATTAATGTCATGAAAACACAAACTGTGAGAAAGCTCTCCTTTGTAAGGCCCACTGGCAACAAAGTGCAGGCAGAACAAAAACGAGAGGCGTTTAAAAGTTCTCAATCCGAATCGTCATCGTCTCAAGGTTCCGTGGAGGAAAAATCTGGTAAAGACTCACCAAAGGCGCAGCAATCGCTGGACGCCGTACGCAAGCAGAGCGCGGCTGTATCGTTAGCCGTACTTGAAAAGGAACTCAGAAAAATTTCTCCTGTTGGTGGCCGAAAGTTAACTCTCGCGGGTACCAATATTAATAACAACAACACGAGCAAAGAGCTTAAGACCGGTAGAGTGTCAGTATCATCTGAAGGCTCGCCAGATGACCATGCTCTCAAGGACTCGCCAATAATTAACAAAAAGTTGGCGTTAGAGAAGAGAGTGTCGTCTGGCTCCGAAGGCTCCGCAGGGGATCCGTCCTCTCTTCCGAAGTCGAATTTCTCCGACAGTGCCGAGTTGAGGCGGAAACGATTTTCGGCGTCTAGCGCACAAGTGGCATTTCATAACGTTTCCGTGGAGATTCCTACTGAAGAGGGAGACAAGCCGGAGAAAGGAAAACACAGGTTATCTGTTACGTCACAAAAAGGGCTGGATGAAGATGTGTGTCGAAAGTCGTCAGTTACATCAGAGAAAGGCTCTGAGGAGCACCGTGCCAGTTTGATGAATGCGTTGTCCCAGATCAAGGTATGTGACACTTCTTTTATGTGTGATACAAAATACAGTAAAGGGGTTAGTTTCTAATGAAGTCATTGGGGACTGAAACACAAAAACTTTCTATTAATGTTTTTATCAGTTTTATCAACTGAGTTTATAAGGTAAATTACCACCGGAAAGATATTCAAACTTTGACTTTTCCAACGTTAGCCCTTCGTCACAGTGAATCAAGGAATTGTGGGTTGTGTGGTATATATATCAAACGGTGGAGCTGTGCTATTGGTGAATTAGTTGAATGAAAAACGTTGGTTGATTCAGTGGGGATTAATTCTATCTTTCTTGAGATTGGAACACTCTTGACCTTTGACAATAAAAACATAATTAAAAATAATTGCTGTTTATGAAAATTTAGAGAATCCCCACTTTCGACTGGTGTTCAGTAGAATGCTAAAATCAAGGGCAGCTTGGATGAAGTAGTTCTCTAGTTTTAGTTTTTGTAAAACGTAACTGTTAATAAACAGTAGCTGAATCAACTATTTTGATCGATTATGCTGTCGGAGATAGACTTTTTTGAGGGTGGTTGACATTTTCTTGTTGTCTCTTTTTCTTGAGTATAAAACAATGAATCCTCACATTGATCATGGAGGTTCCTATGTTTGAAAAGCTTTAATTTATTTTTATTTTTTTTTTTTGTTCTTCAGGACTTTGAAGAATTTGCTGCTGTTTCAAGTAGCGGGAGGTGGTCCAAATGAAATGTTGGTGGATCCATGGCGTATACCTGTTACTTTAGTAAAATAAAAAAGTACATATATGTAAAAACTGATTCCGTAAAAATGTATCCGTAGAATTTCAAGTATCTTATCTTATCTTAGGGATTTTAATTACTCTCAACTCCATTAGGTTTATTTTAAAAACGACTCAGATTCAACAATCAAGTTTATAGTAGTTATATTAAGGAACACTGAGTAACGTAAGGTGGAAGTGAATCTCACGTTGAATATCTTTTACGTCTTTTGCGTTGCCTTCGACTATGCCAAGGGCCTTTCAAATTGAATGTTTTTCATACGCTTGTTCTCCTTTTTTGCCGTTTGACCAGTGTTAAATCATTAATTCGACATGACTAAACTGCAAATCGACTGCTTGTTTTGTGACGGAAAGCAGTAATTCTTTACCATGAACTTGAAAGGCTACCAGAGAAGTATCACCACGTAGCATGGTGATAAAAGAACCTATTCGTCTGCCCCGAAAAAGAGAAATAGACAGGGAATTAGAGGGTTTCGAGTGTTCAAAACCATTGTTTATTACCCGAACTTGTACGTATGTATGTATTCAAGTTAAGGTATATTGTTTTTCCTGTAATCTGATTGGCTACTGACTGGTTATATGTCACTACAAAGTAGCATGCAACCATATATGAAGTCAATAGTAGATTATTTGTTGCATTTCCAAATGACACGGCTTTGCCTTGAGGAAATCTCCTTTATACTGCATGTCTTCATGTACGGCAAAGCTTGAAAGCTGTGTTTTCCACGAAGATATCAGCAAAAAGATTGGGGGCCAAGATAAGAATTTAAAGAATGGTACTACGACATATTTATTGGAACCTTTGATGATCCTTTGTTTATACACTCCAGCTGTTAATAACTTTGCTTGGCGTTTAATCGGCGCTGTACTACATACGTGTAACGATAATAATATTGCATGCGATAATTGTGAATTATTTTGTAAAATGACTTTTATCTGAAGAATGAACTATTTGATATAGATTTGAAATACGTATATTGAAAATGAGATTTATAAAATAAAGAAAATTTAATAGTATTTTGTAGTGAATTTTTCTGAGTTCCGAGTTTCATTCTGAGGGGACACGAAGACAGAGGAACTTTGCAGAGACGGGAGGGGGGGGGGGGGGGGGGGGGGGCTATCGGTCAAATCGTTCCCTTGAAACAAAGGGTTTTAAGGTGGCTCCGTGACCCCGATTCTCGAGTACCCATTCAATCCCAAAGTCAAACCTTTAGTCGTGTTTTGTAGTATAACGTTCGAGTCGGTGGATGAAATCCTTCATTGTGGCCACATGTAATGGAAGCATCTACTTATTTACGTGGTTGGCAGCAGTAAAATCTGGTGCGTCCACATGTTTTCAGTTCATTATGAAGTAGCTCTTATCCTAGATCTCATGACCACCGGTCAGTTTTGGATGTGGATGAGACCGTTTCCGAGCAAACCATGTTAGTTTGGACACCCTTGTCTCGAGCTGATCTTTCATCCAAACCTTTTTTATCCAAATTGTAAAAATCGAATCGAACTTGCCCAATATGGAAATCAGCCAATCAGAAGCTCTTTTCCAACATTAAGTCGCTGACTTGATATTCAGTTCGATATAATGGACATCTTGAAAGATTGTTTGCAAGATCAATGACGAACTTAAAAATAGTAAATTTTGTAGAATAATAACACCATTTAACTGGCCTTCAAGAGGCAATGAAAGCCATCCTTCGCGCCGCTGCCGGGACCAGACCGGAAATAAGAAGCAAACGGAACTTTGGGAAAGTACGGGAGTCGTTGCTTTCGAATTCTACGGCAGAAACATGTCATAGTCCAATCACAGCGTAGACTGACACGTGATACTTTGCCCTCGCTCTCTACGTCGTCTAAAAGCAATCCAAAACGGGTCAAATGGTGGGAGGGGGACGGGGGAGTGGGGGGGGGGACGGGGGAGTGGGGGGGGGGGGGGGGGGTGAATGGAACTGTAACTCCTGTCGATAAGTTTTACTGTGGGATGCTTCATGGTTGCCCTAGAACCAATCTTGGAAATCAATGGCCATAAAACGGCGGAATGTGGAATAAACCGTTGGGTTGAAGAGGAATAAGAATAACTGAAAATTTCATTGTAGAACAATAGAATAATGACCTTAGTTTTCGGGAATAACGTGAGATCGAAATTTTATTTTATTGACCGGAATAATGAGATTTGTCCAACGAAATAGTTTTTTCTTGAGTTACAAAACTTGTAATAATAGAAATTTAGAGCAGGAATAATGGAACGTTGTGAACACTTCATGATTCCTTTCCCGCACGTGTGTTTCTCCATTTTTCTATATTTCTGCAAACACATTTTACTACTATCTGTCCTGTGTATTCGAGTTATCATAAGAAGCCAGGCAAAAATACGCACTCAATACCAAGCAAAAGTACCCACAGATTTTCAATATAAAAAGTCCAAGTTGAGTGGCTCGCACTTGTTGTAAACCTCGGAAACCGCATTAGTCTCGAGTTCAAATGTGGGCTGAATAGCAGTTGATTCCAAGCGCGCAAATGAAACTGAGAAAGAGAAAGGGAATGATTAAGATGGGGGGGGGGGGGGGGGGGGGGGAGTGGAGAAGAGGATGCTCGGCTTGGAAACGACATCTACGCAAGCTTACTGAGATAAAAAGTCATACTTCCTTCTAATTTATTGATTGTAAGATGGCGTTTCATAGATAATTATTTCAACCGTTTCTTCATGATCCCCTGATCACCCTTATATCGCCCAATGTATGGAACTTTCAAAGTTATTTCTTTATTGAAACCTTAACTTGTTCACTAGCCTGTTCCAAGCGTTCAGATAGTGGGGAAAGCGCGAATAGCGAATAGCGAGAAGAAAAGCGAGCGTAAAAGAATGCATTTTTTTCGCTCGCTTTTCTTCGCGCCTTCCCCAGCTATTCGCGCTTTCCCCACTATCTGAACGCCTGGAACAGGCTACTTATTCACAGTTATATCGTCTTTTAAGACAATCAGTCTTTCCAGGCCTCAGCTGACATGTTATAGCATAACCCCACAATTGAGCAACAGTGTTCAGTTGCCATCACTAGTCATGTAACCAGTTTTTACGACTGGCGTTATTAATGGCATCGACTATAATAACGACAGACCTACATTTCTGGGAAACCTTCTACACCATAACTACCCTTAAACCACGCTACTAAAATTAAAAATACACCCCAGTTAAGTTAAAGCCAGCAACGTAGCACATTGCTAACCACGCCCCTATTGTAGCAACTGTCTTTAGCATAATTCTGTAGTCCTTGGGAATCAAATACGCGCTGATATCAACTGTAAGATAGAATAAATGATAAGACAAGAACAGATAAAATATGGTGGCCAAAGCGAAATTTAGCAGTGGATATCCCGGTATAAAAGAAATCAGAAACTTGGCATTGCCTTGGAGGTAAACATGCAACTGCGAGATATAAGTTTCTAGGGTGACTTTCCCTAGCCAAGTAAACATGTGGAGGTAGTACTTGCGAAGCAAGGGAAACATGTTGCGTAGAAAGATGTATGATAGCAGAGGAATAACTGAATAGTACGGATGCACTTTGTTATAGTCGTATTTTTCAAGTACAAATATATACCTAACCCAGAATGCGAAGGCTGCAAGTGAAAGAAACGCGATCCCAAATCGTATTACTGCACTTTTCGTCGATGGCTTCTCGTCCAGGTATATCATGAACCTCTCGAAGTTGGGATGATAGTAAGCACAGAGCATGCCCAGAAGAGTTGCGTAATGGTCCAGTCCTGCTCGGAACATCCACTCATGTAGGGAATTCTGATAGTTTAGGATACAGCCAAAAGGTCTAAAAACGATTTCTCCGACACTTGGCACGTCAAACAATAAAAAAACAATAAGAAAATAGACAACGAATTTGACGGCCATCTTTTTGGGGTCCTCGTTCCAACTGTTCAGCAGTCTCATAAAGCAGTAGGCGGACAGGAACCAAAACGTGTGCATAGGACAGATGTAATATAACATGTACTCATTACGCACCACCGCGCACGTCATCACCACAAGGAAATTCAGCCGAAAGAGCATTTTAAGCACGCGATAAAGACTGAAGTCTTTTTTAACCCAAAAGAAGGAGAAATTACCTGAAAAGAAAAATGTAGCGACATTATTGAAAGTCCTGTGAAAGTTCATTGTTACCTCATCGCCGAATCAAATTTCAACGTGCTGAAAAGTGATCTGGGCATGTGATTTCATTGAGTGAAAGAAGTTTTATCGTTGGCCAGATTGAAATAAAACTCATAGAGTAATTCCAGCAAATTCTCAACCCACAACTAGGCTAAATTTCCCCATGGAAGGGTCCGCACCTAGGGAGCCGGGAGGTGGGGGGGGGGGGGGGGGGGGGGGGGAGACTCGTCGGATATTTTGAAAGGAACCCTAAAAGGTACCAAAAATCCATTTTGTTGGCGTGGCTCTCATCAGTTTTGACCCCTAAGAGGGGCCAATTCTCTCTTAATAGTTGTTCCTCTCAGCATATTTTTATGGCTGAATTCCCTAAAAGCTATCAGAATAACTCTATAACAGTGATTATTTTCGACTCACATGATAACGTACCCTTAGTAGCTCTTAGTTGTCAGATCAAACCACAAATTTCAACCCCTAAAAGGTACTTGTAGGACATGCACCCCCGTCACTTTTGTATGGGATTCCCCCGGGGGGTTCGTAAACACATTCACAAGTTCTGTCTCAGTGAAGGTTTTAAATAAGGGCAAGTATAAAGCCGTAAATCCACATTGACTGAACACCATCTCTTCCAAGTCACTAAGATTCATTGGTGTGAGGAGTGAGTGTAAATGTACTTACCAAAGCCAGTCATCCAGACGTATGCAGCGATGAACACCCTTACAGCATTGTAGGTCTCTGCGGCCTTGAAGTAGTGATACCAAACGAACATGACTTGCATCCAGCCCTTCCACTCTTCAGTCTGCTCACGGTTTAATATCTTGTCTGCGGTCTTCCTTCTGGTCAATCCAGCGGCTACTGCAAAAAGGAGGAGGACTAGAAACAAAAACAAGTCACGGGAATAAGTGCGCTCAGTCGCTGGAAAGTAGTGCTCGTGGTCGCACAAGTAATATAGGAACATAATGGACCCAAAAATAGCCACACTGTAAAGGAAATTGTCGAGTGACGGTGTGAATGCAGACGGGGCTTGTGCTGTCTTCTTATCTTCACTACTCTCTTTAGCGGTGTTCTTATGTTCCTTGGCGTTCACTGATACGCTTTGTTGTGGTATTTCACCATTTTCTACTTTTCCAACGGGAGCTTCTTTATGATCTTTTGAACAAAGAAACAGATAAAAAGTCATTAAGGTTTGAGGACCAAAGTAATAACATTTTTTATTCTATTTCACAAGAAGTGAGTAAATGCCTCTTCTTAGCTAAACGTCCCAACAATTCCTTATTGAACGATCAAAACGAAAATTATTGTCTCTTGCGTAAATAGGAAGGAAATGTTTCTTCCCGGATTTAAATCATTCAGTTAATAAAAAAAGAACCGAATTTCTCAGTGTCTGATTTTAATAACTGACTTTTGAATAAAGGCCTGAAATGCCTCAAATGATCTTTATTGTGTATGTTTGGGAGAAAATAGTTTTTTCAAAGGATTTGTAAAATTTAGAGAAATAAGAAACATTGAAGATTAAATGAAGTTTTAAAATTAGAATTTGTAGTTAATAATATTTAATAGAATACTAGATGGACACCAAGTTAGTCCACTAGCAACCTGGGGTGTTCTTGTGTGGGTATCAACTGTCTGCTGGTGTTCCACAAATTCATTTCCTTTCTTCTATCCCTTCTTTAAACCTCTTAAAATTTCATTGAAAATACGATGTCTAGCTTGAAAATGGCAAAATTGAAATCTTTGAATACTAAGGCGGAGAGCATTTTGCTGAAAAATATTAGTATTATTTTGTTGTTATATTGACACGTTAAAAGGTGCGATTTAACCTGTATTTATATCAAATGGATGCATCTTGCACAGGAAATTGGATGTAAATGTTAAGAAAGCTATGGTCTTGTCCCCCTTTAAGGCGGGGATTTACCTGAATTTGAATGAACAGCACCAGGAGCCCAGACAGCACTAAACAAGTGAACAATGGTATATTATTTTCCCATAGCAACGGCCCTAGCAACTAGTATTGCTTACATAAGTTTAATGCTCATAAACAAGAGCCCGTCTAAATGAATGTTATCACACTAAACTTGCAACAGCAAAAAGGTGGCCGCGGCCGCTTAATAGAGGTGGCCGTTGAATAGAGGTATCGAATACAGCACTTTACTGACAAATAATTCGGGACTTTGGAAAGTGGCCGCTTAATGGAGGGTGGCCGCTTAATAGGTGGCCGCTTAATAGAGGTCCGACTGTATTAATTACTTCAGAATTTGTTAATTATGAGTATGAGTATTATGAGTATTATGAGTATTAATTCAGAATTTAACTAAACACATTTCAGAGTGAAAGAGTATTTAACTTAGGTCAATAAATTTTGCTACAGTCATTTGTGAATAGTTGTTCTATGATATGAGCCAAACAGCAAAATCATTTTCCAAGTTTATTACAATATGTTTCGGCAATATGCTAATAGGTAGTGGCAAGAAATGTTGTTGTCACGGGCCTTTGTAAAACAAAAGGAAATGAGGTAGATTGATCACTGATCATTGATTGATTGAAATAATTGGAAATCTGACAGCGTATCAGTTTTTACTTACCAGACGCAGCCGTCCGTAATAAAATCAAACTTGGAACTTGAAAGAACACAAGAAACTTTCGAAAAAGGGCCAGTGACACCGCGGATACCCAGAACACAAACAGGGCCTTCTGATGTATGGATAAGGGACCTTTAGAGGGCAGCCTTCCATGTCCCTCTGTCGTAGCTCTTTCGACATTCATTGATGATTGCCTAAGGAGAGAAGCAAGTTCAAAAACTTCAACAAAGAACTTATCGCAGCTTCCTTGTTCAATGCCACAGCAGTTGTTGCGGAAATAAAAAAATTAACTTGTTCTGATGAACAAATTCTGAATTCTCACTGTAGTGCGTCGAGCAGAATAACAAATGTTTTCCGATCGCCGATAATAGCAACCGGCAAAGCACAGTTCGATGTCAACAAACCATTCAAACAAACGAAAACAGATTTAAAACCCAGAATTTGAAATAGAAATAAACATATTGGAAAAATAAAATTAAAATGATTTGTGAAAGTGTCAAGTTAATTTCTTCAACAATTAAAAGCCATCTTATCGTTAACTTTCGATAGAAAGGTTCGTTGTATTGAATACTTTAATCTGCCAAACTTGACAAAGTAATCAAAATTTTCGCCCTTCCTTTGAAGATAATTTTACGTTTTTGTTTTATACGCAAGGAACCCATTAAATTGCCACGGGAAATATTTTTCCCGCGAAACAAGAGGAACTGACGTCAAATACATCACGTGGGGCGTCATGTGGCTGCGCCTGCTCGATGGAAAAACTAAGCTCACAGTGGTTTCCATTCTCGTCCCCCACAGGAAAAAATACCTGATTCCCATTTTGGGATTTTTTAGGGTATTTACAGAACTCTAACAAAATCCCCAAATTTGACAAAGTGAGACAAGTCCCAACCTGGGAATTCCCAACCACGTTCCCTGGTTGGGACTTGTCTCACTCTTCCAAATTTGGATTTATATGGGTATTTTTTAAATACCCTAAAATATCCAAAAATGGGAACCTGGTGTTTTTTCCCGTGACCAGAGCCCTCGTTTCGTTTGGTCAGCGGAAAAAACGAAGGCTCTGGGACCAAAGCCTCCCACGACATCCGTTAGCGCATGCCTAATGCATTAACGTACTATTGCGCTTGCTCAATGCCAGAAACCGGAAATAAAAAAACTTTCGTGTGTGCACTCGTCCCCAGAACCCTCGTTTCGTTTGGTTGAGCTCAAGAGACGAGAATGTTGTGTGTGTGGAATGGCGTTCGAAAGGATTGTACAAGACTTAACAATAACGGGAAAGCTTTGCGTGCTGCTGTTATTTAGAAGAAAGATTGTTTTTGTATTTTGCCTACTGCTTTTAGAAAAGCCTCGATTAGTCTCGTTTGCGAGCTGTGTATTTATCGTTTCGCCGGCCACAGAATGCTATCATATATCCGACCAAATCAGTTGATGGGACAGCTAAGTTTGTTGATAGAAACGCTGCGGTCATTGATCAGGCTTATTTCATCGAACAGTGGCAAGAAAAATCGAGGAATTTTTGTTTTGCATTCGTTTCACGTTATTTTAATCGGGCTTCAAGTGACCTTCGTTTCCCTAGATTTGTATTTCAAGTTGTAGCAGAGTATTACCTAATAAAGGAAATATAACTTGCTTACGAGAGTGCTGATAGCGTTGTTAATTGTGTTGTTGTTAATTTATTTAAAATGGGTCATCTAGTGGTAATATTTCTTTTCGCCCTTTGGGCTTTCTTAATTCAGGATTTCTGCCTTTCTTTACTCGTCCCTGTAGAAAGCAACATACTTCTTTAATATCCGCGGCCGCTTATAGCTTCCAGAGCTTCGCCGTCCAAGACACATACTGATTATCAGTTTCGGAAAAGAATCGCTGATATTTAGCGACAATCAGATACCGTTATTGACTTTGAAATTTAGCAGCCGTATCTTTACCTGCTAAACAAAAACATCAAAACTGGGTGACATTGGTCGTTGCTGATTGCGTTGAAATTAAAACGTTGATTCAACCGGAAGTAAAACCTTATGCGTAGAGGGGTAATTTTTTTTACCTTGTTGGGCATTCATTTTTAAACGGCCAATCAAAAAATTCAAATTTTTGTCCGTTACCAGAGCTACACGAGACGCAATTAAAAAAAACGTGGAGCTCTGGGGACGAGAATGAGTAGTTTCTTTCTCGTTCGGCGTTGCTCGTCGTAGGAGAATCCACTGCTCGCAGGGTATTTTTCAGCGATTGCTAGCCATCAAACTATCGGTCGCTGAGGATAGCGCATGATCGCTGTAAGTAAGGGATAATGCCCAGCTTCGAGGCCTTCTTGAAAATAATGACCGAGCGCGTAGCAAAGAAATGCTAATTATAAATAGTACAAATAATAGCTGATTACAAAAATAGCGGATAAAAATCTGTGAAAATATTACATAATGCTTAAGGGATACAGCGAAATTAGGGGAATGCAAATAACGTAATGCGGATATTAATCTGTGAAAATATTTCATAATA
The DNA here is from genome assembly GCA_022457155.1 of Cladopsammia gracilis. Lineage (NCBI taxonomy): Eukaryota > Metazoa > Cnidaria > Anthozoa > Scleractinia > Dendrophylliidae > Cladopsammia > Cladopsammia gracilis. Next base: position 48,577 of record JAJGOT010000642.1, read on the forward strand.
CTTAAGGGATATAGCGAAATTAGGGGAATGCAAATAACGTAATGCGGATATTAATCTGTGAAAATATTACATAATACTTAATAATTACAATCATGAAGTATATGATACTGCTATGAAAAAAGACGTAGTAATGATTACAAGGATGAAAAATTAAAGTAGGAGTATAAAATTAGAATAGAATTAGAATTGCACCCTTTTTCATAGTTTTAGAACAAGCAAACCAACGAGTTGCTGTGAAATTTTGCTCATTAGTGACAGTAGAGACTGTTTAAAGGCCCAGTATCACCCAAAATGCATTGCGCGCACAATGCCTCGACGATTGAATTTAACGCAGTCGAAAATTCCCGAAAGAGCCAATCACGAGCGAGCTCGTCATTTGAAAACAAAAACAAAGGACCGCAAAGCCGAGGGGGTGATACTGGGCCTTTAGATCCCGTAAGGGTTGTCCAAGCATTTTAATCATGATTGTAATTTTGACGACGGCTTTAATGACTTCCTTGTAGCGTTTGTTAGAGTTGATCAACTATGGCCTCGATGAAACGTTGTGATGCAGCTTGATGCGCTTTGAAGCGCGGTTTGTGATATTCTGTACTGGCCAAGTAGGATACTTTTTACAACAAGATGCAAATAAAGTTCTCAAGTTCAAGCAGAATACGAAAAAGGAAGCAGGAGGATGCAATCTTGGGAAAAATGTGAGCAAGCGAAGTGAATTTAATACACTTTTGAAACGTTCAATTCTCGCATGATAAGGGTAAAAAGTTCATTGACAGTACCAGTAATAACCAGGGCCGGGTTGTTCAAAGAGCAGTAATAAGCTATAAACCCAGGGTTAGCATCAATGTTGATTGCAGTTAAATAATTAATCAATGGAGATTTTTCCAAAGTATTTTTGCCTTTTACTTTCGTCTTTGACTTGTCTTCGCATGTAATTTATAATAAGCTTTTGAAAACACTTCTAACAAGAGAAACTAATAAATCCTAGGTTAAGTTTTAATCCTGGGTATATCGTTAACAGGCTTTCGAACAACCGGGCCCAGGAATTTTGAGGATGTGAGCTGTGGATAAAAATAAGAAATTGACTGTCTATAACGTTTCATTCCACGTTCAGTGTAATGGAAAAGTTTGAGTATTTGCCTTATAGTGTCTATAGTGAAGGTTTATTTAAAATTATTAACCAAGGTAGTTTAAAACCTAAAAAAATAAGTCCTCGTAGATACAGGGCGTATGTTGGTCGTTCAGAGGGATGTGTTTTTCATTTTGTTGACACGTACAGAAAACAGTGTTTGTCAAGGGTGTTGTGGGTACTATCCATGTTGGAATTTTTTATAAATTATGTTGATTTTTTAAGTTAAGAAGATTCTAGAAAATCACTGAGGTGGAACAGTAGATCATTATCGTGGTCAGTGAGGTGGAACAGGAGGGTATTATTTCCAATAATAGCCTCCTGTGGTCGATGAAATTTTTTTTGTTGTTGTTGTTTTTTGGCAATTTTATGAAATCGTTGTTTAAATGAAAGGCGAAGACATTTTGTCATGTTTTACACGACAAAATGTTCCAAGGCTTTTTGGAGCATTTTGGAGCTTTTTGGAACATTGTGGAGCTTTTTGGAGCTTTTTAGAGCTCTTTGGAGCATTTTGGAGCATTTTGGAGCTTTTTGGAGCATTTTGGAGCATTTTGGAGCTATTTTGGAGCATTTTGGAGCTTTTGGGAGCATTTTGGAGCTTTTGGAGCATTTTGGAGAATTTTGGAGCTTTTTGGAGCATTTAAGAGCTTTTTGGAGCATTTTAGAGCATTGGAGCATTTTGGAGCATTTTGGAGCTTATTGGAGCATTTTGGAGCATTTTGCCAGGGGCCCGTTTCTCGAAAGTCCGATTGAAGATTCAAATTTGGGTCGGTATGCAGCTCTTACAGGTCTTCTCTGATCGGCTGAGAAAACAGCAGAACAAACAACACAACAATGGACCTTAGCCCTGAAAACGACAGAGCTGCTTGATACCCAGACCTTTCCCGCATTCCTGTGAACAAAGGCACCAACTCGAGGCTGGGGTGGACAAAATACAGTGGTTTGTATGAAATTGTCCACCCAAGCCTCGACCTATTTTCATGGAATGCGGGAAAGGTCTATTAGAGGTTCTAAAGAGCTGCGTGGTAGAAATCTAAGCAATAAAATTCTAACTTGACGAAACAAGTAAGGCTGGTTTGCGGCAAAAACTTACACCACCATTCTAAAGATTCTGATTTTTAAATAAAGCTCCGGACCCGATAAGCTATCGGGACTTTTGAGAAACGGGCCCCAGGACGGATAACCTTTATCCGCCCTGGCAGGGGTTTCTAAGCCCGCCCGGCAATTGAAGGCAGAGAAGGTCCTGGCACGAGGGTTGGCCGGATAATTTTACCGCTGGAACCACAGGGCCGAAACCAGACTCACAACGAGAGTCCTCAAAGACAAAAATATCTTAATATAGGATCGGTATGGGATTTTATCGTGAGTTTGATAAAATAACAAAATTATAGATAAACAGCAATTAAAGTGTTCTTGCGTCATTAAATAATGTCTATCTGTTGTTTCTTGGTGACTCTTAAGGCTTTATGGCTTGATGGCTTGAATTTTCTGGTTGTATTTATAGTCTTAATGAGACGATGACTATGGTTTTTTGAGCTACATATGAGATGCATAGAAAAGAACGGCCTTTCTCTTCACTCGAACGAAGTTTCGGATCGATTGGGATCGAATGAAGGTAACTTTTGGCGCTTTTTATTGGAGTGACTTCGAAATCCGAGTTCTCCCTTTACTTTTTGTTAGGTGAAGTCGAACCATAAAAACCCAAACTCGCTAAAATGCCGTTTAGAAGCCACCAAGAAACAACATATAGACATTATTTAGTAACACTTTAATGGCTAATATCGTAAAAAGGGTTGTTGTTGTTCATCGTGGTGAACACACTAGTAAAGAAGTATTTTTCGTTTGTCTCACGATGTAGTCTTTTCCGATGTGGATCGCGACGTTTCGACTGCATACTGCTAGTCTTCTTCAGGCGATGGGGTCGACTGGTTACGCGTCACCTTATGAAGCACGATGCTCTGCTGTGATTGGTTGGTTTTCAACAGCTGTGACTGGCGCATTCTCCATTTGCACTCTATCTCAAGGACAAGAATGGTTTGGCCTTTCGATGTTTCTCTCCCTATGGCGCTGACATGTATCGGTTTGTTAGGTTGAGTTGCTCTTTGGCCATGTGCCACAATTGTTTGTGGCGTGACCGTTGCGCAATTCTTCCTATCACAGCTCTTTCTAGAATGATTAGCGACATATATGTGATAGGTGCAGTGGTTCCGAGTCTCATTATGTTCTTGCTATGGCACACTGACGAGGGCATAATAAGCCCGAAACAGCTGTCTGTGTCTGCTTTCTAGTTTTGAGCGCTGATCATGTCAGGTTTGGCCGACCGTAGTGCCATTTCGAGAGAATGCCTTTTCACATTGTTTGATCGGTGCTTACAGTGGTCTGTTGCTTATCACTGTTTGTATTTGATCCAATGTGACGCAATGGATCGTTCACGGTATCAGCAGTTTAGTCGAGTTGTAACCCTGTGACTTGTTAGCTTAACTGACACAGATGCATATCATTAAGTTGCTTACATAATGCCAATGACGTCATCGCGAGGGATCATAAATATTCAATGAGGCACTTCGCAACAAACAATCCGTTTAAATTCCAGTACACCGTAATTCCCTTAACCATGATTACCATATCCCTTTGTGGACGCGTGCGTTTGTAAGGAAAAAAGGTCATTGTCCTTTACCATATCAGTGTTCCTTCCTTTATTATCATCATTTGCCATACTCATTTATATTACATAGTCTATCGATTATCCAGTGTCCAGTCCATTTTTCTTTACATTCCGTTTACAGTACTTTAACTTCTCGGTTATCCAGTACTCTAGGCTACAGTCCCTTTTTTTCCACACTAGAACCCGGTGAATCCTGCACAAACGGACAGAACTTGACTATGTGGCCCATCTCACCGCAAGAGAAGCATTTCAGATTGAAAGCTCTCCTCCCCCTTCCTTTCGGATACGGCGAGGGGCATGCACTTCCAGGCTCTCTTTCGCCTTTTTTTTTCTAGTTCACCACCTTCAGTGCCTTCTCGATGACTTTGCAATCTCTGCTTCTTGTTTCGACGCTGCTAACTTTACAAGAACACTCTGTAACACCTTGCTTTCGATTACGCGGCTCTATAAACAGGACCCCAGATTCCCGACAAAATGTGGTTGCACACTTAAGACTTCGAGTTCCGCGCCTACCACGCCTAGCTTCCAGTCCCATCAGAGGGTTACTCTTAACTTCAACTCTAATGCCACAAGAGCTATTTGCATCGTTATCCCTTGTGTGGCAAACTGCCACTCCCCTGGTAAGCATACAGCCACATTTCCTTTGTGGGCACACAGCCAAATCTCTTTACAGGCCCACAGCCACACCTCTGTGGACACACTACCAGACATCTTTGTGGGCACTCACCCCAGCTTTTGTAAGGACACGGCCACACATCTTTGCGGGCACCCAACCAGCTGTAGTTGTGCATACAGCCACATCTCTTGGGTGGGCGCACAGCCACACCCCTTAGTGGGCACACAGCCACACCTCCTTGGAAGGGCACACAGCCACACCTCTTCAGTGGGCACACAGCCACACGTCCTTGGTGGCACATAGTCACACCTTTTTGGTGGGCACACAGCCACACCCCTTAGTGGGCACACAGCCACACCTCCTTTGTGGGCACACAGCCACACCCCTTAGTGGGCACATGGCCACACCTGTTCGGTGGGCACACAGCCACACTTCCTTGGTGGGCACATAGCCACACCTCTTCGGTGGGCACACAGCCACAATCTTGGATGGGCACACAGCCACACTCTTGGATGGGCACACAGCCACACCTCTTGGATGGGCACACAGCTCCACCTCTTGGGTGAGAAGCAGCAACATTCCATACCCTATACCCAAAAGGTTTCACCCACTTCCGTTGGTCGTATATCCAGATCCTCTCTCTGTTCTCTGACAACAGCTAAGCAGCCTAAAAATACAAACAAATACAATATAGGAGTGTATGAGCAAAGCACGGGTAAACTACAAGAAGACCAGTCGCGTCCGTAAAAATAATAGGGGTGTAGCCCGGCAAAGTAGGTCCATAATAGGGCTAAGTCATAACGCTAGACCAGCATGCCCGGATGAGCATCCTTGCATAAATTACCAGCCATGTGCTTGCAAAGAAACGACCAACAATCCGATGAATATTACGGCTACAACAAACTCGTTATAACCCAACGAATAAAGAGCAACTAGCAAGATCAAGCAATAATTCTCACCCCCAAGTTCCTTCTGCCTTCTCAGTTTCACCAATTTTCAGAGCTTACCGGAACTTGTGAATTAACAGAAACTTGTCGTGAAGCCGCGAAGACCTGTTGAGAGTTCGCCGGGCAAGAAGAAGCTAAAGCCGCCTAGAGACAGGACTATTCGTCGAATAACCGCGTTGGGCTGTAAAGCCTGTAATATTTCCACATCTTCTTCGTTGTTCACCGAAGTCGGACGCGACTGGTCTCCAATAGCATGGCGAGTTGTTGACTCCGTGACTTGTTAGCTTAACTGACACAGATGCATATCATTAAGTTGCTTACATAATGCTAATGACGTCATCGTCGGTTTGAATATTTCAACTATCTTTTGATTTGAACTACATAAATTGACGTCTGAAAAGCAAACAAAATGTACATGTGATACTTAATGAATTGTATTTTGTCAATCTTCTTTCTGTCTATTATTTGGGCTTTCTGTAAAGGAGATTAGCGCTCTGTTGATGCTAGCAATAGCACTCGACTGGTAAAAGTCAAAAACACATAAAGGGTATTTTTTTTAGCATTCGGTTATGAAAACGGATAAGTTAGAGCCAAAACGGAATTAGAATTTGTCTGCTTCGTTTAAAGAACACCCAGAAGAAAAGTCGGCGTGGCTGATTTCCCTTTCGGACGAAGGTAGGTTATCATTATTAGATAAAATTGGTCCTCCAGGTTAGCTCAGTTGATAGAGCACCGGTCTGCAGAGCGGGAGGTCTCGGGTTCGAACCCCGGCCAGACCAACACTCAGCGTCTTAAAATAACTGAGGATGAAGGTGCTGCCTTTGCTATGACATCGGCAAATGGTTAGACCTTCACGTGGCTCGGATGACCACGTAGAAATGGCGGTCCCGTCTCCCATGGGGACGTAAAAGAACCACTGAGGGCATAACAAACCCTGGCTGTGACCACCCTCAGTGTTACTTGTTCATGGGTGGGGTGGGTGAGATGAGATCAACAATGGACCGATAGCGGCTGCCTGCGGCGCCTTCATCAGCTGACGCCCGATCTCATTCTCATAAGTGTATGTAAAGCGCCATGAGACATGTGTGATATGTGCGCTATATAAGTCTCTGTATTATTATTATTATTATTATTATTATTATTATTATTAGTTAAAGTGATTATTAGACCTAAACTAGATTCGCTATCAGGTTAGATTTAGTTATAGATGTATCATTAAGAAAAGCACCTTGAATTAAATGTTTCTTGGGTTTGCCAGATCAACCCAGTGTCTTGTGTATCGCCTCTTGGTTAGCTCAGTTAGTTGGGCGCCAGTCTGCAGAGCGGGAGGTCGCGGGTTCAAATCCCGGCCGGACCACTAACCAGGGTCTTTAAATAACTGGTAAGATCATGCTGTCTGTGCTCAAAAACCTTGTCTCAGTTCAGATGATCGCGTCATTGGGCGCGCGGTGACGTAAAGCCGTTGGCCTTGTCTCCTACAACTCCTTGCAATCTAACTGTAGGGGACGTTAAAGAACCATTGAGGACGTAACAAAACCCTGGCTGTGACCACCCTCAGTGTGCAGCCTTTCCCCAGGGAGGTGGGTAAAAAACAGAAACGGGGCCACAGTAATTGGCGCAAGCTGTTGTGGTATCCCTGCCAAGTGTGGCGAAGTTAATAAAATAAAATAAGGAGGGTTGTTAGCATGCAAGAAGTTCCGGGTTCGATTCTAGGTTATTAATTGCATTTTCCTTTTTCTAATAGAAAATAAGGTCGATAAAATGAAAAACAAAAGTGTCGCTAAAATGGCAGCGACCGTTTAGGAAACGGCAATTTGCGTCGGCGTGTTGTTTAAGTAAAACAAGGAAAAGGTAAGCGTTCAAGTGTTTGCAAGACAATCTAAAGCAATTTCGTGCTATTGATAAAGTTGTAAACGTATCAAAAATGGTCTATTGTACCGACTCAAATTAGCAAATTAATGTGTAAACAAAAGTCCTTTTGTTCTGAAGTGACGCTGCCGAGACCGCGCTGAAAAGTTTGGGATGATAGTTTCATTGGAGGGGTGATTCTAAGTGTAGATTGCTTTAACGGAATGCTATTTTCACTGGGGTACCGAGGGAAAGAATTGTGTCATCATTTTTACCCCTGCAAAATGTAAATAATTGTATGCATTTTGAGATAAACTATGCAAAACTTGACAACCCAATTTTTCGAATTCTATCAACCACTCTTTCTTCAGTTAGGATTGGAGATAAAATATTGTCGAGGAATAAATCTAAATCCATGTAAAATTATTTTTAACCTGTTTCTCCTTGAATCCGCACAAAAATATGTTTTGATAAACATTTTTCGTCTCACTTTTAGTAGCGCAGTAACACAGTAGAAGAGTTCTTGTTCTTGTTTTAGATTATCCTCGAGTACAACTTTGTAACCTTTATGAAATTTTATCCACGTCTGTAAAATGTAAATAATTATATATATTTTGAGATAAATTATTTAAAGCATGACAACCCAATTATCAAACACTTTTTCTTAAGTTAGGATTGGTGATTAAATATTGTCAAGGAATAAAATTTAAATTGATTTATTATTATCTTTTTTCTGTCTTTCCTTGAATCAGCACAAAGATCTGTCTTGATAAACATTTTTCGCCTTACTTATAGTAGCGCAGTAACACAGCAGAAGACTCGAAGAGACCATGCATAATGATTGGTTACTGATAAGAAGGTGTTCATCACGACAACTTGCACTGATTTACAATTTCCAACTGATTTACAAAACGTTTACATCCTTCAATCGAAGTTTACCACCAAAAAATATGCTTTTATCGGGGTTTGAATTGAAATCATCGGAACTCGTCCGCGACAAACTGTACTACAATAACACATGGTTTCTCTTATGCATTTTGTTAAGCATTTTTAGACAAACTCTTATTAATGTCATCGATCTGAAGCGGAACCACCTATGTTACAAATCATTCAGTTTCTGGCCGCTATCCATTCAATTTATCTTAAATGCTTTCAATAACTCGGAACTGAGCATCGTAGTGAAACTAAAATCGCAAACAAAACGGTTGTTGAAAACTGTGCTAGTTTGTTATCCGTTGAACGCGTAGCTGCTGCTAACCCAACAAACTAAACTCGACGCTTAGTACTACTGTGACAGCCTGAAAACGTTGATCAGAAATAATATTCAATTTTTGTACACCCCGTCGTTTAACTTACGAAAAAACAAAAACTGAGATCGTTTTTATACCACAAATGTTGATAATATAGTTTTCAAGTCCAAAACATACTCGACCATTTGCAAACTGCGAAAATAAATTCCTTTAAAAAAAATCGGGTTTCTTCAAGTCAAGTCGCAAAATGACATCCTGCAAAATATAAAAAAAAAAGCCAATTCGCGAAATTATCTTTCGCAAAACTGTCATGCCACACGACTCACCTATTGTTTTCGCAACTTGGGTATCCTTAGTCATATAAGGCTTTCCATAAAAGCCTTATATGACTGGTTATTGGCAAACAAAGCAAGATCCAACTTGGGTCTCTCTTTTATATTATTCCCCATGGTGAAAACGTCATACACCAATTTTGACGCTTTTATCACATTTTGAACAATTATTCCCCTTATCTTTCGGACTATACTTACTCTGGGTACGATCGATAATTGACAACAGACAATAATGCTTTCATGTCAGGTCTAGATAACCGCAGTGCTGTGTTGAACTGAGAGAACTGCTGTGCCTTGGGGCTTTCTAGTACGTATTTAGAAATACATTTATGTTTGGAGGATGGTTTGGCCATGCCCGTTTGTTTCTCGCCGCAGCACTGTCATGTTTAATGGTTCACAGAGCTAATCACATGAAAATGAAGATGTTACGGTGAACTCTTGAAATATACTATGTTTTGTTACACCTTATTACTCCCTACAGATCTGTTGTTTTCTTTTATAGTCTAATGGTCACTGACTACAACACCGTCTTGGTTTTAAGTTATTCACTCCAGGCGTTCGCCGTTTGTAAAGTACGTAGTCTAGGTGTCGAAGTACAGTCGAAATAAACTTACTGACATGAACTTAATCATATGAGAACCGAGGGCTGAAAGCGTCTTCAATGCCGGCAATGATTAGAATCGCCGATGACAACAGCGAAGGCCGTGATCAAATTCGTAGTAACGTGGAACCAGATCCACGCCAAATTTGTCCTTATACCGTAATTACACAATACTGTAATTATAATGTAACTCGTACACCGAGTCGCTTACCTTCAAAACCGTGAAATCTGTAGTTGTGGCCGACAGAAGCTGTTTTGCTGGTTTGGAGTTACCGGATTTCTTTTTGCTACGTAACATGTCGTTTCTGGTACCCGCGTTCAAGTTTCCATGGTTATTAGAAACCAATGACAAAAATGTAGGTTTAAAACAAAAGAGGCTGTGAACTTTTTCTTATAGAACTAAAAATTCATAGATTTTGTAATTTAACGGTTCTGTCCAGCCCTGACTAAAAAAAAAAAGCATCGTCGCCTTAAGGCGCTTGATCGCAGGTTACTTTGCGTTTCGAGATGACTGAAATTTCTGTTGGGAACTCAAGAAAAAACTCTTATTACTATTGAAAAAAAAATGTTGTTCTCTATTAAAAATCAATTTTAATAGTTACTAGAGCAGTTTTCAATTGAGTATCGAAAGTAATTACACAATTGCTTTGGTTTTGCATTGCTACGCTTTCCGATTGGCTAAAAAAATCTCGCGCCACTTACTCGACCAATCAGAAGTAAAACCAAAACCAATCGTGACTTGCTCGCACGCGTTTTCCCGCGCTTAGCGCCGCCGACATGTAATTGCTTCGAGCTCTGATTGGTTTATTGGATTGTTTACGACTGCTGTGATTGGTCAGAGTAATTACTTTGGTTTTGGTTTTACGACACTCAATTGAAAACTGCTCTATTTAGGTCCAATATCGTTCCAGTAACGCAACATTACCTTAAAAAACTAGGGTTCTTTATTTGACTTAAGAGAGTAAATTTTTGCGGAGTATTATTCTGCGAGAGCTTTTTTATGTGGGAACTTATTTTTGCGGATCGAGGGCAATCCACAGAAATTAAAACCTGCAAAAGTTTCATGCTACACGGTTAATAACGAAGCGACTCGGCCAAGCTTTCCTTCAGCTGGATTTCTGGATATCTTCTTGCTACGTAAACATGTCATAACAGGTACCCGCGTTCAAGTTTCCATGGTTATTTGAAACCACTGACAAAAATGTGCAAGACTTCAAAATACAAACAGAGGCCGTAAACTTTTCTTATTGACCTAAAAATCATAGAATTACAAATTCATAGAATCTGTAATTTAACGGTTCTGCCTTGCCCAGATTAAAAAAAAAAATGTCGCGTCTTTTTCTTGAACTTTTCTTTTTTTGCGGCTTGATCGCAGTTTAGTCGAGACTTGGCTACAGATTCACGCTAGGTAATGGGGACAAGACACAAAATGATTGCACCAATTTCTGTACGACACGACCCCGTCAAAATTTATTGTCTTGTAAATTCCCCATAGGCATTCAGATAATGGGCGCGAAGGACTGCTTAAGAAGGGGGATAGAAGCTAACGAGAACGAGGAGAGAGTAGGCCTTTACAGCACATCCATTCCGCCATGCACTGTATTTACAGACGTTCGAGAGCGAGGCGAGAGTAAGCCTTCACAACACATCCATTCCGCCATGCACTGTATTTACACACGTTCTTTCGCCCTTTTTCCCTAGTTTCCTCGCTTTTTACTCCGCTCGCAATTTTTCCCTCGAAACTTGAAACTTGAGAGACAATTAAAAATAATAAAGTTTGACAGAAAGCTTTCGAGTCATGTTGAATATTGTTAATCGAACGTGGAGTATTGAATAAATATGAACATTTAGATCAGTTTTATAGGTGTTCTATTGATTTTCGTTTTCTTGAGACTATGAAAACAGCGGATTAAATAAGTGACCAGGCCATCCTTTCCTTCAGCTGTTGGATTACTGCAGTGCAGCGAATAGCTTCCTTCCTTTTTTGTTTCTTTACGTTGGCGAATTTCATATCCTTTGCCACTAATATCCCTTCTAAGTTCTGGTAGGGCCTAATTTGGGTTAAGCGACGAACATCCTAGACGTCCTGGGGTGCTTACCATTTGTAGGAAAAAACCGGTTGGGATGACCGTTACATAATGGTAAGCGAGTTTTCCAAATTTACTGACCAACCGACGAGATTGCACTTACCATTTAAATTTTCCATTTCTCCGTCCTGGTACCCAGACCGTTAACTCCATTTAGCGATTTGAATATTTTCTAAATTCAAATGGTAAGGAAAATTCCAGTCGAATCGTCCCAACCGGAATCGCGGGACAACCTCTAAAGGTTGTCCACTTGTTCCAACCGGAATTCTCGGAAAATCAACCGTACCATTTGCTTTCCAACCGAAAATACCGGTTTCTTGGCTTAATGGTAAGCACCCCTGAGGACAGATTGTGTGTACAAAAAGCCAAAAAGACCATGATGAGAAATTTCACTCGATGTCTGTAGTGTTTTTTATTGACTCATCAACAATATACATGCACCGCTGGATAACAAAGTAAGTCCAACAATAATGAACATCATATTAGGCGATGGCTACATTGCAACAGGACATGGGTGGCCGGTGGACCATTTGGACCTCATTAGCCCCAAAGAATGTGCTGCGAGTGAGCACCAAAGCCTGGACAGCTTACCATGTTCGGAGAAGAAAATACCAAGGACCTTAAGCAACGTCCTGGACGCCAGCTCTGGCAAACGGAAGTCATTGGTTTCGGGTTATGGAAATTTCTACGTCATCACGACACGGTCGCTACTGATGGAGCCCTTAGTAGTCTCCTCATAGGATAAGCATACCCTCCTATCTAGACTTCAAACTGATCAAAATCGTGAACCTTTGTAGCCTGCCCACAGAGGTCTCCTGTTTCTTTTGCTTTAAGCGGAAAGGACGTGTGCGTAACGCCGTTTCTATTCGTGTTCACATATCCTGCTGTTTCTCAAGAATCGGAAGACCGCACTCTAATTGGACGCTCGACAGTAGGTATTGTAAGTAACGACTCTGATTGGCTATCATTCGAAATAATTCATGCGGCATAAATTCTTGCGGGGTTTTCCATTGACAGATCAAAATAACAGAAATATGTCGACTAAACATGTGCGATTGTGTGATGCGTTTTTCGCATGTCGTGAAGCCAGTTACGACAGAAATCTTCACATAACAACTATAGTAAACTTCATTGTTCTGCGGCATTGGCTTTTTCCCACAAAGAATATCTTTTATTTTAAGAATAGAGGAGGCGGCTGATGGTTCATAATTATATTTCATTATAAAAATACAGAAAATCCATTTGCGTCAAATATATTTTAGGAAATGTTCGTGCTTAACCAATCAGAATAGCAGAAGACAATAGCTACTAATTTTGCTTCTTTGATGAAGTTCCCCAAATACAATATCTTTTAAAAATTGCATGTTGTGCGATTGGGTCTCAAAATACTTGAAACCTTAAAAAAGGAGACAAAATGCATCTTGAACCTTAACTTTTTAGCGGTTTTTGAGTCTAGGCCAATGAGATCACTAGTTGTAACAATTAAAATAGTTGACATTCCATCGTGCATTGCCGTTCAGCACTATCCTTCTTATGCGGATCATTACTTAATATAAAGAAAACCTTTCACCGTGCATCTGTGAACAATGCGTTGGAAAGTTGCAGAAGCGACATGGCGTCTCTTATTCCAAATCACTTATTGTGAAGCTGACAACTGAAAACGACTTGTTGTTTGTATCGACAATTCTCTCAACCTCAAAGGGAAAATTTTTAAATTAATGATTGTAAATGTATGCAAAGCCTCTAAAGAAAAACATCCTCGGAAATAACTGTGTTAAATCGTCAGCTACTCCTGTAGCCTGCGTAGCAGGCGTCGGGTAGCGGGGAACTGGGGAGAGAGGGATAGGACACCTGCAATAAAGGCGCCCTCTTGTTTATTTCTGTTTCTGCGGACGTTGGCGGCCGCAAAATTCCGACTGGCTAATTCGCGCTGTGAGGTAAACATAGTAAACTCCCTCGTGAAGTCAGCCATGCGTAAAGCGCCCGCCAGTTTCTAATTAGTGGTCGTAGATACGTATTGACAGTTGACATAATTCGATTACCAGGAAATCGGTGGGCGTAATGCGAATAGCCAGGTTCTTATAGCCAGCGTTCCTTCCCTTCGACCCCACCCCCCCCCCCCCCCTCCTTTTTCAAGCATTAGCATTATCGCAGCAACGGATATGGTGAAGGTCAATATCATTTCACAGCACGTGTCGGTCATGATAATTTGTACAATATTAAATCGAGAACACGATACGAAACGGCGTTACGCAGACCGGCGTCCTTTTACCGCATGAAGCACCGGAAATTGGAGACATCTGCACACAGGCTAGGGACTGGAGAGAGAATGAGGAAGAAAAGAAGTACTCTCTCGGTTGCCCAATTTTCTTGCAGATGGCAAACACAAACATTCAACTTCTAATGTTTTTTTCGTGTTATATCATTTAATCCTTTCTGGAAATTTTAAGGCTAGGTGTTCGTGCGAACGCCCCTAGCTGCCAGGAGGGATGAGAGGCGGCTGTATTTTCAGGCTAATAGGATCTTAATAGTAGGATAATTCTACCAGTGTCTCTGCTTTTGAGTTGCCTGTAGAAGAGGCTAGAACCTTTACCATGCTTATCAATAAAAATTAATTGCCTACAGGTTTTTGCAATACGCACTTGTAAAACAGTAAAAGTGGAAAGAACATAATAAGCTTACTATGTACTAAAACTGTTTGTCTGAGTGTTAGAAGAGTTCATTAAAAGACCTTTTCGACCCCCCCCCCCCCCCACCCCCTCTAGGATGGAGTCTGGATTCACCACTGTCTTATATTGTGTAATTCCCAAGATACATGGAAGATTGTTTGCAGAAGTTTTCATTAATTTTTTTTGATTGCACTTTCAAGTGCATTATGTTGTTGTCTTATTTTACTGCCAAGTAATGCTATGAATTTTGGGTACATCCAGACTTTTTTAAAAATTAATCCTCAAGCCATGACCAAGGCTACACTGTATGCAACATTTTTAAAAGAAAACTACAGTAAAACTTATTTTTAAAAACAGTTAACGCTATTCAGACCAGGGAGCACAAAGTGCCGATGATGACTTGGAATGTTTACAACTTTAAAGGCATTTAGCCAATACAGTGTACCTAGCAAACTGTGACTTTTTTCTGAAATGTATCTGGAAACATTTTGATGTCAGTGATAGATTTTTGTTCATGACATGACATTCCCATGGCAACCATCTTTTCACAGACATGTTAAAGGGACGGTTTCATGGTTCGGTGCATGTGCAAGCCATGACATAACCCAATTAATTTCATTGTTTAGATCAACCGGAAGCGAGTGGATAATTCTGGAAGGAAATTTGCCTTAAAAATGTCACGGTCAGTCAACTGATTGAATGGATGATTATCCATACCCATATGAACCATGAAAGCCACCAGAGTGTAGAATAAATCCTTCGGTTCAAAAGTTTTATTCTGTGTTGACTTTGTCAGTGTAATCTGTTGAAATTTTCTGTGAATTTTGGTCATCCTTCGCTTTGTTTGAACTAATTACAGCATGTGATTATTTAAGTAAATGTGAGTGTTTTTTAACCGATAAAATTGGTAAGAAAGCGAATAAAGCATTTTAATTTGTGCACATGTGCCAAACTGTGAAACCATCCCTTTAACTCAAATTAAGAATTCTCTGCTTAAATTACCACTTAAAAGGGTTTTAACTTTCCTTTAGTACCGTTAAATTTTATTTAAGATAATTTTAGCATCGTCCTATTGATCCAAGATGGAATCATGTCATAATTCCCATATCATGTGACCATACTGTATAGCTGACATGTTTTTGAAGTAACAGGGTGTGGCAGAATTCAGTGCCAAGTCTGAATAGGGTTAAGTTTGGGAATGGATGTAAGGGAGGTGATTCCTTCTTGCTTACATATCCATGTACAGTTTACAGAACTTCATGTCAGCTAATTTTGGGAATCTATTAAATACAGATTCAGTTGTAGGGGTTCAGTAGCTGAGATTATTTTTTCAGCTTTATTAAAACCTGACTTGCTCTGCATGATCTACAAGGTTCCAGCAGGATGAAATGCAATGGGTGCTGGAGGAGAAGAACCAGCGGGAACAAATGCCATTCTCTTTGCTGGTGGCTCTAATGACAGATTGGTCTTACTGATACTGTTAAGCATGGCTTCAGCTGCCTTCCGCTTGGACTCCTTTTTGGATTTGCCCTTTCCAGTACACAAAAGATTGCCCACAGTCACTGTTGTCTCAAAAGTCCTTTGATGAGGGGGGCCCTCACCATTATTTACCTCAAATTCAGGCCTCTGTAATCCCTTTTTTGCAACCACTTCCTGAAGATGACCCACTGGGTTATTATGTGGAGCCAGTGCAGCAGTTGTAGTCCATTGCTGATAAAAAGAAAACATGATGGGATCAGCAAACAAAGGCCAGAATCTCCACCACCCCACCCCATCACTCACCATATAACAATGTTGACACTGATGCAACAAATAGCAATTGTTGGTGACTTTTTTTCCTTTTTGCTCCTTTTGCTTCATTGCATTATACCACAGACATTAAAGGAGGAGTTTTCCTATTCTTTGCAAGAAGCAGAAGCATTCCATAAAAGAAACACAAGATGGTTGATGGTGACATCTGGGACATCAACAAACATTCTCATAGCTTAATATTAAATTTGTTTATTCCTTTTCTCCTGGAATGACATCCCAGCATATTCATTGTAGGACCTACATGTACTGTAGAAATTCACTTCTCCTTTTCCTCTTAAATTCCATATCTCCTTCTCTCTTCTCAATTACATGTACTCTTAATAGTTATAGATGTATGGTACACTGTGAACCTGAACAGTGACTAATCTCTTTAGTAGTAAATAATAATTGCAACAATGCTGTAAATTTATACTTGAATAAACTGTCATTTAATATAATTTATTTATTATATCAGTAGTTGATGTTTATTTAATGCCTCCTTTGTCAAAATATCAAAATAGCTTTGACCACAACAAGTGTTTAATGGGAATGGCATACTTACACCTGCAACGGACAGTACATTAAACACCTGTTCAAATAGAAAACAGTGTACAAACAGTGGCAATATGGTGGGATTAGGCTCCAGTGCAAAATTTATGGTTACCCAGGGAAATGGCTGTAGATGACAGCTTTCTCTCATTAATAACAAACAGCTGCCGCAGCTGAGCAAAACCCACCCTTGATGTTTCTAAAGCATTTCTTACAATATGTATCTTTTTGGCTATCACTTGTGTTAGTACATGTGTGTACCACATCTATCATGATAAATTGAAATCTGTCGATGTACAAAATTCATGTAAGACAATATTGTCCAAACAAAAGTCACGTATACTTACATTCACATAGTCAACATAAAGCTGTGATTCCTTAAGCTTACTTAATGCAACTCTAGCAGCCTCATGCTTTGCTTTCTTCTTTCCACAAGCTGAGCCCTGTGCTACAATATCCCCAACAGTACAGTGAATCATAAACATTTTGTTATGGTTTGGGCCAGTGTCTGATATAATTTCAAAGTTGCATACTAGCCCCATTCGCATGGTAAGTTCCATCAATTCACTAACTGATGTCTTGGCTGTTGGTTGGACGGCAGCTGATGAGGGAGGAGGAAGTTGGGGCCCATATGCCTCTGCTACTGAAGATCCTTGCGGGACAAATGTAGGACCCAAGGACACAGACCCTGACATACTGTAACGACAAGAAATACACAAGAACAATTGTCTCATGATCACTGTTAATGGCACTGTTGCTTAGGAATTGTAACAAGTTGGTTGATTATATGACCAGTTGTTGTGCTTCAAAGTCATTTTGCTACAAGTTGTTTTGCTGCAACTGTTTACATGTACCAACTGGGTATCACTATGAGAGTTAAAAGGCCTAAAGGATTACATGTTCATGTACATGCAGGTTACCTTAAAAGGTTGGCTAGAGGTTCAGAGTTTTTCAAGGGTTAAGGTACAGTGTAATTCATTTCAATGTAAAATATGGTTTAACTATATTGTAGTCTTATCTGCTGTACAAAAAGGTTTGAAATCAGCCATAAAACAACTAGAGTGCAATTTAGGCAATGCACAGATCATGTACATGTAATATTACACGAGGTACAAACTTCTAACTGCAATAGAATGTTCCATAATTTTTACAATTCATGTTAATTTTCTTTTCAAATTTTCTAAAGGTCTGGATAGAAGAGGACTTACATGTACTACAGTGCAGCTCTAAATAAATGACCAATGCACAAGCAAAACACACTCACATTTTTCACATTAACGCGTTACAAAAAGC
This sequence comes from Cladopsammia gracilis, assembly GCA_022457155.1. Classification (NCBI taxonomy): domain Eukaryota; kingdom Metazoa; phylum Cnidaria; class Anthozoa; order Scleractinia; family Dendrophylliidae; genus Cladopsammia; species Cladopsammia gracilis. The sequence goes on from JAJGOT010000642.1 coordinate 66,348, forward strand.
ATGTTTGGAAGTGCGTTTATAAAGCGTGCTTTCACTTTTGTTATTCATTGCCATAATTTTGCTTTTTGTAGCATTGTTTATGTAGATCTATATAACACTCAAAAACAGGACAACTTTTTGATTTTCAAACAAGACATGTTTCGATCAATCTTTGATCATTGTCAGTTGGAAATGAGCTACAAAGAAGTTACAAAAAAATTATAATGAGGCTATTGCAGGAGTAGCAAAAGTAAATATTTACAAAAAACAAAATTGCAAAGAATTTAAACTAATAAGAGATGTGACAAAAGTTGGTAACATTTTTCCACCTTTGTTATGCCTCTTTGCAATTCTTTGGTAAATATTTGCCTTTGTTACATGTATTGCTGTAATAATCTCATTCAAATTTTTGTAACTTCTTTGTGGCTTATTTGCAACTGACGATGATTGATCAAAACATGTCTTGTTTGAAAATCAAAACGTTTCTCTGACTTAAAGGCATATCGGTTAGGTAAAAAAGAATAATAGTTCACAGTCTAAATACAGTTGTACTAGGTTAAATTACTCACTAATCTGCTTGACTTGGGCAATTTTAAATAAAGTAATATGAGTCTGGGGTAATTGCAGTATAACTTAATTGTCAGATACAAAAGCTTCAGAACCGTGCTGCTCACATGTTAACTTCCTCGAGTTATGATGCTGATGTCAAGTGCCTAATGCGACAACTCGGATGGAAAGATTAATTTATTGTGTACTCGGCATCAAATCCAAAAAGCCTTAATGGTATAAAAATCTTTGAATGGCCTTGTTCCTGAATACATGTACTTATCATCTAAACTTCTTAAATGTAATGGAAGGCGCTTTAACTTAAGGGATTCTGTAAACAAACTAGTTGTCCCTCTTCCATGAACTAACTATTTGAATTGGTGCAGCTATCTGGAACAGCCTACCCTGTTATCTTAGGTAGACAAAATCACTCAATTGATTTAAGAGATTAGCGAATCTTAATTTCATAAATTAGAGACACGGCATTCATGGCGGAAAACAGGTTTAGTTAATGATTATAGTAATGTTTAAATTAGTGTTATTTTTATTTACAAGTACCTGATGTATTTTTTTTTAAACTGTGTATAAATAAACGTAAATAAATAAATAAAAATAGTAATTGTGTGATTTGAGGCCAATTTTGCAAAATCGCATCATCATACATGTATATTAAACAGAAACCCTGTTTATGGTATCCTTGTTCCTGACAAGCATATAATCCACTACTTTTATAATAAAATTATAAATACATGTGATGTGGGCATCCCTTTTCAAAAGAGTTAAACAACTTTAGCAAAAATGATATGGTCTAGAGAAACAGGCAGTACAGAGGGCCTCCCAGGGGTTTTAGGGAACAAGGCCATTCATTTTTGGGGAATAAGGAAACATGGCCATTTATTTTTGGGGAAAAAAGGGATATCGTAAAATTACTTTTAGGGAACAAGGGAACTTTTGAGTATTTTTCGGGAACAAGGGAACATTGATTATTTAGATTTTCAAAACAATTTTATACTTCTTTATGGCAAAAAAGGTCAGAAGAAGGCCACTCGTTTCTCTTTTGTCTCATGGTGCAAGAGGAAAGAGCCCTGGGCGCAATATTTTGTTCTTCACAAAAGAACTGGTGACGATCTTTTGAACGCGCGGTAACCTGGGAAATTGTGGGGAACATTTAAGAATACTTTTTGGGAACACGGGAACATGGAACATAATTTCAGTTGAACAGGGGAACTCAGTAAAAATGAATTTTGGGGAACATTAGAATTTATTTTGGGGGAACAAGGGATAAATTGCTTTTTTATAGGGAACAAGGGAACATGTACCCCCCTGGGAGGCCCTCAGTACAGGTACATGTACATGTAACTATTTCTAAGATAATTTGTTAAGGATTTTAATAGCCTACAAGCAAGCTCTTGGGGTCGGGGACATGGGCTGGTAGGGGGGTCAGGGGGGGAAGGAGCACTTTTATTTGTGTTTATATTTAATTATTGTGATACCATACATGTTCTGATTGCCCAAAAACCCTATTGACTATTGTGTCTGTAAACTCATAAAAAAACGTGCAAGGGAAACTGTGACGTAAACAAAGTCCCCTTTCCCGATATTTACCACACGTGGGGACAAAGAATTTCACAACTCAAGTTTTACTGTTTAGTTTCTTATTGGATATTGAGGTAGGTTAGAAGATAAAAACAGAAAATCATTCTGTTTCTTGCAAACAATACATGTAAGTTAAATGTACTGATCAAACCTAAGACAAAAATTTTCCATGAGTAAACTTGACTAAATAAGCATAACCAAAAACACACAAGAAAAAAATGGGTGATTGACAAAAGAACACTACATGTAAGCTTACTTTTAACATTGGCTTGGAAAGCCTTGCATGTAGTGATGAGACAGCCAAAACAACCATGATATGTACTTTGTGAAGTTCACTGAGCTGAAGGTTTAATGAAAAGCTCAAAGTGGATCTCAAATACTGCAGCAATTTGGCTTGGATCATGGAGGCATAAGGGAAACAAACCTTTAGGATTAAATTGGACGAAGGAGCCTGTGCGAGCCCTTGGAATTTTTATTTCGTACAATGAGCAAGAAAACGATAAGAAAAATGTGGCTAAAAAAATTGATAATCTGAACATCAAACTAGACATAATTATGGAGAGGGCGCAAACTCTCCCTCTTTGGTAAGTGCCTCATTGTTAAAACTCTGGGAATTTCACAAATTGTTTATTCAGCATCCATGCTTGATATCAGCCCGAATGACACCTCCAGAATTAAGAAGTCTATTTTTAGTTTTATCTGGAACAAGAAACCAGATAAGATCAAACGAAACATTATGTGTCAGGACTATACAAATGGGGGGCTGCGGGCCGCCGATCCAGATGTTCTATTTAAATCTTTACGGTTATCCTGGATCTCAAGACTATTGATACCTGACGAAATCACAACAGAACCTTGGAAAGCAATTCCATCTCATTTTTTCAAGAAGTATGGTGGTCTAAATTTTCTTCTTCGATGTAATTATGACCACAAGTTTTTAGAGAAATCTGGAATTCCAGCCTTCTATACATATGTAGGCAAATATTAGCAAATTTTCTGGAACTCAGAAATTTATATCAACATGACAATGGTCAAGACTTGATTCTCTTTAATAATAAAGATATCCTGATTGATGGGAAAAGTTTCTTTTTACAAAAATGGAAAGAAAAAGGCGTCACCTCAATTCAAGACATTTTGGACAATGATGGAAAGTTTCTAACATTTCAATCATTTCAGGACAAATTTAAGATCAAATCTAATTTCCTAAACTACCTATAGGTTATTTCGGCAATTCCCAATATAAGGCAAAATCTTTAGACAGGCGAGAAAGCCCTATAGCTGATGCAACAACCTTTTCCCTGACGCCGTCACAAATTATTAATCTTTACAAAATGAAATGTATGGACTATTACTGGTTTTACATCAATGGTATTTGTTACACTGCCACAGGACCCCGAAAATGGGAAAAAGATCTTAAATCAGGGAACATTGATTGGAAAACCAAATTCAAAAATATTGGAAAAGTTTGTTGTGAAAACAGATTACGAGGAAAACAGGTGCCCATACTGTAAAGAGCCAGACTCTATTCTCCATACCTTCGTTGAATGCCACTACACTCAAACGTTCTATGTTAAAGTTGTTGATTGGTTTAATGCAAAATTCAACTCTTCTTTTTCTCCAACATCCCAGGAAAAGTTATTAGGAACAGACCTTATTACTTCAAGAAATAATGAGCTTAAACTTAATTATTGTTTACTATTTGCAAAATACTACCTATATTATTATCAGAAATTGTACCATAAAGACTGTAATATTACTGAATTTGTGGTAAAGTTGGAACAGAAACTTCTTATTGAGAGTCGTCTTAAAAGAAACGTTCTTGTGTGAAATGTTTAACTTCTGCCTTATAATATATAATATGTCTTGTAAGTAATTATTGTATATTTTTATCTAATGGTTTTGTGTTTCGACCGCTCTATTATTTTATTTATTTTATTATATTTTTTGTATTACTTTATTTCTTGTTAGTAGTATTTCCTCCTTTTTATTTTATGTGTTAAAAAAAAAAATACTGCAGCAAACAAAGGCTTTCCATAAGGAAATTTTCTATAACAGTTTAAATTATAATTCAGGAAACAAGCAAGGGTGACCAATTTTGCTTTTTAAAACAGCAAGACGAAAATGAAACTAACAGAAGTTATAGGTTTAGGTTGAAACAAATTATTGACATGAAATGATCAAACAATTCCATTCAACAAAACCTCACTGTAGGCAATGAGTTTAGTTTTAATTCAGCACTGAAAATGTGGCGAAGACAGAAGTAAATGTACAGGCTTCACTGTATACTTCAAAGTACATGTAAGTTGATAAAAGTTTCAGAAGCTGAATTTCTAGAACTAACCTTTATTCCATTTGAAAAATTATTGACAAGAAGGCAATCTTTGAATCCAAAATGGAAAGTTTGGAAGCCTACAAACTTTCCTTGCAGGGACGGATTACAGACACAATTTTCTGGATTTCCCCCAACTGGGGTCGAAATGTTGCCTGTCTACCTGTTGATTTCAGGTACTTTTCAGAAGTGACAGGTAAAAAATATAGAAGCCTGTCGCTGGCGACAGGCAAGGAAATCCTTAATAATTCAGAATTTGTTGATTTGAATAATATTGTCATCCGTTTTCCACCTGCACTCGTGCAGTTTTGGAAGTCATTGTCGCGACTCTCGTACAGTAGTTACCAGTCTCTACTCAATAAAAGCGGGATGATGCAATCTGTGCAGTGCGCATGACAAAGATAGATGATGCCATGTGACTCGCTTTTCTTCACCGATCAAGCATGAAATGAATTCTTTCAGTTGACGATATGCGATATGGATCGTTTTCTGAAGGGTAAACAATGTGCCGAAGAAGCGGAAGCCGGAGAAGTACATACGGAAGAGAATTTTGCAGCAACGACGACGAAACGGAATAATATAGAGTATTCAAGTTCAATGAGAAGTGGAAAGATGGGAGCCCATGGTTGTTGGTGGAGGATGGAAAGATGTTCTGTTCTTACTGCAAGGAGTTTGATAAAACAAGCAGAAACAAATTCATCTCGGGCTGTGAATCGATGCGTATAGAAAATGTCCGCTCACACGAAGCAAGCAATGCTCATAAAACTAGCCACTCGGCATTCTTAAACACTAAAAAACGTCCAGCAGAGCAGCCCTTCGTCAAAGCACTAATTAACATGGAAAACAATAAATCGCCTGCAATTAGACTATGGTGGGTTGATGCCAAAAAAACCAGGAGACTAGTGGATGCCTATGGGCAAAACGAAAGGCCTAAACAGGCTAAGACAAAGTAAATTGACAATAAATGCTGTGTTGCTTCCTTATTCTACCAGTTTATTAAATTAATTGTAAAACCACAGTTGAGTTTTGTTATCAATAAAAAATGAAAATAAACATTTAAAATTTTTGTTCAGGTTTGATGTTGGTAGTGACAGGTGGAAAAATATTCTGCCTGTCACCAGACACAGGTAGAAGTCTGGGAACATTTCGACCCCTGCCCCAAGGGCTTTTGTATCATTGAATTTTTTTTTCTTTTATTCAGCTGACAAAACAATTTCAAAGAACTAAAACTTACCATCACTTTTATTAAACATGTGAATTTGTCATTGTCAGTCAAGTTTGTTCAAACTTTCAGCCGTTTTATTGGTTTTCCCGCCTCATCCAATGAATGCAATGAGAATATGCAACTTGATATTTCAAGCCTCCTTAAACATACACACAGTGGTAATGCACCAGTCAGTTGTAACTCATGACCCCACCATTCCCCGAGGTGGGGGTTACAACTGATTATTGCATAATTTTATTCAAGTGTCAGTCAAAGGTGGTCTACATGTAGCATTGCTGCTAATTGGGCACTTGATTAAATAAATAAAGAAATAATAATAACACAAATCCTAAAAAACAAATAAAATTAAATAATTTGTGGCTACACTATAATTAGGACAGACACTGCTTGGCCCGATGTACAATTTTCATATACTCCGCACATGTGACTGACGTATAGTGTGTATGCATGTCAGCTGCTTCTGCAGCACAACCAAACACAACTGAACTATACAAAGTTATAGTATCATTTGCTTTTCCTTTGAATGTTTATTTCTCATAAAAATAAATGTATACAGGTAGAGTTATAATAATTAAATGGCTATTGGGAGGAAGACTAAAGAAACCCTTGCGGGCTTTTACAAAGTAGTCTCCCTTTTATTTAAGATTTAAGCTTATCTTTAGCTAAAAATAACAATAAAAACATTCATCGATTCATTCATTTCTTAGCCAACGATGTTAACGATTTAACGGTTTAAATCATTTTCTGCTATATTTCACTTATAAATTACAAATGAAACTTATTGCTTACCTTTCTGTTCCAGAAAAATTATTCCTTGTTTTGACAGTAAATGCAGTAAAGACGATTTAAAATGGCGGTCGCCAATCATAATGGCCGTGATCGGGAGAGACCTGGAGAGAGGCCACCTTGAGGTTGCGCATGGACTGGGTCGGTTTTGTTTCGAATTGCACTATGGGGCTGTTTTGGGCGTCGATGTAAATCTTGTCAAAAATGGGAGAGTTTTAATATTAAACTGTTGCTAGCCTCCTCCGTAGGCATCTCTAAAGAAAAATCTAGAGAGACCGGGCTTCCTGTGGTGGAAGAGGTGGAAGGGAAGGGAAAAGGAAGAGGAGAGGGGACTGGGAGCCAAAGGCAGCCCGCATTAGGTAAAAACTGGCTTTTAGCTCTATTATGGGGACGCCTGCGGAGGAGGCTAAGCTGTTGCGTACCTGGATGCAGCAACAATTGGATAAATTCACCAAATATGAACTTTCACACTTTACCAAGTGACCCGAAAGTAAAAAAAGGCGTACGTACGTACGACTGATACGAAAAAATGAAACCTTGAAGAAGGACGCACCGAGCACAAGGATTTGTGGAGCATATTTTCCAAGAGGAGTGAGGATGAATGGAAATGAACTTCCTCCAATATTTCCCTGGACTATCACCCCATTTTTGACAAAATCACAGCTTCAGTTTACATCCTGAGCAGACGCTATCTTTGAATTGCGTCCCCAAAACAGCCCCATAGTACAATTCGAAACGAAACCGACCCAGTCTCATTGGCCACGTACCCGGGCTAACACAGAGCGCTTTCCTTTTGTATGGAAAATACGGTTATTCCGGTGGTAAATCCTACATACAAAGGAGTTACCATCTGTTACCACCTGTACCATCTGCTGCGTCCCATTAGTGCCATGCTCCTTAAAAGGCCATGTTTGTTATTGTAAATCGTTAGTACCCAGTCTCCTCAAGAGATACTACGTATAAAACTTTGAAAGACATTAACATGACACGAGATAGAACCCAACACAGTAGGATCGTAGCCGTAGACAGGACAGGTAAGTAATAACGATACGTAGCATCAGCCTTGCTTCTTTGTTTGGTTGTCGGCTGCTATATTTTTGGCTGTTTAGATCTTTTACAGATCCTACTGGTTCACTAGCAGCATTTTCGTTCGCGCTCCTGTGCTTATTCTATTGTTACTTATGTTGTGAACTGGTCATTTTTTATCCATCTTTATGCCGTACTGATGAGTTCTAATGTTGATGTCTTGCAAAGTTTTAATACGTAGCATCAGACTTGCTTCTTTGTTTGTTTGCCGGCTGCTATTTTTGGCTGTTTTGATCTTTTAAAGATCCTACGTTCACTAGCAGTATTTTCGTTCGCGGTCCTGTGCTTATTCTGTTGTATTGAAAAAGCAACTCCGTACGCACAAAAGGAACATGCTCTTCCCTGATTCGTCCCCAGTCGTCTCTCTAGGTAAGACGTGGGAGAAGCGCGTGGGGCACGGAACGAGAGATATTTATATTTAGCGTGTTGGGAACCCAAACGCCTTTTTAGCTATAACATAATCATTCAATAAAATATTGTTATTTACCTGTTTTCCTGTGTCTTTTTGAGTCGTTTTGGAAGCGATTTGAGTTAGAGCGAAGACGGTTGACCTTGTACGTTTCAAATATTCATGAATATTATCTTGTCTGCCGCTTCGTAAAATACGACGCGCCTATTACGTCTCAAGTTTCCATTATTTAACTATTAACTCAAATTGAAACCGGAGATTCTCCCCCGGGGAGAGTTAATAGTTAATAATAATGGAAACTTGAGAAGTAATAGGCGCGTCATACTTTTATACGAAGCGGCATGCTGAAAAGTGCAAGGTCAACCGTCTTCGCTCTAATTCAAATCGCTTCCAAACTAAAAACGACTAAAAAAGACACAGGAAAACAGGTAAATAACAATATTTTATTTAAAAATGATTATGTTATAGCTAATAAAGCGTTTGGGTCCCCTATGGCGTGTTGGTCTAAAAACTGAGTATATTTAAAAGGTTACTGTAAACCTTCGAGGGTAACTTCCCGAAAATCGTTCGTTCGCGCGCTATTTTTAACGAGACCCCAGAAAACTATAAATAATAAATTATAGATTCCGAATTAGCAATTATTTTTCCTTTTTTCCTATAGTTAAGCGTGCGCGAGCCTTAAACGCAAAACCGACGGTGTTTGCTTTACTGAATTACCAGTCTCCGTGTTGGTGCGAAAATCAAAACAAACTGGTCCGCGTCACTCTCGGCAAGAGTTAATGGCCTAACAAAGTGTGTGAGGCTTTTTCGATATTTTCATTGGTTCTCGAGTAAATCTACTTTGAAGTTGGACAATAGAAAATTGTTCTATGCGCGTCACACTTTGGGATGCCACGAGCAAAGTATTTGGAATTTCGTAAAAGCCCCACACACTTTGCTGCATCAATATCCAGCAAAGATACTAGCCAAGTTTCATGAAAATCTGACAAATCTACATACCCTATTAATTCATTTGAACAGAGGCCATTCTCGCAAAAACAAACCTCGAGTTTTTAGCCTCCAAAGATTTTCACTGTTTTCGCACCTCATTATCATCGTGGTAATGCCGCCAACCAATGAAATGAAACATAGAACCCCGCGATTAACCGCCGATTAATCAAGTTATTTAAAGGGTAAAAGCATAAAACAACTGCGAAGTTTCGCGCAACTGCAAACCCAAATGAGCGGAAAGAACGTAACGAAAACGCAGCAAAATTGTCGTGGAAACAAAGAAGCGAAAAGGGCCAGTGAGAGTTTTCAAAGAAATGAAAACACAACAGACGTGGCCGCGAAAATTGACCGAAAACGCGCTGGTATCAGCAGTAAATGCAAGCGAGTAAGCTATTCATTCATTTATTATCCTTTTACTCTTCGCCGCGGTTCTTTTCACTCGTGATCTCTACAATTCTGCCCGGCATAGTAAATCGAACCCAATCGAACTAAATTTCAATCGAACGCAATCGAACTCAATCGAACTCAATTCATGGATTGAGTTCGATTGAGTTCGGCAATCGAATTAAGTTGTGCATCGATGTCAATAGTTTTAGGAGTAAGCTTAGAGGGGTGCTTTTAGACAAATTTAAGAGGGAGGAATGATATCCTAATGATTTGTAATTGTAACTTTAAATAATTTGTATATGTTTTTATTTTTTATCTTTTTCTTTGTATTTGGCACTGAAAAGCCCCTTTGGGGAAGTGGTCAATAAACGTATGTATGTATGTATGTATGTAAATCGAACTCACCGAAAAGAAAAAAAATCAATCGAACCCAATCGAACGTTCGATTTTTGAACCGTGTGTGTAAAACCGGCGTTGAAAATCCATAACCAGATCTTGGAAGCTCGAGTTACTTCAGCCCGGAGTGTAGCGCACGTGTTTTTCGTAAACGAAGAAATTCCGCAGGAATGGCTTCAGATGCGCTCTGGATTAGATTGTAAGCTTCAAATGCGTAGTAAAAGGCTACCAGGAATGCCGCTTTGACGTCAAGGATGGCGAAGTTTTCAAGGTTTTAAAGAAAATAGGCGAGAAAGGCCGTGCATTCCGAATTGCAAACGAGCGCGGACAATTAGGTCACCTTCATCCATCTACTGTATGCCGTTGCGTGTGTCGCGGTTAGTAATTTGCTTGTATTTTTGCATAAAAGTAACCCTTCGAGTTGTCTTGCCGCAATTGTAAGTTAGCTAAGTAGCTAAAAAAGGAAAGGGTACAACAATAGCTTTGCTCTGTTCTGTTCTGTTCTGTTCTCTTAACTGCCGTGGACAGTTTATAAATGGGGTTTCTGTTATTGAAAAAATTGTAAAAAAGCACAAGAAAAACCTGCTTTGATGGGGTTGCTTTGGGCTTGCTTTGTATAGGTTTACCAGAGCCAATCGAACACAATCCATTTAATTGTGTTCGATTGAGTTCGGTTTCCGAACTCATTTGAACACAATCAGATGGATTGAGTTCGATTGAGTTCGATTTGTTCTATTGAATTCGATTTGTTCGGAAATCGAACTCACTGAAAGTCCGGTGTTCGATTTCGTTCGATTGCCGAACTCAATCGAACTCAATCCACGGATTGAGTTCGACTGAGTTCGATTGAGTTCGATTTCCGAACGTTCGATTTACTATGCCGGGAATTCTGCTAACCAAAAATTTCCGCTTTGGCTTAAATAGTCAAATTGTAAATCTTCAGGAATTAGAACAAGCGTAGACGACCGTGTAAAACATGGAAAATGGCCGGGGAGAATACGCTATGATGCTACAATAGAATACGCATTGACGATGCGAAATGCGCTCCGCATTGCGATGTAAACAAAATAACATGTAATGCGAGATCCCGCGGGTAAAGTTTAGCGGGGAAAAGTACAAGAAAGCGCTGCACTCCGGAAAGAGATTATCGGATTATCACATCTATAACTACTTATCAACAATTCTCTTGAAACTCTTTTTTGAGAATATCCCGAGTTCTTTTATTGATTTTTCAAAACTTCTTTCAATATTTTCTAGATTAATGTTACATCTTTACAGAAATTAAAAAAAAAATTGCAAAATGGGACCAATAAAGGTTTACAGTAACCTTTTAATGGTTTATAACATTCGCAATCGAATTTGCTATAAGATATAACGCATGCCCAGGCGCATGCCCAGGCGCATGCCCAGGCGCATGCCTATGCAACATATTCTTCGTGTTGAGTGACCATGATTATTTATTTTTATTTTTTTTTTTTTAGATACAATAAATATTTATTTCACCTCGGCCTAAGTTGATGGCAACCGAACGTACGTCAAACGTCACGGTGTCAACAAAAACAGAATCGTATCAACATAATTATTTTGGGGGGTTCGATCGAAGATCCCATCCGCTAATCGATCCGTGATCGGCGATCCGATGATCCGATCCAGATTTTGTTGACACCGGGTGACGTGCAATCCGAATAAGGAGGCTCGTACCCATTTCTCAAGTCCATACCCTTTCAATTTTAATGGGCCATATCTTTTGTTGTAGCCACTTTGCATGCAAATACACAATACATTGGACTTTATGGAGTATTGGATTTGTTTACATCGGTGCTTCCATGGCAACGGAATGGTGATCCTCCGAAACTGTTGAGGAGTTTCTCTAGATCAAGAGAAATTTTTGTAAAACCCGGTAGTGGACTAGTTGATAAAACCATAGACTTCAACTGCACAAAGTTTGAAAAAAAAGTATGAGAGCGTTCTTGAAGTTTTTAGGGAAGAAGTTTGGGGATTATAAATACAGAGAAAAACATACTATCGACATAATTGGCTAATATCTAAAGAAAACGATGCGCGATGGGAATGTAGTTTCATCTCATAGTAGTTTGATTCCATTTGAAATGGTGTGTGAAAAAGTGAGGGGGTTGCTTTGGCCGATTGCGAGAAAGAAGGATTTGATTAGCGTGCGTTCAGCTGCTCTTGTTGCCATTTTTGTATGTAATTTGGTCTACGCCTACAAATGTGATGATAATTTGGAAACCGCGAGATAATTTTCTTAAAAAAATTGACAATCTCGAGATTAATCATCAATTTATATGGCCTGCAAGTTCCAAGGACATTGAAGACATGCAAGGGAATAAAATAGGACCTCCAATGTGCCAATTTTTTCCCGCAGATTTTGTGTTTACAAATGAGCGTCCTCGTTATTTACGAGTATTGTTTTCAAGTTTCATATGCACGTGCAAAACTTTAGCAAAAAATGTATTTGCATCGAACAGAACCGTGCTCGGTTGCTTTCCGAAGAGTTTCCGAAACATGCTAATAACTGGCTTGAGAATTGTAATAACATTGCGCACTCGATGTCGCGCTATTACGCTGTAAAGCAGCCATACTGAGTGTCTCTTTAAAATTGCAGGACAAGAAGAACATATCCCAATTTGGAAATTTCTTAACGAAATGCAGAAACAATGCTTCTTTAATATGTCACTCGCAAGAACAACGTGACAACTTTATATTTTAGCTGAGAATTCTGCTTTGCGCTATTTTATTGCGTCGACGAAGGAGACGCTTCCTAATCTTGTCGGCTAGCGGAACGAATCGAGAAAAGCGTCGGTACCAAATCTGCGCCATCTTGAAACGTCACAATAGTATCCAGCATGCTTAGCGCGTCGTCTAGGCCGAACGAATCGAGAAAGATGTCGGTACCAAATCTGCGCCATCTTGAAACGTCACAATGGTATCCAGCAGTCCCAGCGCGTGGAAATCAGGCATCATCCTGGGGAGCTGGGGTTCCGAAATGTCACATATGAATAATCTGTTTGTCTTGATTTAGTTTCGGCTATTTTCCGATCCCGATTTTGGAATCGTACGGTTCAATATTTCAATGCCTACTAAAAGTACGCGGTGGAAAAATTGAACGAAGGTTCTTCTCCGGACCAAGTAAGTTTTTGGGTCTCTTTGGAATCAAGTAAGAAGTTATCGGATTTTCCTCGCTACCGTTCTGGTATGTTTTGAATGTTCTATCTTGATTTTGCTATGGTTCTGTGCCTGATTTGGGAAGCTTTCACCTACATACCGACGTCGTTCTTCGCGATGTTCTACGGAACGGTGCAATTCGCTGTATGTCTTGTAGCAATAATTCACTGACCGGCCGCGCCAGGCGAACGCAGATTAACTTTACAGTGTTCGAAATTGCGCCTGTATCGGGCGCATTTGCGACTAAAGATTTCGCAGTTTTGTGACTGAAATTTGTCTAGCTAATAAAGGAATTATATTCAACAGTCTTGTGTCTTACTTGCAACTGGTAGTTGTAATTTTATCCAAAAAGTCCTGCGTTAAATGTTGCGTGACTTAATAGTCGATTTTACGCTCCATTAACGCGGTGTCCAAGAAGTTTTTCACGGGAGCACTTTTTCATTTTTTTAACCCGTGAATATACGCGCATGCGTAATGAACGGGTTATCGGTAACGACGGCAGATATGCAAATGAGTAACTCACTCGCTCACTCCTTCCATCAGCTGTAAACTTAGTGACGTAATGCTTTGTTACGAATGCGTTTTGTAACAAGAACAGCGTGAATACAGCGATAACAATAACTAAATTGGTGTAATCGAATATAAACAACAATAAGCTTAAAGATGTTTCGCATTTGGAGTCTTTAATGCAACGTTAAAATTGATCTAAAAGGAATTTTCAACTGAGACACGCGTTTTGATGGTTATCTGCCTTCAAGTAATAAAATTTATCCCATTACAAGTCAGTGGTCACGGTGGTCGAGTGGTTTAAATCGCGGACTTACATCCGAAAGGCCCAGGTTCGAAACTCGCTCGGGGCGTTCTTTTTTTTTTCTTTCTTCTTCGGACTGAACATTATGAAAGTGATGTACTGTATTTTTATTTTTTGCGTTTGTCAAAAATCCTTACGTTTAATTTAAAAAAAAATTTGAACCGCGACAGAGTGAAAACATAAGCTTACCGCAATTATTGCCTTACGCGTTAGCATTTCAAATTCACGGGTTGGCTCTAAGGAGCCTTTGATTTTCTCAGAAATTTTTCATTTCCGGTTCCGGTATTAGTACATGTACTGAGGAGTATGATTTCAGAATCGGAGAAATAACCGAAATGAAATCAAGACAAATATACTATTTATATGTCGGAAAAATCTGAGACCATTCGGAAGTCTTTCGGAGTACACAGCAAGGCAGCATTTTGCCCGATCCCACGGCGATAGCGTGAATTTGTTTGATGTTGCCTGCGTGACATATCTCGCGACATAGCCCTAGTGGCTGAATTAATTCATGAAACTGAGGTACTAGGTCAAGACGAGGTGCCACGGGATAAGGAGACGCACTATAATCTATGATTACTTCTAGTATCAAAATAAGGAACAGATGCTACGCCGATTGCAACAAATAACCAGAGTGAGACAATCATAAACCATTGTCAAAGCGTGTTATTTCTGCATCCGGCACTTGATGAAACGTGACGTTTCCGACGTTGCCTTCATCAGTGCTGTTGTTATTGCTATTCGTAACGCAAGCCAGTTATTAGCATGTTTCGGGAAATTCTTCGGAAAGCACTCGAGTGTTCTGTTCGATGCAAATAAATTTTTGCTAAAGTTTTGCACGTGCGTATGAAACTTGAAAACAATACTCGTGAATAATAAGGACGCTCACTTGTAAACACAAAATCTGCGGGAAAAAAATGGTACATTGGAGGCCCTATTTTATTGTTTTGCATGCCTTCAATGTCCTTGAAACTTGCAGGCAATATAAATTGATGATTAATCTCGAGATTGTCAAATCTTTTAAAAAAAATTATCTCGCATTTTTCAAATTATCATCACATTTGTAGGCGTAGACCAAATTACATACAAAAATGGCAACAAGAGCAGCTGAACGCACGCTAATCAAATCCTTCTTTCTCGCAATCGGCCAAAGCAACCCCCTCACTTTTTCACACACCATTTCAAATGGAATCAAACTACTACGAGATGAAACTACATTCCCATCGCGCATCGTTTTCTTTAGATATTAGCCAATTATGTCGATAGCATGTTTTTCTCTGTATTAAAAATCCCCAAAACTTCATCCCTAAAAATTTCAAAAACGCTCTCATACATTTCTTTCAAACTTTGTCCAGTTGAAGTCCATGGTCTTATCAACTAGTCCACTAGCGGGTTTTACAAAAATTTCTCTTGATCCAGAGAAACTCCGCAACTTGTGAATTTCGGAGGATCGCCATTCCGTTGCCATGGAAGCACCGATGTAAACAAATCCAATCTGACTCCCATAAAAATTCAATGTATTGCGTGTTTGCATGCAAAGTGGCTTGACTTTTTATGCCCTACGACAAAAGATATGACCTATTGAAATTGAAAGGGTGTGCCTTAATAATTCGGTTCGATTTCAGGGAGTTCGATTTGTTCAATACTCGACGTAACCCGAGCCTAATCGAACGATTGGTGTTCGATTGAGTTTGATTCAAGTTTCCATTCCGCCTACAATGCTTTGCAGGCTACATAATTGCAAGCGTTTGGGATTTTCTCAATGGCCTCACCGACTTACATGTAGAAAGCTTCTGTTAGCCGACGGGTCCTAGCAGGCGACAGAGAAATCAAGGGCGCGACGGCCCCTGCTACGTTGGCTAAACCAACTAATAAAAAAAAATACTCAACCATATGTTCACACCTGACGCGTTCGCTGCGGTGCATTTCAATCTCAAGGACATCTTTCAACGTAAAAATGTTACCGAAAGATAATCATTATTCATTCGTGACACCGAAAAATCGGAAAAAACTGCAATTCCTCTGCGTCACAGTCATAAACCAAAAGATGCGGCGGAATAACCTGTTTTTCGTCAAAGCCAACAGTTTCTGCATTTATGTTTTGAGCCACTTTCTGAGGCATCCAGTTATTTATTCTCTGATCATATAATGAAGACAATGGAATGCACGATTAAGCTTACCTGTCAGCGCTCTACATTCCAACAGCGTCAATTTATGTCACACGTTATCGTGAGTTGCTTTTTTAAAAAATCAGTTGCCAGAGTGGAGAAGCTGTATTCACTGGCTAGATTTCTCTCCATGTATGATCGGTGGAATCAGTATTTATTGATGTTCTCATTTACCCATGGAACCAAAAAGGGCCAGTATTTCTAACTATGGCCATATGGATCACACCGTCTGTCAAAATATGTACAACATGGTTTTACAATTATGAAATAACAATCAGTGTCAAGACCTCCGTGATTTGTTTGTTCCTGTTCCTAACCCAAATCTGACGGGCCATTGTCAAGAACGAAGCGATATCAGAGATTCTCGATTTAATGTCAATATTTGCCTGAACCGTTTGAATTGAATGGCTTAGTTAGGATCCTATGCATCCAGGAATGAAAAGTCCAAAATTTAGTCGTTATTGTGCGACTTCCCAGGATTAGCACGTTTGAAGAACAGGAGTCAGCATGAAGACAGATCTGCGATAAGACAGAGATCAGACCGAGAAAGTGCAATCCCTTTGGCGCTCTTTCTTTTACACTCACAAAGCATCTTTCATGTCCTTCATGTGGCGACGTTTTCATCAGACTTTACCAATATTTAGTTATCATCAGTAAATGTGCTATTACTGACATAAATAGCAACGTTATTCACGTCACTCGTGCCCCGGATTGGAGACCTTGAATTGTTAAGAACAAAGTTAAAACTTCCACAAATTGATGGAATAACTTCCGGAAGGGCAAGCCGCAGATGAGCCCCGTAAGATCGACCAGCCACATTACACAAAGACTGTGTTTACACTTTAAGGATAACTACTGCCGGTAAACTTGACAGACTTGAATTGGATCGGACAGAACAAACAAGAGATCACAGCAACGAAGTCAACAACATGGCAATCCGCAAGTCTGAAGGCTACTCACTGCTGGTTATCGAGGTGGTCAGCATCTTCCTCAACATTCTAGCCATCATCGTTATTTTTCGCTTCAAAAAGAAATACAATCCTGACATTTTAATCTTCAGTCTTGCTATTGCAGATCTGCTAAAGGCATTAATTCCACTGAATATGAGTTTGTCCGCTTACCTCAGCGAAAAGGGAATGGCGGAAGGTTCCCCTTCTTGTATAATATTTGGCTGGACTGCTTTCACTCTTAACAGCGGGATCATGCTTGTCATGACTGTGATGGCCATCGACAGATACATCGCCATATGCTGGCCATTCAAGTACAAACATTTTCTCTCGAAGAGGCGACTCATTTACACAATCATTGCGGTCTTTGTATTTAGTGGGATACATTCTGCACTACCCTTTGTTGGGATTGGCAAAATGCGATCTTACAACAACGGCAGCTTTTGCCATTTTGATTTCGATTCTTCGAAACCCGCGAACCAAGGTTACAATATTTTTGTTCTTGCACTGGGGATTTCTATGCTCGTAGTCGTTATATTTTGTTACACACGCGCCATGTTTAGCGTCCGAGGTCTGATTAAGCGCCAGCGACGGATGTCCACTCCTTCTCGGGACATTGATGGAGCGGATCGCAAGAGGCAGGCTATGAATCGTATGTTTGCTCGGCTCATGATTGTCATGATGGTAGCGTTTTGCATTTCATGGCTTCTCTTCTTGGTAAGTTTGGGCATTGTTACATTTCTGTCGTTTTATTAATCGTTCTATATTCGTTTCGTGATGCAGGCTATATTTATTCAATCAGATTGACATTTTGTTTATGGGTGCAGTTGTCTGTCTTGTGATTTCAGTTATGTTAAATATTTTACGTTCTACCCTTTATCCACATGTATATATCCCAGTTCTCTTTTTAATATACGTTTGTTGGCCATCGCTTTGCCGGTTATAAATTAAATTATGGTTGATACATGTAGCAGTTTAAAACGCAAGAGAACTTGATTGCTAGAACGTAGTGAAACCCCTTAGCATCTTTCGTGCTCTATCTAAATCGTAGTTAATCTGGCGCAGACACAAGTGTTTTTACTGTATATACTACGCAGTCCAAACTTTCATTTTACAGGCTATGATTTGTTTTTCAATATAACTTTTGCAGAAAGCAGGCGCAGCTAGATATTTTATAAAATGGGAAAAATGTTGACAATTTCAGTTTGAATCGAAAAGAAGTTTATTACATTCGTATTTTTTCTCTTATGTGACCCTCATTTAAGTTAAAATGCAGGCATGTATGTTTGCAAATGCTCTGATAAATAACAGCGAATCTAATGCCGAAATAACACAGCTGCACTTTTCGAAAGCTGAGCAGCAGTTTGCATAAATCATCATAGATATTTATTCATTGTAGTGTTGTCTAGTCTGAATATAAGGATTTATACGTCAGGAGTAAATCTGGCTTACAGTAAAGCGTTTTTATAAGTATCGATTCGTCAATCCGTGGAAAGAATACGAACGCTAAAATAACGATCGGTTATTCATCTGTCCTTTCTGGTAACATCTCGCGTTTCTGGCAAAACAAACACTTTTTGTCTTCTAGTCCAAGAGGTATTTCCGATTGGTTCAGTCTACGACCGTTTATTTGCACGTTTTTAGACCAGCTTTAAAACTGTTTCATGTTCGCATCTTATTATCTACAATCGAGTTCTCTTATTTCTAGTATGAAAGTAAAGAGACATAATTAGGCTTGACATTCAACTCGCTGTTATTTGGTGAATGTTTTCCTTGTTGAAAACGAAAATGACCCGACTTCCGTGTTCTGTTAATTGATGAACACTTTGTGTTTTCCTCTGGTTTTTCTTATCCTCTTCGCGCGGAACAAAGAGAATGCATATTATTGGTTTTGTGGTCACCACAAAATATGAGAACCTAGTGCTATTTTTGGCTGGTGGCTCTTCTTTTTTTTTCAAGCTCAAAGAAAATATTTATCTAATGATAAAATCCCAGCTATGACAAAAAAAACGGCAACATTAAATAAACAGAGATCAAATTTGTTTTCCAAAAAACATTTTCCACGCTCTCATTCTTACACGGCCTCCGTTATTTCTTTTCTTTGTCTATCATTAAAAGCATCTATATTTAAAAACGTTTGTTGGATCCCATGTGGCATGATCCTGCATCATAGTGATGGGCGATCATGACCAACCAACACTTGGATGGGAAGGGCTTAGAGGAAGAAGAGGGATAATGGGATTTTCATTAATTATTGCTTCATTTTCATCCATGAAATGTGCTTTGCTTTCCACTTTCCCGACGGAACTTCAAAATATTGTACTCATCACTCCCTCAGTTCTCTATTTTTTCTTTCTGGGCTGCTCTCGTATATTTTAAAATTTTAACATCTGTTTTCATCCAAGAGAAGAGCACAGTTTTATGTATTGGTGACCTTTATAGTCATAATGTGGCTTAAGAAACTAAATGCAACCCGTAAAATAATTGCTCCCCCGATCCTTACTAAACAAACCAAACAAAACTAAAAAATAAAAAACAAAAAGTATACTATCAATTTTTTTGTATACTTGGGGCTGTATTTTTGATAACTGATATCATGTGATTTTGTGTTTAGTTTTGCAATTTTTTTTCTGCTCTGCAGAAACGTTTCAAACTAGTGCAAGCCGATTCAGTACCCATCCATGCAACTTGTAGGCCTCAAAATATTTTCATAGATGACTATAAAACGTGACAATCGCACTGTTCACACATGCTTTGCAGAACTTTATATGTTGCACGATTAAAGCGAATGATTGTCTTGGTTGACCTTGGATATGGAATTCAAGAAATAAAAACAATTAAGTACCAGCACGCGCAGCGGCGGAAAGAAGAAAGGAATTAATGATCTCAGTCTTGAATGAATTGTTGTCAACAAACAAAGAATCAAACTATAAAGCGTTTTAGGAATGAAATTCTGACAAAAAAGAGAAGAGAACGCTTGTATTGAACGGCGAGTTAAAAACCATTCTCAATAATTCTCTAACATATACCCCTTGATGCGTTTTTGTCTATTGATCGTCCACACTATGAAACTATCGAAAACGCTGACGAAAACGGAGACTTTGAAAACGCATCGTTTAAGGTAAAACCCTGAGACTTCTAAAACGGCTTAGACGTTTTCATTACTGTAGTGTGGAAGGCAGGCGAAAATGTCCAAAATGTGAGTATGCTTTTTGGAACGAAGAAGCTGCAAGCATGAGTATGGCTGGATGAAAACGCTATCAACAAGCTATTAAAAGTGGACCATGGAAGAAGATATTTTGCTACATTTTAGACCAAATGATCGAACGGTAATCAGACAATTGAATGCTAAACATCCTTGCTGCATGGGATCTTGACCTATATTTATACAATGCCCTTTAGATAATGAGGTTATCAGGCGACGGACATTTCTGCACGCAGAAATGAAATTTTACAAAAATGAAAATAAAAAAGGAAGGAAGGAAGAAATAAACAAAAACGGGTCATTTTCTTGGGAAGATCAAAGGCAATGTTGGACACCTTAAGTTTCGGTTTTCCACAATGAAGAGGATTGGGGTGTGAGAAAAATAGACGGCTCTTAGTCACTTTACACTATAAAACCCGGAACCAAGTGCCAGCACTGATCAGCCTTTTGGCTCTATTAATACTTGGAATGAAAAGAAACTCTAGTTTTTAGTACAAGAAACACAAATGAGTGAAGTTTCATACCGTGCATTTAATAATCTTTGTTCGGATAGCGAAGAATTTTACAGTGAAACATATGGAACTATTGTGAAGCTCTTCTCATCCGGCTAGATCTCCAAAGTAAGGCTTTTTCTTTATTTTAATCTTATCGTACATGTAAATTTTTGGAGGATATTTTTAAAGGAAGTGGGGCTTATCAATGTGTTCCTTTTCCTCAGGTCGTTGTTCTTCAACACGTGAGTGGCTGGTTCCAAATCCCCCCTGATGCTCACTTCTGGTCCATGCGGTTGGCTGTTGTCAATTCTGTTCTTAACCCATTAATCGGCGCAGCCATGTGCAAACCGTACAGAAAAGGATACCTGTTTATCCTGTGCAAATGGCTGCACTGCTGTGGTTTATGTTCGTGTTACAAAACCGACGGTAAGTTAATTTTTTATAAACGTAACACCGACCGGAAAACATCCTGTATAATAGCATTAAACCAAGACAGGATACACAAGAGAATAATCAGGCTTTCTTCACATGCACCTGAGAAGATTTTTTAATTCTAAAATGCTTAAGTTTTTATTGTGATGAGACAAAACCCAAGGATTAAAAAAAAAAACGAAATATAAAAATAGGACTTCTACGCTAGTTAATACTTTAAGAAATTATCTTTAACCGAAAGAACCCGAACAAATAAGAATCACTATAATATACTCTTGAACAAACTAGGAATTATAATTGGGTAAAACTATAAACAGTCGGAACTCTTAGGTTGTCTTTAATCAACGCTTAGTTTGTCTTTAATCAACGCTTAGTTTCTGAAATTGACACTGGATCCTCTTTAGCAAGTCGAATTGTATAAGTCCACCTAAGTTAAGAGTAAGCTGTCTTTGCTCAACCTCGTAATGGAATATATAAGTTTATTGTTAATTTAAACTAGGATCGTTAGTATCAGGTCCTAGGTTCGTTAGCTTTATTTAGAGTTGAAAACCAAGTTCGGTGTGCGTCCTTGTTTCCAGTTGTTGCAGATCCCAGAGGTGCTTTGGAACTCGTTACAAGTTCCTTTCCCGCAGGCCAAGCGAGTTGCTGACCCTACCCCCCCCCCCCCCCCCCCCCCAAGTTAGAAAGCGTTACATCCCCGCCTTGAAGTCCTTAAAGCCTTAAATTCCTTTCAAGCGCTTGGAGTGGCAAAACTTATCGTCACATTATCATTAATTATGGAACCAGGGCAACATAGAGCATGACGGTCCTTTATTTTGGATTGGTTGTACAATTAGTTTTATTCATTTCGATTAAAAAGTCATGATGTCCTGTCTTTTAATGAGAAGAAATTTACTTTCTTTTGTTAACAAACTGTGTCAAGATTAAGTTTGGGTTATTATGTTCTTTGATTTTAACTCGAGTGATCCAAACAAATCTCAGCTCTTTAATGAATGTCTTTCGAACCAAGGATACAGATTGATAAATTCTTAAATTGTTTTGTTCTCAATTGTCACTTCTTACAAAATGGCGGAACATAGAAGTTTTATGTTGAACTGAGTTGATAAATGTCTTCATCTTTCGGATTCGTTTTGTGTCGATAATTGGGAATACATAGGTCGAGAACCGTTCTTGGTTTAAAATAGTTATTTTATAAGTACCACTCCATCATAGAAGTAGACTTATCGAGGATGTCCTTCTTTGAAGCAGATAACGTTGTCAATCTTAGGTTACAGGAAACAGTCAAGCTTGACAATTCTATAATTCTGTGTAATCATCTTTGACAGGAAAGTGGTAATATCCTGACTCACAGTTCTATTTTGCCTTATGTTGCTTTCTGCTGAATAGATCTCCATGTCAGTTAATGCTATTTTTATATTCTATGACATTACTGTATATATTTGTGAGAGTTTTGTTTGGTTTATATTTACTTTGCTGTACGGATTTCTTGGAAACGTGCTCTTTGTTATAATATATCTGTCAAATTTATTGCTATGTTTATATCAACATCCAGATCCCTGGATGCGTTCACGAAAGTTGTCCTCAAGCTCACGGTACAGTGCTGAGAAAGACCCTGTCACGCCAGCCACAAATGAAACTGCCCTGAAAGTGAAGAGCAACCCTTCATTCAGCTGCCAGGATTCTGGCATTGTACCAGATAGCAGCATCGGTTATCATCAGGGCGGGGTTATAAACGCCGCTTATGAAAAGGACCCCAGTCAAGCTGACAGAATTCATTGCATCACCGGAGATGGTAGAATCAAAGAACGGCCACGGTTGCACAGAAAGAGGATTTCTTTCAAGGACGAGGTGGAAGCAAAGCAGGCGGAACTGTTGCGTGAAGAAAACGAGGATGAGCGAGCAATGGCCTGCACGCTCGATCAAATAATACGTCCGCAGCATCAATTCACTGATTCACTTTCCAGTCATCCAGAAACCGGCCAAGTAGGCACTTGTTTACAAGAAGGAGATAATGGGAACAGTAACGTCATTATTTCAAAGATGAACCAATCTCCGTCTCTGTTTGAACATCAGTCTAACCCAGGTACGATGATTGCTTCTCTATGCAATTGCTTCCTTTCGAATAAAATTTAAATTCGCAATGTCCGATCTTGTTAAACCACAGGGTGCCCATACAATCTGTTTGTGTGACATAATGACCGTTTGTAATTTTATAGAAAATGTATGGGATTTACCTAAATTTCATATTATGGCGACGTATCGCCAAATGTATGTACTGATAAACGCTAAATAAACGTTAAATTACCTTATTAAGTAAGTATCGATGACAGGATGATCAAGAGAGTTGACCATACTAAATCTCTGGGTCTTACCATTGATGCACAACTCTCTCGGTCTAAACACGTTGACGAGATAAGCAAGAAAGTCTCTTCAACCATTATTGTATTGAAACGTGTACGACCTTTTATTCCGACGGATGTTGCAGTTCAAATTTACAATGCTTTAATATTACCACATTTTGATTACTGCAGCCCGGTTTGGGATAGTATGAGTGGCTGTTTGAGTGACAAATTACAAAAATTCCAAAATCGCGCTGCTAGAGTAATTACTCAATCACCTTTTTGATACGAGCTCCAACCTCCTTCTTGCGATGCTTAAGTGGGAGAAGCTGTCTCTTCGTCGTAAAAAGCAGAAAGCTTTAATTATGTATAAAACATTGAATGAACTTGCCCCAGACTATCTTCAATGTCTCTTCACTCAACGTCACGTTAATGATTATAACTTAAGAAATCTTGAAGGAAAGCTTTCGCAGCCCAAGCCAAATACCAATTACCTAAAACGAAGTTTTTGCTACAGCGGGGCCTGTTTGTGGAACAACTTACCCCAAGATTTAAAAAGCGTTTGTTCTATTGCGCAGTTTAAACGGGGTATTAAGAAAGTATCTGAGATATCGGATTCCCACACGGCAATCATGTAAAGCAGTTGTACTAGTTTTAATTTTTAATTATTAACTTAACTGATGATTCTCCGTGCTTAAATGAAGATTTACATTTACATTACACATTTACATTTGTTGTGTGTTGTCGTCCTTTTGCCGTAAAAATGATATTTTGAGCGATTTTGAAGAGTTCTGAGTTCGCCGCTGACTGTACGTCTAAGAGAAGGACAAGGGTGGAAAGAGATTTTTGAATGGCTCCAGTGCCGAGGCGATTTTTCCACGCAAAATCACATCGCTCGGCTTTCAAACCACGCAACAGAAAGGCCGAAAGATTCACGCTTCTCCTCGTACCTCTCGATCGAAAATCCGTCCAAACAGCCCGGAGCTAGCCGTCGAAGAAAATCAAAATCCCACACTTTACAAGCGGTCGATATTCGTATCAACATTTTGCTGTGCCAGCCAGAAACCGTCCTGCTGATTCCCACTTTCTGATTGGTCGTCGTTAAACAATAACCGATTCAAAATACGTACCGAGGGTGGGGAGCCATAGGTATTTTCGTAAGGTCGAACCGTTTACTCACCAGACTCGGGTCGTGTGAGCGGCGACTACCGGAAGCCCAGAAAAACTTCCGCTCATTGTTCGTTCCAAGTTTTGATTTGAGCGTGGACAACATTTTCTTTCCCTGATCCAGATTTAACTGTTCTGTATTTATAAAATTGTAAATATTCAAACGTGAAATCATCTGTAACCTTGCAACCTCATTGGTCTACGCGAACAATGAGCGGAAGTCTTTTTGGGCTTCCGGTAGTCGCCGCTCACACGACCCGAGTCTGGTGAGTAAACGGTTCGACCTTACGAAAATGGCTCCCCACCCTCGGTATGTATTTTGAATCGGTTATTGTTTAACGGCAACTAATCAGAAAGAGGCTATCAGCAGGACGGTTTCTGGCTGGCACAGCAAAATGTTGATACGAATATCGACCGCTTGGAAAGTGTGGGATTTTGATTTTCTTCGACGGCTAGCTCCGGGCTGTTTGGACGGATTTTCGATCGAGAGGTACGAGAAGAAGCGTAAATCTTTCGGCCTTTCTGTTGCGTGGTTTGAAAGCCGAGCGATGCGATTTTATGTGAAAAAATCGCCTCGACGCTGGAGCCGTTCAAAAATCTCTTTCCACCCTTGTCCTTCTCTTAGACGTACAGTCAACGGCGAACTCAGAATTCTTCAAAATCGCTCAAAATATCACTTTTACGGCAAAAGGACGACATGCAACACACAACAAATAAGGTAATTTAACGTTTATGTAGCGTTGATCAGTACATACATTTGGCGATACGTCGCCATAATATGAAATTTAGGTAAATCCCATACATTTTCTATAAAATTACAAACGGTCATTATGTTACACAAACAGATTGTATGGGCTCCCTGTGGTTAAACGAAATCTTTGTATCCTTTTGTGGTATTGCAATTGAGATCAGCATTTGTCATTCCAAGCTGTTATCCTAATGCTACCATGTTTCTGTGATCAGGAAGCCGAATAGTTAACTTATCGGAAAATTAGATCGGGTTAGCAAGAATCAGAATGCCAACACCGCCATCGCGGCCTTGTTGTTTTCGTGAAGTTAGAATGCCACACATCCCACCCCCTTCGATCATGCGACTGGTGAGATCAAAATTACCCACAGCTCACATGTAGGATCAGGCCGGGATCAGGCAGTCTCTGTCTCTGTGATCCGATCGTATTAGAGAGAATCATGAATGGTGCTTCTTGAACTATGAAAATGTTAGTTCGTGATTCGATCGGATCCTCTCGAAAAGTGTTCGGCATTCTATAAATACAACCCGACCCCCAGGACTGTTGGCATCATTAGTTCAAATTATCCCCTGCTCCCCCTCCCACTCACCCGGAGACAACATTGACCACCAGTGAATCTGTTTGGGCATCTTTATGGAATAAACGAGAGGACCTGAGGCCTCAAGAGGAGCCCCCAGGGAGGGATGGAGGGTGAACAAACGATGCTTGAGCGAGCGAACGAAAACAGCAAAGATATCAAATGACAGCTAGTGACGACAAGAACTAGGCGACAAGTAGTGAGGGCCTGGGTCTAATTAAGTAATTCCAAAGAAATATAACAATTATCCCCTGCCCCCCCCCCCCCCCCCCCCTCCCACTCACCCGTAGACAACATCGACCACCAGAGAATTTATTGGATTCGCTCCGACGAAGGGCTAGCGCTCGAAACGTCAGCTTTCTCGAATCTTTTTACGGTGGCTAATTCACCAGAGAATCTGTTTGGGCATCTTTATTGAATGAACGAGAGGACCTGAGGCCTCGAGAGGAGACCCCAAACCAAGGAAGAGGCCCAAACAAGATCCACAAAGGGGAAGATGAAGAGGGAGAGGAGAAGGAACAAGGGGAAAGCGAAATATTGGAGGTGACTAAAGTACGGTAAATCATGAAATATATAAAGAAAGGTATGAATCCGAATATAGACAAAGTGAAAATGGTAAAACGTAAACGAAACTATAACAACTGAATGTGCTAAGTCACAACGTGAGATAGCACAAGTCTGTCCGCCAAAGGCATAATTACATTCATATAACTATTAGGGTAACTGTGAAAACATTTAACTAAACTACAACGATTGAATGTGCTGAGTCACAACGTGAGATAGCACAAGTCTGTCCGCCAAAGGCAGTGTCAAATAAAGCATGTAGGCGTCAGATCGCCAATCCTCTTGGACTTTGATGAGCTCGGAGGGAATCCCACATTGAAAGGCGAAGGTGACACCACGCGACGAAGGCTGTGACCAGAGAAGTCATGTGGATCGGGAGAAACCAGAGAAGCCAAATGCTCGATACTATTGTTTAAGGACGTTGCGGTAATGCAGTCGTGCTGGTGTGAAGCGGTAGTGTAAGTGAAGAGAGGGTAGCTAGCCGGGGATGAAACTGAGTGAAGCAAGGAGGGCAGGGCGGCTGTGGGGCAAAGGGGGGATCCTGGAATACTAGGAACTGGTACCACGAGAGCAGTGTCTCCGGCCTGGCGTGTTTTGGTGCAGGTAACTATGAGAAGGGCGCCTGAGTTTGCGAAAGTGATGCTGCCCCTGGACAAAACCTGATGAGATGAAAACTCGTCGAAAGACCGAAGCACGAGGTTGACGGTTCTGAAGAAGGAGAAGAAACCCACAAGCAAGGCGCACCACACGGCAAGATGGGCTGAGTCACGAAGATTAATATGACGATAAAATTGAAGTAAAATGGCCGGTGTGAGAGGAGCTTTGCGATGCGGAAGGTGAATCATGGACTTCTCCAAGCCTTTTTGAGTAAGCCAGACATGGATATCGTCAAACGCTGAGGTGTCGAAATGGCAAAACACATGTAAGCGCCGGAGTTCACTCAAGTAGTTATTGACAGTATGGTGCGACTTCACGGAGAAACTGAGCAGGGTGATGAAGGCAGCGATGGTTGATGAAGAGGCTGGGAATGGACTGATGGAGTAAAACTGGCAGAATTTCAAGTAAGTGTTCCAAACTGAATGATAATTTCGCTTCGTAGAGTCGGAAAGGGCGAAGGCTTAAATCCTGGTGACACAGGCGTGAAGGTCATCAAGGTGGAAACCTGCAACCAGATAGAGAGGTGATTACCATTGACAATTGAATTGGAAAAGGTCTGAATGGCAATTGTACTCTGAAAGGGTGTCATAGTGAAGAGAGGCAGCCTCATAGAAGGTGTCGCGAAACTGAGGATGCGTGTCCCAACGACTAAGAGCATCGGCGATAATGTTGGCATAGCCAGGAATGTGAAGTGCGCGCAGCTCAAAATCATAAAGAGACGCGTAGAACCACAAGTCACGCAGGCACGACTGAATAAAAGGCATACGGGAACGGCCATGGTTGATAGCTAGTTCAGTGTTAAGGTTGTCAGTGCGGACTAAAATTCTTAAACCGCACAAATCGTGGGACCACAACTTGACGCTGACGGTGACGGCCAACATTTCAAGCGAAGCAATTGAAAGGGAGGCTGGATCAATGCATGCCGGAAAGGCGAGTGGAAGAAACGGCCGCTGAAGAAACCACCGATACCAGCCACACAGGCGTCAGTACAAAAATGATGATCGCTGACGGGCCAAGGCGAAGAACGCAACAGTCAAACACCATTGTAGACAGAGAGGAACTTGTTCCACCAACGTAAATCGGACAGCATGTCTGGACCGGGTACACAACGGGCGCGTTTAGTGGGAAGCCGGCGAAGTTCGTTAAGGAGGCGCTGTGTAATAATCTGTCCCGGGCTTATACAAGCACAAATGTAGGAGAGCTTGCCGATGAGGGTCTGGAGGTCTGACGTAGTAGACGGCGGAGCTGTTAGCCAATAGCGAATGAGTCCAGAGGTGGTGTGAAGTTTATCTGGTGGAACCTCTATAGTCAGCTTGACTGTGTCATAAGTGAGGCCGAGAAAAACCATTCTTGTAGAAGGTGGACAGTCCTCGGATGGAGACGATTCAAGGCCTAACTCGTTGAAGAGATGCTCCAGGTCAGAGAAGGCATGTGAAGCTTCCTCGAAGGTTTTTTCAGCCCCACCGAAGTCATCGATGTAACTGATGCAGTCGTGGTTAAAGACTGAGTGGAAAATGTGGGCAATCGCTTTGGTAGTCCGCTGACAAGATAGGGTGGCGGAACGAAGACCAAACGGAAGGACAAGGTCAAAAAATAAGCAGTCATTCCAGTGATAAACAAGAAAGATATAATCTCTGGGATCCGTGGGAATCTGGCGGTACGCACGCTTCAAATCTTTCTTGTAAAGGAAGCATCCGGCACCTTTGGAGAGAATAAGGTCGATGAAATCAGCAGAAAGAGGTAGGGAGAGATGGAAAGGCTGGTTGAGGTAAGAATCTGTAGGGATTCCATCGTTGACGGAAGAGCCAGGAGGGAAACTGAGATCCAGAACGACGCGCCTTTTTGAGCCATCCTTTGGGACGGTTTGGAGAGGAGACGCACAAACAGGGGCTGGGAAAGGATTACACGTGAATGGCCCAGCAGTGGATTTATGCTTAAGCTCTGTAGACAAGAAGGAGTCAATAACATCCAGAAAACTGGTAGCTGAGGCATGGTTCGGGGGTTGAGATGAGAGAGAAACTACGGAGTAACAGTTAATAGGCCATCCAAAGGCTAGAAAGTCAGCAACGACGGAATCGGAATAACGATCGAGGTATTAGTTCCAAACGGGAATGTTCAGCTTCGAGGGAACTGGAATCCGAGTGCCAAAGGCATTGGGGAGCGCAGACTTCAAGCAAAGAATGTGACGAGTAACAGCGGCGTGCGAGTGGTCGTGAGAGACAACAACAACAACAACAACAACAAGAGAGTGAAAGTTGACCGGTAAACGCCGTCGAGGGAGCGGAGACAATTGGAGGCTGCGAAGGAGGTGAAGGAAAAGCTGTGGAGACGGAGGCAGGCGACGAAGCGGCAGGCGAAAAATTACTAGTCAATGAAAGAGATGTATAAACTGCGTTGGATAGTCAATCGGCGGTGGAAGGCGGTGGTCGAGTTGGGCATGAACCAATGGTGTGATCAAGCAGCTTACAGTACGCGCAAATGTGCTCCACGCCTTGCTGATGGGAAGTGTTGCTACAGGTCCCGGTGCGATTCCACTCGCGGCAATAATTACGGGGCCGAGGACCATTGTTGTTACGGAAGCTAGGCGTGTTGACGGCTGGAGTTTCGCCTGTAGACGATTTGACTCGGTAGTGTTAAACCGCTCGATTTTGCTGAAATCGTCGCCCCAGTTGGCAAGACCCGATTCAATGCGGTCCAACACGGCGGTGTGAAACGACAGCACGGCATCCCAATCATGAAAGTCATTAGATGTTGCGTCATAAGAGATTGCTGTTGAGGTGGTTGCGCGGATAAAATGTCGAGGCATCCGTAAACAAATTCTGCCGTCGAAAGATCTTTGAACTTCTTTCGGGACAGGCCGAAAGGTACGTGCAGATGAGGCCACTCTTGCGGGTTCATGATTCGCGTATTGTGGTCGAGTTGACCTTGGGACTTACCATTGTTAACTCCGGTTCGCACGGCATCCAGCGAAGGTGTCGCTTGAAGCTTGTTGGCCGAACTGGAGGAAACAAAATCGCGAGCCCTTGATTGAGCTTCAAGCTCAAGCAGACGCAGCTGTAGCTGCTGTTTCTCGATTTGCAAGTTTAGTAACTGCAAATCTGTGGCATTGGCAGGCGAGGAATTCGGAGCAGTAGTCTCGACACGTGGTGGCGTTGTTGCGGCGCCGTTCGATGGCGAATGGTCTGGCGATGTGCTGCTCGTAGCGCTGTTTGGCGGTCTTGATAGAGAGGACAAGTCATAAACGAAATCGGTGGGAAGCAGAGGAACTCTAGTTCTACGTTTCCCGGCGGCTTGAGCCATAGTGAAAGGACCAAAAGCCAAAATGCGCTCGAGAGTGAACAAACGATGCTTGAGCGCGAGCGAACGAAAACAGCAAAGATATCAAATGACAGCTAGTGACGACAAGAACTAGGCGACAAGTATTGAGGGCCTGGGTCTAATTAAGTAATTCCAAAGGAATATAACCTTACGTGATCTCCATCAACTTTGTTCCCAGGGTCTTCTCCTTCCCGTCCACTGGAGAGAGAGAGAGAGAGAGAGAGAGAGAGAGAGAGAGAGAGAGAGAGAGAGAGAGAGAGAGAGAGAGAGAGAGAGAGAGAGAGAGAGAGAGAGAGAGAGAGAGAGAGAGAGACCCTGGCACAGGCTGGTCACGTGTCTCCCAGAATCTGGGAGGTTACAAAAGAAAACATTGAGGGAGGGGCTGCTAAGCTGGGGCTTTGGTTGTACTTAGGTAGCCTACCAGGCAACAGACAGTATTTGCATAAAAAAATAACAGATCTGGTTTGTGTCACAGTAATAATCTCCGCGAAGTAAATTTAATTCCCGCGAGAGGTCAAATATCGAAAATTCAGGCACGACGCCAAAAATATTTATGCGGCTTCTAGTCACGTAAATAAGAGTTGCTGTGAGCTTTGCAAGTCTTTAAAGGAGATATCTCGCACCATTTGTTTGCAAAGAATAATCGAGCGCTGCTCGCAACTTCGGAAGATCTTTATGGTGGGTATGGTCACAGAGCGGTGGGTATGGTCACAGAGCGAACTATTGCCACGTGAGATTCAATTTTAAGAATAAAAAAATATTGTTGTACCCTATAATGTTCAGCGAAGGCAGTTAATTTGACTGAGACCATTCACAACTTGAGACAATCGTCGCAATCACATACAGATTCACAATTGCTGCAACAGAGATGACCAAAACATTTTGTGTTTGTGGCATCAAGACTGATCATAAGAAACTTACTAAGACAAGATATGATAATTATATCGTATTTCGCATCTTTTAGCCACGAGGAATTCGTCTCGATCGTCTCATCCAGCTTTAGATTCTCGCTGTTTTTGGCCTTTCTTACATTAAGGATAGCCGCTTTGACTTTTCCCTCGTTATTTCTTCTGATCAGTGGTCCCTTATGAGAGTTCAACGACGAAACGGCGACAATAACGTGATGAATTGGCGAGACTGTCTGTGTCGATCGAGAGTTGATTTTGTCCAAGAAAAGCGCAGGTACAAGATTGAAGATGAACGATTTTTCGTATCCTGGTGGCAGTACACCGATAGTATCTCTTCTAGAGCAAATTGCTTCCAGGCACTTGACTTGTTTTGGTTTGAGATTTATGTTCCAGTAGCTGCTATTTGCGATCACAAAGTGAAGGCTGGATCTCAACCGCCGAAGCCAGCCTCGTTTTGATGTTGACAAAATTTTGGGTGACAAAACTTCCAGAAACAGGGACCCCTCGTGGGAATTTTTTTTATTCTAAGAGACACGTGACCAGCCTGTGCCAGGGTCTTTCTCTCTCGCTCCAGGGAACGGGAAGGAGAAGACCCTGGGAACGAAGTTGGATCTCCATCTGAAACTCATCATTCAGTACAGTAACATCATTTTTAAAATTAAAGCAAAAGCATTTAATTCTCTGGGGAAGATTTAGAGGGGAGGAGAAGGGGAAAAGTCTAGGAGGTGGTCTGAGTAGCAAGCCATTTCCCAGAAGCCATCATAGAAAATAAATACAATAACTTAGTCAAGATGATAAATAAAGAAAGATGGTAAATTTTATGCCCGTTACTGAAATGAGAAGTGTGTAATGTTCATCCTGTCACGAGCGTGGGAGAAAGGAAAAAAATCTGAGTCCCGACAGAAATCGAACCAGTTTTCATATTAATTAGTGTTGCTTAAATTTCCTTAGGGGATGATTTTAATCCATCTATATTGAAGCCGCAAGAAAACAGCGATTTACCTCTCAGTTCACGAGGCGACGAATGTTTAAAGCAAGATATCATAATGTCGGAGAAAACAAATTATGAAGTGCAAACACCAATAGTAAATGCCTTGATTGATAACAATGAGCTGTCGCTTAGCGACAGATATGCAACAGCGGAGACATTGCTAAAAGATCCAGGCGGACAAAATGAATTAAATCTAAGTGAAGAAGCGAAAGTTACGGAGATTAGTGAGCATTGTCACTGTACACGTTTGAAGGATTCTGAGCCAAAACAAAACGAAGAACTGCTGCGGACGCTTCAGATCACACATTTCCCAGTTGGCACGAACAGCGATGTAAACACAACAGCAGTACAATCTTCAATGTTGTTGAACATTCAGCGATCACAGTTCCCCCACTCTTTTTCCAGGAGGTATTCTATTGCAGAAAGAACTAATATTACATATTTTCCAGACACAAAGCCGCGTTCTCAATCATTGACGAATGCCTTCTCAGTTAATGACAGGAATATTACGGTGGCACCTGAGAATAGAGCACAAAAAAGACAAAATTCTTGTCGACATCAGTACTCTATTGAGCCAGCGACTCCAATACGAGCCTTTTACACTGGGCCCTCGTCTCACTCTCACAGATCTAGGTCGAGCCTTAGAAGAACTAAGAGTTTTGAGTCAGCGTTAAAAAAGAAGCCGCACTACAAGTCTGCCAACTCAACTTCTCGGGCCCTTGACTTGCCGGTGTTTCAAAGACATTCGGCTGTTATAACAGGAGAGCAATTTAAGAAGATTAGGGGCCATTCGGAGCCTGATTTAACTTTCTCTTTACCAGAAACAATTCTGACTTCACCGCATGAAACACCACACACTGGAAGGTTTAAAAATTATGCAGCTGGAGAGCAGTGTGATTTATTTACTAACACTGGATTCTATAAAGGTAAGAACTTCAAGCAACACTCTAAGTAAAGAGAACTATAATATTTGACAGTCGAATCTCCTCTAAGCAAACACCCCATGGACATCATGTTTAAGTATCCTCTTACCCGCAATATCCTGCACCAAGAGAACTTTTTTTCTTACCTGCGCTTACTGGCTAGAGCATAGAAATGTAGTGGGATTAGCCACGAACGGGGTTCAACTAAAATCAATGGAGAACATTATTATGACTGGTTTTCTGTAATCAGAATTGAGGTCTTGTGGGAAGTAAAAACAAAAGCTACAAGAATTTGTTGCTGTTGCCGTTGTGTCTTTTTTAGCTGACCTTTAAAACATATGGGACAAGTAAAACTTGAAAAAGACCAAGGATAGTATTGGGTAGAACTCCATGTAGCACCTTCAAAAAACGGTCGCTAAAAATTAAGTTTGCGTCTTGGTTGCATACACTTAAATGGCAAGGTAAAGACTTTTTCCACCTTTTTTTGCAGAGAATGGAAACAGATATCAAAGGCGAGCCTCCGATCTCCACATTACGAGGCCATCAAGCAGAATTTACAAAGAACTGAGTGAATTAAGTCCGAAGGAACTGGAACGAGAAGTGTTTTGTTGAAGACACAGTAGTGAAACGCCGGATGAAAGGATATGATGAGTATGGCAGGAAAAGTAAAATATTGGAACGACCAAGTGCTTGATGACACAGTAGTACATTTTGATTTAAGGTGACCCCGTTGTTATTTCGGGCGCACTCGTTTTTGACAAACTTTGGGTCATAACTTTTTCGGCTCTAAAGCGCTGCCTATAAAACTTTACGAAAACTTAAAGCTGTTATTTAGCAATAATATGATAGAATTCGACTTAATTGGGAAAAAATATTTTTAGTGATATTCAAGCTTTTAAACAAATTCTCACCCAGTGAAACATTTTTTTGTTATATTTCTGTTAACATTAATAGTTTTTAAGGCTGTTTTGCCCACAGGAACCGATAACTTAAGACATAGCGATTATTGGGTGCGAACAGGAATGTGTGAAAACTAATTAAGATGTTTTAAACGTGTGAATTTCCAAGGCGAATGTGAACCCCTAATGCGTTCAATAAAATCGATCCTCTGGCTTGTGATGGTCTAAGCGTGAAGCAAAAACGCACTGCTTTAAATTTGTTTACTCATCAATTCTTTAACTGCTCTGTAAAACAACAAATTAAGACCGAGATTTGTAAACGTTAACGACTACATTAGTAAAAGTTGAAAATATACCAATTTTGAGGCGACGACTTAAGGCGAGACTCCACCTGAACGCCATTTTTCCTCCACTTAACATGAGTAGTATAGGGAAGGGGTGATCCTGGCTCATCACAAATAAGCATTCGTGCGCCCCAACCTTGCCCTCCCCCCAAGACCCACTCAGTGCCTTCGTGGGTCTTGGGGGGAGGGATGGCAAGTATTCTAGAAAGGCTTCGTTGGGACGCACGAATAGGACAATCACATGACCTTTGGAGGGCATATAGTTTATTTGTGGCCCGAGTAGCATCATTTGCGCCCAAGCGGAGCGAGGGTGCAAATGATGCTACGAGGGACACAAATAAACTATATGCCCGACAAAAGTCATGTGATTATCATTATTATCAACACACAAGGCCAAATCGTACAAATTCATTTAATAAGAAAAAAATGTTAAACAGAGATGTAGCATGAAATCGGTAGTTTCTTGGTGTTGCGGATGGTGTGATCACCAAATGACGTAAAACAAAAGATTCAAAAGACACTGAACAATACCCACACCACAACACAAAAGCTAACCAACAATGGCTTCCGCAACACCAAGAAACAGCCAGGTAGTTTCTTGGTGTTGCGGATGGTGTGATCACCAAATGACGTAAAACAAAAGATTTCTCGGCTCCTGTCGAAAGTTTTGGGATTTTATAGTTCTGAGGGAAAACATCTACTGAAAAATGCTATACTAAAGTTGTCAGGTACGGTAGATAAAACGGCTGACATTTTTTTTTTCAGAGGTAGAGAACGAGTAGAAATAAGCAGCTTGCATCTGCGAACCAGTCGCTTACCTGGCAATTTACACGAGGGCGCTGGGGTCATTCAAATAATGGCTCACTTGTTAAACTGTTGGTTGTTTATTTTGTTGAGAAGATTCCAAATAGAATGGCGAAAGTCCAGATTTCGTAAAACAGTACTGCACAAAAATATTAAAGTCACTATTTGTTGCACTAAGAATCCTGAACAATTACTACCCATATCAGTAATCTTTATATAAAGATTACTTTCATAGACCAGTCACATGTACATGTTGTGGTTCACATTTCAAAGAAGGAACAAGTCGGATAAAGGTAATCTGTTTGCTGGAACAAAAGTCCCACAGCAATAAGCGGCGAACAAATATCAAACAGTCGTTTCCATCTATGAATGCCTCGCATTGTCTTGAAAACTTGTATCATGCTGTTATTCGTTTTTCTGCTTCTTAAGTTAACACACACGAGGCCACAAGATCACAAGGCCTCATGTCAACCAATCAGACCAGTGAGACTAAAATATGCATGCATAAATTTGCATGCACTAATGCGACACAAAGCCAATTATCTTCTTACTCTGCTATGCCATGCGAGTAATAACGATTTAATATATACTTTAAGATAGGTCATGTGATTGTGATAGTATCAAATCAGCCAAGAGTCCACAATCTTGGATCTCCATACAGTATTAACCAAATTTGACTGAAAATTAATTTAAACCAATACGAGGATGCTACATGAAGAAATATCTAAAATCGTAACTGGTACTTTGTAATAAGAGAACCACGGTATTTTTCAATGAATGAGTTACCAGTAATCGGATACCTGTGTTATACGCGAAGGATTCTGGGATCGCTAGGGGGCAAACATTGCAAGTCGCTAGAAGGAAATGTGTGGTGTAAAGTTGTTTCTTCGTCAAAAACTTCGATTTAGAGAAGAGAGTAACGCTTTTTCGCCGTTATTTTATCA
>JAJGOT010000642.1:110000-112500 GCA_022457155.1 Cladopsammia gracilis
AGAACTATGTAAATTTAATCATAGACAATTATCCAAAAATAAAAGAAAAATATCTTGACATTGAGGACAAAAGACTCAAATGGGAATTAATCAAAATGGAAATTAGAAGTCTCACAATTCCTTATTCAAAAAACAAAGCCAAGCAGAGTAGAAATGTGGAAAAAGTCATTCAGAACCGTTTGGATGAAATCGATGCGTTGATTACTAACAGTAATGAACTTCAAAACATTGAATCTGAACTAAAAGAATATGAACAATTGAAACGCGATCTTCAGGATATTTATGACAGTAGAGGAAAAGGTGCAATATTTCGCTCTAAAGTGCGATGGACTGAAGAAGGCGAGAAGCCGACCAAATACTTCTTTAACATAGAAAAGAGAAATTTTAACACGAAAGTCATAGCGGAACTCAAACCTGATCCTGATGGTAATATCATTGTCGACGAAAAAGAAATTATGAGCGAAATTCACTCCTTTTATGCTGACTTATATAAATCGGAACTAGATGGTGACAAAAGTGAAAGCAGCGACTTTAACAACTTTATTGCCAATTTAGAACTGCCAAAATTGTCTGACAATGAAAGCAATGAAATTGAGGGAAAGCTCACTCTTAAAGAATGCCAGAATATATTGAAGACTTTCAAATTAGGGAAATCTCCAGGAGAAGATGGCTATACTGTCGAATTCTTTAACTGATTTTTTGAAATTCTTGGTCAGGATCTTCTGGATAGTCTTAATGCTTCCTACGACGTTGGCGAACTATCAGTTTCTCAAAGAAGAGGTGTCATAACACTTGTTCCAAAAGAAGACTCCAATTTATTGCTCCTGTCCAATTGGCGCCCTATCACTCTGTTAAATGTAGACTATAAGATCGCGACCAAAGCTATTGCTAAAAGATTAGAAAATGTACTACCTAAGTTAATTAATCCAGACCAAACCGGATTTGTTAAGGGAAGATTTATCGGACAGAACATACGATTGTTAACGGATGTTCTTGAGCAAACTAAACGGCAAGATATTCCTGGAATCCTTCTGCTGCTCGATTTCAGGAAAGCTTTTGATACTTTAGAATGGCCCTTTATTCAACAAACTCTTTCTGTATTTAACTTTGGTGAAAGTATTAAACGTTGGGTCTCAACATTTTATGCTAAATGTGAAAGCTCAGTCTTAAACAATGGTTTTTGCACGGAGTCCTTTTCTTTGTCAAGAGGAGTTAGACAAGGTTGTCCGCTATCTCCTCTCCTCTTCATTTTAGGAGCAGAAATTCTAGCGAGTAAGATACGACAAGATAAAAATATACAGGGGTTAAAAATTTACAATCATGAATTTAAAATTAGCCAATTCGCTGACGACACTTCCTTATTATGTAAAGATCTTGATTCGGTTGAAAACGCCATTGCCTTACTTAATGTCTTTGGACATGTATCAGGGTTGAAGCTTAATCAGTCCAAAACAAAGGCACTTTGGTTAGGTCCTTGGCGCCTCAATGATTCGAAACCGCTGGGTTTAAAATGGACAAAAGATCCAGTCAGAACTCTCGGTATTTTTATCTCTTATGATGAAAAAGGAAACTATAAGAAAAATATTACTGAAAAAATAGAGAAAATGGACAACCGGCTCAACTTTTGGAGGTCTCGGAGATTAACTTTACTTGGCAGATGTTTAATTTTCAAGTGCCTAGGAATACCGCAGTTGATTTATTCTGCTTCAATGTCGAACATGCCTCAGGAAACGAGTATTAAGTTGATTACAAGCTATTTATTTAATTTTATATGGAACAAAAAACCAGACAAAATAAAAAGGCAAGTAATGTACCAGGACTATATTGATGGCGGTTTGCGCGTACCAAATATCTTAACCACATTCAAGTCGCTAAATCTAGCATGGATACCCAGACTTTTAAAAAATGAAAACTGTTCAAACGAATCTTGGCTGTATATCCCAAGTTATCATTTTAAAAGGTACGGCGGACTCAACTTCTTACTTCGATGTAATTATGATAAACATTTTATTAAACAGATTGACCTACCACTTTTTTACAAAGAAATCCTTCTCCACATGATAGAGTTAAAACAATTGTATGGATATTGCTATAAGCAAGATTTGGTGCTTTTTAATAATGGAGAAATTTTAATAAATGGGAAGTCATTTTATTACAATGAATGGCATCAAAAAGGAATTCTTTCTATCCGAGATGTTTTAAATGACGAGGGGAAATTTCTCTCTTACCAAGAATTCCTGCAAAAATATAACATCAAGTGCAACTTTCTTCGATATTTCCAAGTTTTGGCAGCAATTCCCAAACATCTGCGAGAAAAAGCAAGCCAGACCTCGGTTGACAAACACATATTCGAAAAGAACAACTTTATATTTCCTCTGTCACCTACAGCCTCAATAAACTTACTCAAGATAAAAAGCAAAGATTTCTATTGGCTTATTACTAACAAGTCTGTAACTAAGGCTACTGGCCCAATGAAATGGGAACACGAAACTCAATCGTT
>JAJGOT010000642.1:120000-152500 GCA_022457155.1 Cladopsammia gracilis
TCGCTCAATTTGAGCGTTTTTTATGCACAAGACATTTTGCCGTCTTCATTAACAACAGATCGTATATATTTCTTTACCTTCAAATTGATTTATTCTTGTACTGACAGAAAGATGGGGCAGTCTTCGTTGATTCTTTATAAATTTGACACACCTATGAAACAAAAGAGACAAGAAAAGTAAAACTATTAGTAATATTTCGCAAACGTTCTGCTGTAGAAAACAAAGTTTCACTTACTTTTTGCCTTTTTTATTAACAGTTCCAATACAAACCGTTCTATTTTGCTTCAATAAAAATAACCAGCAAAAGAGGGAGAGAGAGGTGAAAAGGGGACAACATGGAACGACTGGGAAGATCATTATATTGAACGGGTTTGAATGTTGTTTGCAGTATTTTTGTGTAGTTTACATATACATACATTGAATTGAAGGCAAGAATTACAACAACTAAAACTACAGTACCTACATGTTGGATCCCTCGGCATGGAAAGAGCATAAGAACAACTATATCTGGCTTAGAACCGTTTTGTTTGATTTCACATGCATCCGCGCAAGACAATTGATTCGAGTATCAATACGGCATGCTTCTTTGATTCCTTGTTTATTTGTGTTATTCTCCTTCAGTTAAGTTGTTATAGCATCAGTAATGTCCGGACAGTAAATATAAACAGTCCGGTAATTACTAATGTTGTGATAATTTGTTGTGTTGTTTATAAGGTGTTTCTTGCCATCCAATTCGTATAGGTTACATACGTCCTCACAATCGCTTTACACTCAGTTTTAAAAATGTGCAATTGTGTTAAATGAAGGAAGAGATAGACAACAAAGCCATTCTAAAGAAAGCCGCTGAAACGGAACAAGACAAAACCACAAACAGTGCAATTGCAGAAAGAAAGACGAGTGCCCATTTGAGAGACAATGCTTGACTAAACAGATTGTTTATCAAGCTACAGTTACCACCAAGGACATGACAGAAACATACTTAGGGCTGACAGCGACTGAATTTAAGACCAGATGGAGAAACCACCAAATGTCATTCAAGCATAAAAAACGGAAGAATGAAACTGAGCTCAGCAAACACTTGTGGTAATTTAAGGGTAAACAAGAGGACTATACAGTCAGGTGGAAAATCCTCGCCAGAGCGCAGCCATACACAAACCTCACGAAGAGATGCAATTTATTATATACATACTGAGATTTGCACACCAGAAAACTACGAGATAAAAATCGTCCCTTCACATATGACAAGCCATCCTATTGGTCATACGATTTTCCTCACTAGTGAAGATTATCGTATGACCAATTAGAATCGCAATACGACATTTTTCACTAGTGACAAAAATCGTACACGGGAATTCCCGCCATTCAGTGTGCCTTCGCCCTCCTTGAAGGCCTCGAAGAAATTCATTCATGGCGACAAAAGAGTTTAAAGTTCCATCACTTCAATAAAAAACTGTGGATTTCTGCGGACCTAAAGAAAAGTACTTTAATAGATTTTGCTGAAAGGGAAGATATACGTTTAACAGGAGAAAGAATATGGCTAAAAGAAGTGA
Source organism: Cladopsammia gracilis (assembly GCA_022457155.1). Lineage (NCBI taxonomy): Eukaryota > Metazoa > Cnidaria > Anthozoa > Scleractinia > Dendrophylliidae > Cladopsammia > Cladopsammia gracilis. The sequence continues at coordinate 121,551 of JAJGOT010000642.1, forward strand.
AAGAAAGCAATTAAATCGCTAAATGTGCAAGCAAGTTTGAACTTTCGCCATTTGTTGTTGTTATCAAAGCGGCAAAAACTTCAAAACACAGGTACGCAAACTTGCTTTGTTTTTGTCGTAGTGTCTCATTATTTATAGTCTTGTTATAGTTTTGGAAAAAATATTGTCGTAGTTATTTTTGTTAGATGTGTGAATTCGGTGAATTTTTCCACTTGAAAGTTAAGTCTGACAATAAACCAAGAACCCTTCTACTAAAGTGTTGATAATTTAATCGTTTCGTCTTGTTTTTCTGTTGTGCAAATCTCAATATGCATATAATAAACAAATTACTTCACGGTTCGTTCGCTTGTACGATTTTTATTCACTCGTTGGGAAGAATCACAAACGAACGAGCGAGGCTTTGCGAGCGAGTGAGTGAGTAACCTCTATTTATGCAATACAGAGAAACACTTTATAATAACTAAGGCCAAGGGCAAACGTCGAATCTAAGTCGCGTCGAATTTATTAAAAATAGGTTGGACAAAGAGTCGACTTAATTCCAGCGTGGTAGCAAACGTCGAACCTGCGTCGATCCTATTTCACAAGTTGCACTTCATTAAAATACTGACGGGAATAAGCACGTGGCCCCGTGCTATTCACACGATGCGCGGCTAGTTACCGCTGGGACTTGCTCGCGGAATGCTGAAATACAGTGTTTGTCGGGCCTTTCTTTGGTATTTAATTGCGAAAAATAGAAAGAGAAGATTCCCCACTACATACAGCTCTGAGAACAGTGTATCAGAGACGACAGCTATTGCTCCAAGTGAATTGCAAATAGGGAATTCGCATCTCAAGCATTTATATTTAGTGTTCGTGAAACACGAAAAACACATTTCCATCACGCTGTGCGATATCAGCGTTTCTCGAAAGTCCCGAAACTTTTCGGACCCGAAAAGCTGTGTTACGTGCAGAATGTTTGCGAATAAAGATTCGGTTTTTGTTGATTTTGAAAGCTAAGCAATAAACTCTTACGTTTACTACACAACTTTAGCTGATTTGTGGGTTAAAAACTTCAACGCCATTCGTTAGAAACTACATTTAAAAAATTGCTTTCGGGCACGAAAAGTCTTCGGGAGCTTCGAGAAACGCACGCCTGGTCGTGAAATTGCCTTTGTACAGCGCATGCTCGTCAAGGGGGGTGGGGGGGGATAGCGTTTGGCAGATGGGGGAGTCGGTATTTTTGTGACGTTTGCGCAGTCCATCACATTTGAACCAATTATTTTATAATTTGCATGATTTATGAATTGGGTTCAGCGCGTGTTTAGAACGGCGTTTGCTGTAACGCCGAACCACTGTTGCATTATCCGACTTGGCGAGTCGAACTTATGCTGAAGTCGAACCAATTAATTTGAGTCGCACTTAATTGCGGCAAACGTCGCACTATTCATGCACCTATTTCAAAATTCATAGATTCGACGAATTAAGTTCGACTAAGATTCGACGTTTGCCCCAGGCCTGAGCCACATTGGGCAAACCTAAATAAACGTAATGAACTTATATCAACATGCATGCACCAAAGGAAGTACATCCTTAAGTACAATTAAGAACTTATTAGGGTTTTCCGATTTAGCAGAAACGGAAAGACTTTTTCCGCCTTGCTAGCTAATTGACCCATGATTGAAAATGCGTTGTTGGGTCAATTTGCACAAGGCATTTTCAGTTATTCATTGTCTATTTTCTGTTGAGATATTGGACAATAGAAAAGACTTTCTAAAGCAAATATAATAGGTTGTCGTAATTTCAAAACAATTAAAGCCCACAAACCTAACAGATCGATAATACGTCACGTGCACTGACTTTATATCTGATAAAAACATTCATATATAAAACTAGCAGTAATCACAGCTTATGGAGACGCGTTTGAAGGAATTTCCGGCGGAAATGAGCCCCTGAAAAAAACGATGGGGGCGGTTATTTGGAAGACCGTCTACCAAAAAATCTCAGATTTTACTGCACATAAACAACGAGACAACCAACACGAAATTAGGATTACGTTCTTTGAACGCGATTAGTATGTGGTGTTTTATTAGATATAAAGTCACTGCACCTGACGTATTAATATTAATTATCAAAATCTCAACTGACACAACAAATGGTGACTGAATCTTTAATATTCTTTCAACAAACTTTGAACTTCACATGTGCCGCATCTAATGCAAATGAGAAAACTCCGTTGTTCTTGCTCATTTACATTAGATTCGGCACATGTGAAGTTCAAAGTTTGAACCGGGCCTAATTCGATTGCATTACACAGTGGATTTCCTTTTGCGTAAAATTAACGTTAATGTACCTTTTCAGTAGTCATTGAACGGCAAATATCAACAAGGAACGTAACTAAACAAAAGTGAAGCGACTATGTAACCAGTATCCAAGTGTTGAATTTTTGCGTTCAGCTGAAAACACGTGAGTTCATCGCAGGAATTCTGTGACGCTAAACAGCAAAAATCATACACCACTTACTAAGCGAGTTGTCTTTAGAATAGCTCTGTTTGGCAGGTTCCTCTTTTCATCTTCAGAATTTTCGGCTCTCAAAACGTACGACAACAACAAACAATGTTTACTCGTTGAGCCAGAGCTAGTATGAGACAAAAGCTGTTTTTTTCGTATGTTAATTTCTTTCTTACGCAACGGATTTTTTCAATTTCGTTTGTTTTCAGCACGAACTGCACGTGCTATGCTTCAACTTCCTGGCAATTTGCATACGGTGCACATTTGTATACGAACACACAATGCTACTTCCTAGCGTTCCTACATGTACTCTGAATTCCATTGTGCCATTCTAACAAAGGAGACTTGAATAATCACATCCCGGTGAGGCTGAGCCTGCACGTAAAAGATTATTGTCATGGTATTTTTCATTGTTTCTGGAGTGCGCGATTTTTTTTCATGCGACCTTTCGACTCCGACGGAGTTGATTTAACCTTCATACGTTCTTTTTTCTACGTCCACCTTGATTATCATGCCCCGTGAGAACATTGTCAAGTACCAGACCACAGTTAGATAAAACCTTAGTAGCGCTCTCTCGAGAAAACAAGGCATCAGTTCCTAAACCGACAACTTATTCAGATTAAAATTATTATTTCAACAGTCAAAAAACTTCAGTCGAAATGCCGACCGAGTATATGATAGAAATCTGCATCCCTGCAAAGCTCTGACTGCAGCGACTTCTTCAGTATCCTCAGAGGTATTGAGATACCTAAGCCGCGAAACCGGGAACGGAAACAATACTACAAATTCATGATACAATTTAAAATTGCCTGCAGCCTAAAATGAAGTCAGCATACAGCTATGCAAACTGTCAAGCAAAACAAAAACGGTACGTTTTTGAAATTAAGAATACCAGTACATTTAGCAGTGCCCGGTCAATACTATATACTCGTGTGTTTGGCTTTGTTTACAAAAAGGTAACTCTAGCTGTCGAGAAAAAGCTACGCCGGGCTTACAGGTCTTTACAGGCAAATTCACCGCCAAAAATAACTTCAAGCATCACGCTTTAGTGAATGTGCCGACACCTATAGAACAAATTGAATTTCATTGTAATAATATAATGGTTAATTGTATCACTTATATATCCGGAAAAAATCCTTCCGTTTCCGCGTTATTTCCGCTAAATCGGAAAACCCTATTACGAGAACTGTCAAGCGCGCGGTTTTTAACAGTTTATTTTAAAGATTTATTTTAACGGTTTATTTAAACGCAATCATTAATTGTCGTAGCCCGCTGCGAAGCCCCATACTCATAGAACTTACGCCCGTCTTTTTTCATGGTCATGGCTAGCGGAATGTTTCACGGGCGAGTCGGTCCGGTGTGTCCGTCGCGCAGGACTAGTTCGCGGAGCGTATAACGTCGCAAAACATGCGCGTATGACGTCACGCAACATCCGGGATCTTAGCAATTTTAAAACCGAGGCTTTGTTTTTTCGTGCGGCTACACGGCCGATTTCACGTCAGCTGTGACTTTGGCTGTAGTAAACACTCTCTTGTTGTGTTGTGTAAAGTCGTTTTTCCCTGCATTTTTTCGCCGTTTGCTACTCAAGACAGGAATACTAATTAAAGGATACTCAGAAACCGCTACAGTGTAAAAAGAAGAGCTTTCAGATAAAATCTTGCTTCCAGGAACTTCATACGTTTTTGTCACTGCGGGGAAATATTTCAGAACCGAAGAAGCGGAGTTTTAACGAATTTCCAAGCAGTCGAGAGCCTTAAAAGTAAAGCAGATTACATTTTTCGATGGGAATTTATGTTGATATCAATCTGTGATTGACTTTTTCTTTGTGTTCTCATTAGTTTTGGAGAATTCTTTGTAAAACGTGCTTAAATTCAGTTGTATAGATTTCTTGAATTTTATCGAAGACAGCTCGGCCTCGATGCGCTATAAATGGTACGCGTTTTGCTTTTAAACGTAAACTTATGGAGATTTGAATAAAATTTTCGAAAGAAGATTGTGTTGTCCATTTTTATGTGTTTGTTCATTCATTACATAGGTTGAAAAGCGAATTTATGTAAACAAAACAAGACTTGGATTTTCTAGTTCTATCTTCACTCGCGTCGCCTTATGCCATATGTTTGTGTATTTTTTGCAATTTTGATTTCCAAATCAGTTTCTCGTTCAATTTTTGATACCCAACAGGTGTATTTTATTCGGAAATTAGTCAAACTAGTTATTCTAGGACTAGGTTTCCTTTAGGAAACGTACGAAGTTTGTGGGTAAGAACTGGGTATGAATAATGTTTTTAACGGTGGAGCAAATTTTCCAAATTGTTTGAATTCCATGTAATAAATCGAATTTTTTTTGTAAGTAAAAGGGTTTTCGATTGGTGAATTTCGATCCTAATTGTTTCCTCAGGATTCGCAAAGCCACTATAAATAAAGGTCAACGGTGTTTTATTTTTCACTTTGAGCAGCGAGGCAGTCCAAGATGAGAAAACAAGTTAAGTTCAACCCTCGCGTTCAACGCACAGAATTTGATAAAGCAGCTGCCGTAACGGATCGCTGTGTTCAGAATGTTGTTAACGAAGAGCTAGTGGAGGAAGAAGACATCGCTTTACGCACCTCGACATTTCAGACAACACAGCGTAATCAAAAACGAGCTCTTCACGAACACCATATAGCCCGAAAGAAATGCCGCCTTTTCATGCGTGAAGACATTAAACAGACGTTTCTGAATATTTATGAACAAGAGGCATGGAAACGCATGAATGAATTAATCAGCGGTAACGAGAACACCGCGACGACTGCAGTGAAAGCATTACGTTCCGTCGACAAAACAAATGTAATAAAATTATGGCGTGAACAATGCATGATGTTGACTCCAATTGTTGAACAACACCATATGGTACCGTTTCATGATCGTTGGTTACAACGTCAGTTTAAAGAAGAAGAAAATATTGAAGCCATGAAACGAAGATTGCTTGTACGAGCAGAAAAAGACGCGGAAGCAGGTCATTGGTTTACTGATCTAGTAAATGAACTGAATGTTTCTCCTGATTCCCCTCCTTCACCTGAATTTCACTTCGAGAGAGTGTGACAGAAGCCTTAAATGAACTTGAAGCTAACAATCCTGAAATCTTTGAGGGTGTTATTTTTTCACCCGAAGAAGGAAAGCAAATGGAAGTTGAATACGAAGAACTGTCTATGACTGACGAGGAACTGATTGAGGCAATGGAGACGTGGGAGGAAACTGAAATGGAAAATGCATTGGACACTTGGGACTATGGTTACTTGTTAACCGATCAAGTAAGTGAGTCCCCAATCATTTTGAGTAAATAAGATACCTCCGCCATTTTGATTTAAGTACATTCAGCCTCGTTTTCAGTCTTAATACCACTGTAAAGGACATTACTTTTTCCGCATATCTACGTTAAAATAACAAAATGTGACCTCATTAATTAGTCAAAGCCAAGGTGGCGCAGTGTGTAAGCGATCAGGCTACAGGGCCGAAGGACGTGGGTTCGATTCTCGTCGGGACGGATTTTTTTTTTTTTTTTCGAACTGAAAATTACTGTTTCTTTTCGGGTTTATTTGCGTTCGACAAAAGTCGTTGCATTTAATTTAAAAAAAAAAATACAAAATAACCGCAACATTACGTTACCGCTCACTCATTCCATCACTCAGCTCAGCGCGGATTGTTAGTCGAGAGGTCCCGGGTTCTTGTCTCGCTCCTGCCGTCATTTTTTTTATTTTATTTTTTTTATGAAAGTAATGTACCGTATTTTTCTTTTTTGCGTTTGTCAAAAATCCTTAATAATTATTAATTATACATATGTACATATATTGAACTGTGTCAGTGTAAAAACATAAGCTTACCGCAATATTGCGTTACGCGTTAGCATTTCTTATTCACGGGTTGGCTCTTTGGAGCCTTTGATCATTCTAAGCGTTACCAGACCACCATTCTGTAAGTTACACAGTCTCGTTTTCATACTAAGCATTACTGAACCACTATTCTGTAAGTTTCACGACCTCGTTTTCATACTAAGCGTTGCTGAACCACTATTCTGTAAGTTCACGACCTCGTTTTCATGCTAAGCGTTACCGAACCTGTAATCTGTAAGTTTCACAGCTTCGTTTAATGCTAAGCGTTGCTGAACCTCTAATCTGTAAGTTTCACAGCCTCGTTTACATACTAAGCGTTACTGAACCACTGTTCTGTTAGTAATGCGGCCTCGTTTTCATGCTAAACGTTTCGAAACCTCTAATCTGAAAGTAACTCGGTCGCGTATTCATGCTAAAAGATTCAAGACTCTATCTTCTGCAAGTAAAACTTAGTCTCGTTTATATTCTTAACGTTAATGCATATATTGAGTCTGAAAGTAACTTATTTCCCAATTTTTTGTTTTCTAACAGAATTGCACTCTCTCCATAGATGACAGATGAGGAATGCTTATTGGCCGCAGAACAGGTTGGAAAAGGAAACAAATTATGGACATCTGAACAACACTACACACTTCGTGAAGTGACCACAAGACAGGCCAGAAAATTTAACACAACTGCAACAGATTATCTTCTCTCATTAAAGCCCCAATCTGAAGGAATCCCTCTTATGGAGCAGCTAGGCAACATTTTTGATTCAATGGTCGATGAAATGACATCAGGTATGGCTGATAATGATCTTGTACGTTTTGTCCTTCAAAGTCAGTCACTACAGTACCCCATCTCTTTACCATTTATGCCACGACATGAATTAAATGCCGAGCGGATCATGAGCGAGGTGCAGCGAGTTTTGCAGTCAAACGAAAACGTCAATCTCAAGAATGGAATGAGTGTCCACCTGGTTCACGTTGGCATGCCGCAGGGTGGGGTTGCTACTCGCAAGAGAAAACACTTTGGTTTCAAATTGTCGAAATTCCTTGACAGCAAACGATGCGTCATTCGCATCAAGAACAATGATTTCTTGTGCCTGGCTCGTGCCTTGGTCACAGACATGGCACGTCAAGAAAAACACCCCAAATATGGTTCGATTCGTCATGGTTGCCAGCTCCAAAGCATCTTGGCTAAAGATTTACACCAGAAGGCTGGAGTTCCAGAGGGTTTCTGTGGCCTCCCAGAGGTGGCCATGTTCCAACAAGTAATTACAGACTATCAGATTGTTGTCCTCTCCGCTGAACATTTTAACGCTATTGTCTATGAAGGGTCCAAAAAAGACAAACAAATTTATTTATACCTTCACCAAAAGCACTACGACATCATCACATCCGTTTCCTCGTTTCTTGGTAGAAATTATTGGTGCCTAGAATGCAAGAAGGGGTACGATAAGAAAGAAGAGCATCGTTGCAGTAAAGTCTGCAAATGTTGTTTCACCGAGGGGTGTCAAGGGTATTTTCAGAAAGCACCGTGGAGAGAGTGTGGTACCTGTCACAGAATCTTTGCTGGTGACGACTGCTACGCTAACCACTGTCGACCCAACAAAGAAGGACAGTCGGTGTGCCAGAAATATTTCAAGTGTACAAAGTGTCACAAAGTTATGTCGTATAAAAAAGAAACCCTGAAGCTCACATGTGCGGTGAAAAGATGTGCTGGAATTGTGAAGAATTCGTAGACCCCAACACACACCGTTGCTATATGAAACCCATCGAGTTTCAGGACAGTGATGAAGTAGAAAGTCCAGAAGACCAAGAAAAACAAGGAAAAAAGAAGAAAAACAGACGAAAACGAAGACGTGTTGCAGAGGAGTTGATCGATGATGACGTAGAGGAAGGTGATGAACAAGAAGGGCAAGAATATTTATTCTTCGACATCGAGAGCAGGCAGGACGAAGGGCGACACATCGCAAATTTATTAATTGTGCAAGACGAAACGGGGTTTGAAATGGTGTTTAAGGGGGATGACTGTGTTGATCAGTTTGGTTCTTGGTTGCTGGATGGAACTCACGAAGGTGCTATCGTCATCGCTCACAACCTGAGGGGTTATGACGGGTTTCTCCTCTGTGAATATTTCTACAAAGAGTGTCTATTACCAAGTCTAATCCTGAACGGTGCCAAGATCATGTCTATGGAACTCGAACAAGCCAACATCAAGTTCCGCGATTCTCTCAACTTTTTACCTATGCCGCTCAAAAAGTTACCAAAAACATTTGGGTTGACAGAACTCAAAAAAGGTTACTTCCCCCATTTCTTTAATCGCAAAGAAAATCAAAACTACATTGGTCCGCTCCCTCCTATTGAAAACTATGACCCAGACAGTATGAAAATCGAAGAAGATGATGAAAATGAACATGAGGAGTTTCTGGCGTGGTATAAAGCATTAGAAAAGGCTGAATATGTGTTTGACTTCGCGAATGAAATGGAAGAATATTGTCGCAGCGATGTGGACATTTTGCGAAGATGTTGCCTCAAGTTTAAACAACTCATGGAAGAAACCTGCAATCTCGACCCTTTCAAGTATTGTGTCACTATTGCCAGTGCATGCAACCGTGTGTTCCGTCAAGAATTTTTAGAAGAAAAAACCATTGGCCTCATTCTTCCTCAAGGGTATCAACCTGCTCGAAAGTTTTCAATCATGGGTCTTCAGTGGTTAGCATGGGTACAATATCAGACGGGTGCCCGTATTCTACATGCGCTGAACGGAGGCGAGCAACGTATCGATGGGCATTACGTGGATGGATACGATCCAGTCACGAAAACCATCTATGAATTTATGGGGTGCATGTTCCATGGATGCAGTAAATGCTATTTGCCCGAGACGGTCAATCCAGTCAACGACACCACCATGGAAGATCTTCTAGAAGGAACCACTCGTAAAATGGAACGTTTCAGAAAACTTGGATACCAAGTGGAAGTCAAATGGGAATGTGGCTTCAAGCAGGAACTGGTCAGTAATCCCGAGATGAAAGCCTATATCCAAACCCTCCAGTTCGACAAGCCCTTAGAACCTCGTCATGCATTTTTTGGTAGACGGACCAATGCTGTATGTCTTTTCAAAGAAGTGACACAAGACGAAAAAATTCATTACGTGGACTTTACATCCCTGTACCCTTGGACGAATAAGTATTGTGAAGTGCCCATTGATCATCCCGAAATTCTTACAAGCGAAGCATTGACTAACCGTTCACCCAGTGAATTCTTTGGCCTTATCAAGTGTATCATTTTACCACCTTCCTTCCTCTTTCATCCTGTTCTCCCGTACCGCGCTCAAGGCAAACTGATGTTCCCCTTATGTCGAACTTGTGCAGAAAATTTACAGCAAACACCTTGTGAACACAGTGACGAAGAACGCATGTTATCTGGTACCTGGTGTTCGATTGAAATTGACAAGGCATTACAACTGGGGTATAGAATGATTCGAATGGTTGAGGTGTGGCATTTTCCCCAAAAATCATCCACTCTGTTCAGAGGGTACATCGATACCTTTCTAAAAATTAAACAAGAAGCAAGCGGATGGCCAGGTTGGTGTGACACAGAGGAGAAGAAACAAAATTACATCGGAGATTATCAAAGAAAAGAGGGGATCAGGCTGGATTATGACAACATTAAAAAGAACCCTGGGCTTCGTTCAATGGCAAAACTCATGTTGAATTCTTTTTGGGGAAAATTTGGGCAGCGGGACAATATGCCTCAAGTGGAGCTTGTAAAGGACCCAGAGCGTTACTTTAAACTTCTTACCTGCCAGTCTACTCAAGTGAAGAACATTCAGTTTGTCAACGATGAATGTTTGGAGGTTCATTACACGCAAGGCGAAGATTTTGTCTCCACATCGAACAAGACAAACGTGGTAATCGCTGCGTTCACGACAGCTCATGCCAGATTGAAACTGTACTCTATCCTTGAACCTCTACAAACAAGAGTGCTTTATTTTGACACCGATTCTGTCATATTTACAAGCCAGCCTGGTGAATGGATGCCCCCACTGGGTGATTATCTGGGAGAACTAACCAATGAACTTAAAGGTGATGACTATATTATCACCTTTGTCTCTGGGGGACCGAAAAATTATGCCTATCAAACCAAGAATGAAAAAACAGTCTGCAAAGTGCGAGGTTTTACTCTGAATTTTCGTGGTTCTCAAAAACTCAACTTCAACACCATGTGTGCCCAAGTGTGTAACCCAGATGGAGAGGAGATCGTCATCGAGAATCCACACTTCATCAAACGTGACGCTCAAACAAAAACAATTCACACTGTCAAGTTGGAAAAGAAATACAATCTCGTCTACGACAAGAGAGTGGTGCATGGTTTCACAACACTTCCTTACGGTTACCGCTGAACTGATAAAAAATGAAAAAACAAACAAAAACAAAAACAAAAAATGGAGGTTAGGGATGGCTATAAGGGGAGGTTGGAGGCCATCTGAAGCTCAAACTGTATCGAGTTGTCAACATGAACAGGTTGTATTTCTACCTGGTTCGTGCTTGTGCCCAACACTCTTTCTCACAGAACGCATTCTGCACTATATCACATGACCATTGGCCAGATGTTCTCAAGCACCTTGAACCGATGAATGATGGCCGCTTGTTGGTTTTTTATGCTTACATGAATCAAAGTAACATCACACTGGCTGAACAATACGGATTTCATCAAACATTGCGTGTGACGTATTCAGCGCATTACCCTTCCACCTGGTGGATGTTTTGGCAGATTATAAAAGGCATCTGGACAAACGTTTCTCATCAGTTGTTTTGAGACCATGGGAGGTGTCACAAGTCGTTTTTGCGGAAGTTCATCGCCTACCTTGGCTTTAAGTGATATATGTCAGAGGATGCGTTGTTTAGTTGCATGTTGCGGCAGCGAAGTACACATCGATTTTAGAGATGCCCCAGAAGAGCAGGAAGCGGATAACCAAGAAGAAGAAGACCAACAATCAGAAGAACCGTCTATTAGAGAAACTCTATTATGAATTTAATCGTCCTTCAGCTTTAGGTGGCGCAGAAAAGTTGTACCGTGCTGCTCGTCAATATGGAATAACCCGTTAATGTTAAGCAAGCATTCGTTTCAAACCATGTACATCTACTCTGACCTTATAGAGTCCTTAGTGGTAGGGGATGTACAAGCCAATCTGCTGCGTATGATAGTACCTCGCGGTCAACCTGGTGAGATGGTGGCAGAGGAAATAAAGATACCTACCTACCATCGGTTAAGTACATCCATATTCTCTTCGGTGGAGATTAATATAAGAGGTGACACTGGGCAGTTAATATCATTTGCGTCTGGTGCTGTACGAGTAACATTACATTTTCGACGTCGTGCAATTCTATAAAATGATTTTGCCTATGAACCATCAATTTTACCCTTACCAACGACAAGTCATACCTTTCGGACAACGAGGTAAAGGCGATATTAGCATCTTTGGTGGAAAACATCCTTATGGTCAAGGAGGCAATGGAATAGGGGGGATGTTTTGTTCTCTCTTTCGAACAGCTACACCCTACAACAAGACAACCGTAAAGAAAGTTGGGAAACGTTTGCTCAATACGGGATTGGACACCGGGATGCAAATTGTTCAAGACGTTATGAATGGTCAGCCTTTAAAGAAAGCTGCCAAATCCAGAGCAAAAACTGCTGGTAAAAGCTTTCTGACAGGTGCTTTACAAGACATTACGCAACGAGGTCGTGGAGGAAGAGTACTTAAACGCAAGCGGAAAGCTATTCCAATCAGTTCAAGACAAACCAAGAAACCGAGAACATCAACGTCAAGGTTCAAAACTATTTTTGACTGAATATGACTTCAGCACATCCTCGCTCTGCTCCAGGTGAAAACTCCAGTTTGCAGTTGTTCCAAGTACCAGTAACAGACGTCTCCATTGTTAAAAGTAAATGGGTGGATTATGAACCAATTCAAAGTGGGACCAATCCTATTGAATTTGTTATCAAGCCTCTATCAGATTACATCGATATCAACAAGACAGAACTGCGGTTAGTGGTGAAAATTACAAAACGAAATGGAGGAGAGACAGGAGCTGGGAAGAAGTATACGTTGATCAACAACGCTCTTCATTCTATCATCAAACAGTTCACTATCAAGATCAATGAAACCCTTGTCACAGAACAATCAGACACACAAGCCTACAATGCTTATATCAAGACCTTGCTTAACTTTACTGATCAGGCCAAGAAATCGTACTTGACAAAAGCGTTGTACTACAAAGACACTGCTGGGCATATGGATGAGGTGGATAATACAGCAGATCGAAATTTGGGTCTAAAAAAGAGAGGTTCTTTTACCACTGGAGATGCTGAAGTTGGAATGGTTGGTGTACCTCTGTGTGATGTATTCAACATTGATAAGTTACTGTTGGATGGATTGGAAATCAAAATCAAGATAGATCTCAACAGCAATGAATTTGTTCTGATGGGTGGTGAAGATGCCAACGATTGCAAGTTACAAATTGTGTCAAGCACGCTCCGTGTACGTACCGTTCATGTGGCAGACAGCACTAAATTGGATCACGTAAACACCATGATGGGTCAGAAAGCGCTTCCTGCAATCTATACACTAACAAGAACCCCTACGCATGCTAGGATCATCCCCAGAGGTGTGTTGAATCACACAGAGACCGATCTATTCAATGGTCTCATCCCCCAATGCATCATATTTGGAATGGTGCGGAACGATGCTTACAATGGAAACTTGGGGAGGAACCCATTCAACTTCCAGCTGTTTGCTCTGAATGCTGTTCGTCTAACAGTCAATGGAGAAGAAATGCCTTACTCAGGCATCGACTTGATTGGTGGCAAGAAAATCGATGGCTACAATACACTTTTCTCAGGCAGTGGTGATATGAACTGTGGTCACGGAATAGACATTGACAGAGAAGAATGGGAGCAGGGGTATGGTTTATTTCGCTTGGACACAACACCAGCAGGAAGTGGTCATCCAGATCATTTGATTCCTCATCGCAGCGGAAATGTCAACTTGTATTTAAAATTTGGTACTGAGACCCCTGCAGTTCTCAATTTAATAGTGTACGCAGAATTCCAGAATCATTTGGAGATTGATCGTAACAGACGTGTGGTGTATGACCTGTCTCAAGGCGCTTAAAAGATGCACACCACCTACGAATTATGGCAAGCTGCTTTACAAGATCATGTCCTGGCACCTATCATGAGAGGCGTATATCCCAGTGACAGAGTACCCATCATCAACACCTTTCCATCCTGCCTGATTGTGAATACAGACCCTCATGATCTACCTGGAACACATTGGGTTGCAATGTACTTTGTGTCGCCTTATGAAAGTGAATTCTTCGACAGTTATGGTTTCCCTCCTGAGACGTATGACATGGATGGATATTTGTTACAGGATGATACATATTACAACGACAAACCGCTCCAGGGACTAAGATCAGACACATGTGGAGACTATTGTTTGTTTTACTTATTTCATCGAGCTCGCAATGTAAATTTGAATGCCATACAAACTAAATTTAGAAGGTACGATTCACAGTGGAATGATGCACAAGTAGCAAAGTTTGTACACACGTTTGTTAAAGCCATAAGCAATGTTAGGAATAATATGGTTCTAGATAATGAACAACAAGTTTGTAAAACATTTCACTGTTGGCGTAAGCAATCAATAAAATATTCTTGAAGTTAACAAAAACAATGTGTGTATCTTTGATATTTATTTAAAAGGAGTGTGACTTAAAACAACCCACCATACTGTATCCGCTTTTCGTTGCGACAACATGTCTCAGTTTAAATGTCCAAGCAGTATTATGATAGCGGGTCCTAGTCAGTGTGGCAAGACAACGTTTACAAGACAACTACTTCAACAAGCGGATTCTTTATTTGAGCGACCCATTCGTAACATCGTATATTGTTATGGACAGTGGCAAGACTGTTTTAAGGATATGACACCGCAAGTGACATTTGTAGAGGGTATTCCTGAGGATATTCCAAGTTTATTTCCATCCAATTGTCGTCCGGGAATACTCGTGTTGGATGACCTAATGAGAAATTGTAGCGATGACGAACGCATTCTGGATCTGTTTACCAAAGTGTCTCATCATTGTGATGTCACCTGTATTTATCTGACTCAAAACCTCTTTCCACCAGGAAATTTTTCCCGGAGTATCTCTTTGAATGCTCATTACATTATCGCTTTCAATAACCCTCGCGATACACTAGGGTTTCGAACATTGGCCCAGCAAGCATTTGCAGGAAATGTACCTTACGTGTGGGAAAGTTTTCAAGATGCCACTTCACAACCCTTTGGATACCTGGTGTTGGATTTACACCCTCGTACACCCAACATTCAACGACTGCGGACAAGAATATTACCTGCAACACATTCCTACCCAGTGATCTACGTAAACAAGAAACTCTATAAAACAGATGAACCACTACCAGTGTATTTCAGTTAACATCATGCCTGCCTGCAAGTCGCATCAGCGAACGAACCGTATGAAAAAGAATCAACGTGGTGGTAAAATGGTCTTGCGTTCTAGGACTACTACGACTCGCTCAAAACGAAAGCGCCCAGGAATGTCTAAACAGTCTAAAGTTGGTCAACATTTACCCTTTCTTTGTACGTGTTTTAAGAGCAACGGAAAGCAACGCAAAGATATGATATCCCATGCGAACAAGGGTCAAATGGAAGCTATTGGCGAGATTGCTCTAAATCTCCTTAAAGGGAACATTGTGGTACCGAGGTCATCATTTACACGATTGAAGCCGCACAAGTCAAAGCTCCTGTATTTGACCCGCAAGACACCAAGCCTTAAAAGGAAAAAGGAAGTGCTCAATCAGAAAGGCGGGTTTCTACCAGCCCTAGCTGCATTGATTGCTCCTCTTGCTGTTGATTTATTGGGTAAAGTTTTAAAATGAAACATGCACAAAAGATGTTGATGGTGCCCGAACACTTATTGCAAAGTATGGAAACAGAACATCGATTGACTGCCCCCGCTCAGCTCCCGACTCTGACGCGCTTAGATCAAGATATGAAACAAATCATGGATTCGTCTTTACCAGAAGATCAAAAAGTCCTCATGTTGGATCAACTTCTACAGAGGTATCAAGGGTTGACAAAACAGATGAAGAATGAAACCACCGTAAAACCCACAGTGGTACTTCCTACACCAGAACCATCGCCTGCACCGACCACTTCGCCTAAATCTGAAGCAAAAACGACCAAAACAGTTAGAAAATTGCCTGTTACACCTGTGTCTACGAAAGAATCGAAACTGCCTAGACGAAAAGAAACACCGTCTTCCGTTTTACCTGACGAATCAGCACTTTCTTTGTTTTTGGAAACGCCACCTGATTCCATGCGCAAAACTGTGAGAAAACGCAAGGCGAGAACACCTGTGGTGGCCAGGTTACGAAGCAATAAGCAATGGGAACCTTACTAAACCGGACGAACCAGTTTTTCAAGCTGAATTGAAATATAAGGGACAGACACTTGTGTTGTCAGAACATTTTTTTATTGGATTGGCTTTACATCATGACTCCTGATATCATTAAGCACCATGTGTTAGAAGTGAATGATGAAAAAACAAAAGACGCCTATTGGATATGTCTCGCTTTCATGGTGTATGACGACATACAGAAGAGAGACCCCAGTTCTGTACAAGACAATGAACAGTTGACGACATGTTTGGATCATGCGTTTACGGTTTTGGATCAGTATCGCCCAAAGGCATATTGGGCATGGCACGATTTATTGGACATTCTGGATTTGCTAGCACCTTATGAACAAGACTGGATTGATAATCCACAGCAAGAAAGAGAACGCATTGAAAGCGCCATTTTGAATCCCGATCAGTTTTGTAAAACCTGTTGGTACTGGTTAGACATATTAATAAATAGCATTGTTGACGTGGACCAGTCCTAACCAGTTCGTACTTGTTAAACAGGTTTATTGTTTGGTCAAAAAAACTGGTTTTTAAAAACTGTATAAAGTTTCTGCGATACTGGTCATCACACATCAGTTTCAAGATGAGTTACTCAAAGTGTGGACTCTGCCTACAAGACCTTGAGGTGATCAAACCCGCATCAGGTATTCCCTACATTCGCTGTTTGAATTGGAGAGAGTGCCCCTTCTTCTGCCGTGAAGACAATGTCTATGGCCATCAACAATGTATCAAGGATCGTGTGATACCTGCATATAAAGTATGCGATTGTGGAAAACAGCTCTGTTGCAAACACATGGAAGTGTCAACCTTGAGGGTATCTGGATCAGAAAAGAACCCTTTCAGGCCATACTTCATGTGCAGACAAAAGGAAAAGTGTCAGTTCTTTCAATGGGCCGATGAATTGCCTGCAGATGTCTTTGGTCCTCCAACGAACAAACCAAGAGAAACTGAAGCGAATGTCGTGGTGATTAAAAATCAAGACAAGATCAAACGACCTACACTTCAGAGACAATTTAGCAGAATAGATAAATCAAAGTGGCAAAGAGATCTTGGACAATTAATTGCAGATGGCGTGTAAAATAAACATATAAATCACACTCTTTGTAACAAAGTAGAACTGATTGTAATCATTGTTTTTGTTTACTTAATAAAATAATTTTGACAACATCAAATATTGTGTCGTATTCATTTTCTGGGTGTCTTTTTGAATACTTAATAAGGGTGAACAAAACCGGTTTGACTCGTTTTTCTAGAGAGTGGCCATTTTGAATAATATACCTCTAGACCAACTGGAATGAACTGGTTTGACCATGACGTCAGTGTATTTTCATTGGTTCATCACCCGTCCTTTGTTCTTTTGCCTTTAAATTGAAACCACCACCCGGATGGTTGGGTGGACACGTAACACTACATCGCACCATACACTTCTCTCTAAAACACTTTATAAATATTCAATAAAATCTCAGAATACATCTCTCCCAATTCATGCATCCTTAATGACTCCACCTATACGGCCTGCATCTCATTAAACCCCTCCTGTACCTATACGTCTCGCATCTCATTATCCCCTGACCGAAAACCGGTTTGACAGAGCCAACCTCATTAACTCAGGGTTGCTGCATATATGAATAAATTCTCCCAAGCATCTGGGATAGACTACTAAGAGGTAGGAGGGTAACTAGAGATGAGGCACTGACACCGTTTCCTGATAGAAAGAAGAGTAGTCATGTACGGTTTATCGTGACTTATCACCCTGGTTTACCGAATATCGGCGGGATACTTCGGGATCTTCATCCTCTTCTTCAGATGTCAGACAGGTGCAAGAATGTTATTCAAGAATGGTATTTTGTCGGCCCAAGAGCCTTAAAGATTATTTGGTGCTTGCAAGAATAAAACGTGCTGTGCGAGGGAGTCACCAGTGTTCTTCTACACGATGTGAAATTTGTAAAAAGAAAAACTTTCTTTACATTGGAGTAAGTTTGTTAGTCACACAACTGGAAAATCGTACAGCATTTATTATAATCTTGATTGTAACAGCAGCAATTTTATCTATCTACTCACGGTTGTAATGCTTGTGGAAAGCAATATGTAGGATCCACAATGACTAAGTTCAGACTTAAACACCAGGTGATAGAGAAAGCGACGATCTTATGTACAGACATTTTTTTACGGCTGGCCACAAGGGCCTGGATGATATCTAGATCCAGATTATTGATAAAGTAGAAGATGAGGACAGTCTGTGTGGGCTTAATCTCGAGAAGAAGCTCATCTTGAAAAGAAGCCCCCTTCTTTACTTTGCAAAAGTAATCTCGAAAAGAAACCCAAAAAGAAGCCCAAAGGTTTCTTTTCAAGATAGTATGGGCTTCTTTTCCAAATAGTACTTACATTGTAAAGGAATGTCAAAGAAACGGAAATAAACAATGAAAAAACACTTGGTTTATGGTTTAGGTGATTTAATGTCAGTTAATTATACTCCGTGATGCAGACTGATGTTCTCTCTGATAATTATGATAGCGTCACTGTTTATCGTGTCAGTATCAATTTTATTTTATTGTCTTCCGAATAGTGTCTTGATCGCATCTGTTATTTTCTTCTTGTAAGCCTCGTTAGCAAATATGTAGAATCTGCAGGGAATTTCAATACCTCCACCAAGTACCCATTTTCCATCTGGAGCCGTTCGTTCCATTGCAGTTACCTTGGCCTTGAGCTGTACTACTGTCCCGTCTTTCATCAAAGGAGCAATTATCTGAGCCAAACATTCAGGAACATGTCCGACATAAGCACCATTCAACGAACGTACTTTGATTGCATTCCTGTCCGGACTTTTCCTGCATGTTCTCCGGTTCCAGTTTACATATCATTTCTTCGTTTACTCTGTAGTGGTACTGAAACACATGATGTCCTTTAATTCAAGATAAAACAGTGGCTACTTTATGGATAGGACCTGATGTAGCCATTTTGCTTTTATGTTTCCTTTGTTTTTATATAATGCGCCGAAAGCAAAAGACAAGATACCAGTAAAACAAGTTGGCTGGACGCACGCGTATGTGCTGCATTTTTGGCGCGAAAATTTCCCGCCCAAAGGTCCAGTGGAGAGCGACGTCGTGTCTTGTCATGTCTCTGCTGTTTTTCCTTTGCTCTTACAACATGGGAAAGACACGGAAAGTGTACAATCGAGACTACAAGCTTAACGTTTTACAGTGGCATAGCGCTAATGGGAATTGTGTCACAAAGACTGCAAAAGAATTTAGTATTAATCGTAAACAAGTGCGAGAGTGTAAAAAGGAAAAGGACGCAATTGCCTCTATAAGTTCAAAGCACTGTTCGTTTGTTGGAGTACGAGGAAGAAAGACACCGTACGAGACCCTCGAGAAAAAGCTTCTTCAAGAGTTTAAAGAAAAGCGAGAGAACGGTATTGAAGTAAAACGATGGTACTTACTGCCCTCGAAAATTACACAAGAAGAGAGAACTTAAAGTTCCTGAACATACCAGAGGACAAGGACGAAAATTGTCGGAATATAGTCTATGACATCATCGAAAATGATTTAAAGATCAACACTGAAAATATCCATTTCCACGCCATACACCGTGTTGGCAAAGCGACGACTCATCACGACATTGACGATTCTACTCCATCGCGTCCACGACCCATCATCGCAAGATTTCTAAGCAGGGAGCATACGGAGAAGGTGCTATCCGCCAAAAGCCGGCTAAAGAAATCCGTCAAGTACAAAGATGCCTATATAACCAAAGATTATGCCCGTGCCATCCAGGAGGAAAGAAGATCCCTGATCAAAGCCATGTTCATCGCCAAACAGAAGGGACATGATTCAAAAGTAATTAATCGTAGTTTGTTTATTGACAGTCAAGTTTTTGACATTAACTCTATTCCGGATGAATTTAGTCCGCCCAAGACATGATGTTTAACTAAGGTATGTGTTATCTCGCCGATCAGCACAAATGTCCATCTATTGACAAACGGGGCTTGTTTGCCGGCTATCCCTCGGATTCCAAATCCCACTAATTAGTCGAGGATTATGTATATATCTTCATTTGTGTATTTGCGTCTGATTTTCGTACGTAGATATCATGCAATCTTATCATTTAGGTCATTTGTGTGTTTAATCTCTCCCTATTTTATTGTTACATTTCGATTATGTTTACATTTAAGCCCATCTGAGACAAGTCTTATCAATTACCGTTTCTCTGTTAGCGCTGAAAGAAATTTATTTTTATTAGTTTTTACTCCGCGAAGCTTGTGTTTACTAACGTAAAAAACAAAACTAACAATCTGATAACTGCCAATGCTTTCGATCTAAAATGCCTGTCGCTAAATGTTAGAGGCCTCAACAAATCAATCAAACGCCGAACCATTTTTCGTTGGTTACATAAACAAAATCACCACGTCACTTTTCTGCAAGAATCGTACTGCTCTAATGATATTGCCGCCTCTTGGGAAAACGAGTGGGGTGGCAAAGCCTTTTTTAGTCATGGAACAAACCATAGTAAAGGTGTAATAACACTAATTAATCCCGCTGTGGATTTCAAAGTCGTAAAAGTTATTTCGGATAAACTAGGAAGGTTCATTATTTCAAAACTGTCACTCGATGAAAAAACTATTGTCCTCGTTAACATTTACGCACCTAATGACATTACCCAACAAGTTATTTTTTTTCAAAAACTAAACAAACAACTGGAAGAATTCGCGCAAGATACAATCGTAATCGGTGGAAACTTTAATTGCGCTCTCACCTCAAATGACAAAAAAGGCGGAAACCCCATCTCTACAAAATCAGCTGTAATCAAAGAAATCAACACGCTATGTGATTCATATAACTTAGCTGATATTTGGCGAAACCTGAACCCTGACAAACAAAGCTTCACCTGGAGAACTAAATCGTTGAAAATCCAATGCCGCTTAGATTACTTTTTAGTTTCACAAGAGTTAATTTAATTCGCAAACAAAAGTGAGATCATCCACATGCCGAATTCTGACCACTCTGCTGTGTGTTTTACTCTGCAGTCTAATCACCAAAGTCAAAAAAGGGGTCCTGGCTTCTGGAAATTCAACACAGCCTTACTTAAAGACGAAGCGTACGTATCAGCACTGAAGTTGAATATTCCAATCTTCAAAAATAAATACAAAGATACGCAAGACTTAGGCCTAAAATGGGACCTCATTAAAATGGAAATAAGAGGGTTTACCATTCATTACTCTAAACGAAAAGCGAAAAAACAACGAGATGAAGAAAAAATATTGCACCAAAAACTAAATAACCTCCAAGCTAAAGCTGAAGAAACTCCGCACCACAAAAACATCATACTCGAACTTCAACGCGCTAGATCACTTCTTAAAAAAATCATGCTAACGAGAACAAAAGGCTCAATCCTAAGAAGCAAAGTGAGATGGTACGAAGAAGGGGAACGTAATACGAAATATTTCTATAGCTTAGAAAAACGCCATCACGACATTAAAACAGTATCAAAACTCAAAGTAGGTGAAAATTCCTATATAGACGATCAATTTGAAATCTTAGAAGAAGAAAAAAACTTTTACGAGTTACTGTACCGCTCCAACAACATAGATGACCAAAAAATTAAGAATTCATCATTTTTTAAATCAGAAAATGTAACAGAACTTAACGAAGAAGAAATGAAATCCTGCGAAGGATTGGTAAACGAAGATGAATGTATCAACGCGCTCAAAGATTTCAGCAATAATAAATCTCCGGGTACCGATGGTCTACCAGCAGAATTCTACCGACTTTTTTGGTCAGACATCTCCTTTGACCTACTTGCCAGCTACAATTACGCCTTTCACTACGGGACACTTTCTATAAGCCAAAGACGAGGAATAATCTCGCTTATACCAAAAAAATCTAAAGATAAAACAATCCTAGAAAATCTTAGGCCAATCTCACTCCTAAACGTTGACTACAAAATCCTCACTAAAATTATAGCCAAGAGAATAGAAAACGTTCTGCCAACCTTAATAAACCCAAATCAAACAGGTTATGTAAAGGGCCGCTATATTGGTGAAAACGTACGACTGATCTACGATCTAATACACTACACAGACAAGCTAAATAAAAAAGGCATTGCTATTTTCTTGGACTTTAAAAAAGCTTTCGATTCCATTGAATGGAACTATCTTCAAGAAACACTCCGGATGTTTAACTTCGGCCTTGACATCCAGAACTGGATAAAAATATTCTATAACAATGTTACAAGTTGTGTCGTGAACAACGGCCACGCCTCTGTCTTTTTCTCCTTGCAGCGGGGAGTCAGACAAGGTTGTCCTTTGTCTGGCGTCCTTTTTGTCCTCGGCATAGAACTTCTCTCTAGAGCTATAAGAAGCGAGCCGGCTATAAAAGGTATCCAAGTAAACAACCACGAACTAAAAGTAACTCAATATGCCGACGACACAACAGTATTTGTACGTGACCTTGACTCCGTTACAAGTCTATTAAAGCTATTAAACGATTTTAAAGAATGTTCCGGCCTAGAAATTAATACTACCAAAACCGAAGCAATGTGGTTAGGAGAATGGAAACATAACACAGATGAACCTTTTGGTTTTAAATGGCCAAAAGAACCTATTAACGCACTCGGTGTTTTCTTTTCTTACAATCAAATAAACGCTGACAGACTCAATTTTGGCGAAAAAATACTTTACCTGGAGAAATTGTTGAACACTTAGAAACGAAGAAATTTAACTCTTCAAGTTATGGAAAGATTAACATTGTCAAGACTCTTGGGATTTCTAAATTAGTTTATTCCGCATCTGTACTGCCTGTTCCAGATCACTATATACAAGAAATCAACAAATTAATCTTCAACTTTATTTGGTCCGGAAAACCCCCTAAAATCAAAAGAAATACCTTAATCGGAGAACAAAAAGATGGCGGCTTGAAAATGTGTGATTTCAAAATCATGGAAAAGGCACTGAAGCTAGCTTGGATAAGCAGAATTCAGGATGATTCACAAGCTTCCTGGAAAATAATCCCTAATCATCTTTTGCACAAACACGGAAATCTTGTCTTTTTAACAAAATGCAGCTTCCCAGCAAATATACTTGACAATGACAACAAACTCCCCACCTTTTATAAAATAATGCTAAAATATTGGTATGAGTTCAAAGTCGCAACGAAAACCGATTGCGGAACGCATCCTAGAAATGAATTATTGTGGAACAACAGAAAAATCCTGATAGAAAACAAACCTGTTTTTTACAACAATTGGTACAACGCTGGCATTACTAAAATAAGCGACATATTAAACCAAAACAGTGAGTTTTTGAAATTGCACGAGTTCGCTCTAAAATTCAATCTTAATGTCCCTTTTACGACATACTATGGTCTGGTTAAAGCAATTCCAAATGAGTGGAAAGCCAATTTTAAAAGCCCAACTCCGAATTTTGAACACAATACACCAGTCAACACCCAGACAACTAGATGTATTTACTCCTCTCTTTTAAAAGCCGTTTTCGTTCCTCCCACCGCTGAAACCAAAATTCTTCGCCACGGGTTCACAAAAAAGACCATTCAGAAAGTTTATCTCATGCCATTCGCCGTCACAAACGAAGTAAAAATAATCATGTTTCAATACAAAGTGATTCAAAACATACTCCCAACCCGCGTCTCACTTCATCGAGACGGCCTCTTAGAAAACCCTACATGCAACTTATGCAATGCCGAGAAACAAACTTTAGATCACCTGCTAATAAACTGCGCTCTCACAATTGATTTTTGGACCCTGTTTCAAAACTGGTGGTACCAAAAAACTTGTGAAAAAATAACGTTAACTACAAGCCATATACTTTACGCCTGGCATGATAGAACAAAGCATTGGCAAACACTAAACTATTGTCTATTAATTGCCAAATATTGTATCTTTTGCACAAGCCTTCGCGGAAACGTCTTAGATTTCGAATGTTTTATACTGAGTGTTCAAGAAAAACTTAAAATTCTTAAAGAAATAGCGACTACAAAAAAAGCACTTCCGGAGTATTATCGCACCTGGGCACCATTACTCTAGTTTTTTACTTTACTTCTGTACATTTTTTTTCTCGTATGTGTAAACTACGTAACTGCTATTTACACTGTAATAGCTAAACTTCTTCGTAATAGCCAAATATCTGTGTATATTCTTGTTAATAATTAATAAAACATGAATTATTTAAAAAAAAAAAAAAAAACGATGGTGGATAGAGGCTAGAGCTAAGCAAATTGCAGTCGAGGAGGGAACAGTGAACTTTAAAAGCTCAAATGGATGGTTTGAGAATTTCAAGAAGAGGAATAAACTAAGCCATCGGAGGAAAACGCTCCAAACACAAAAGACATCGACAGCTTTGGCGCCAGCCATTACTTTGTTCCACCAAGCCGTCACAAGGCGTCGTTTAATGCGAGACTTTGCAGATCGCGAGATAGCTCAAATGGACCAGACTCTGTTGCCATTTGTTATGTCTGATGGGAGGACGTATGACATGGAAGGGAAGAAATTAAAGAGATCTGGGTGGCGAGTAGCTCATCGGGTCTCGAAAAACGGCAGTGTACCGTCCAGTTGACCATATTTGCTGATGGAATCCCTAGGGTGCGAAAAAAAATTTAATGAGATATAATACAATACAATACAACCTACATACATACATACATACATACATACATACATACATACATACATACATACATACTACATACATACATACATACATACATACATACATACATACATACAT
Source organism: Cladopsammia gracilis (assembly GCA_022457155.1). Taxonomy (NCBI): domain Eukaryota; kingdom Metazoa; phylum Cnidaria; class Anthozoa; order Scleractinia; family Dendrophylliidae; genus Cladopsammia; species Cladopsammia gracilis. Next base: position 146,113 of record JAJGOT010000642.1, read on the forward strand.
ACAAAAAAAAAGAAAGGAAAGAAAAATACATAAAAACATTTCTACTTTGACTCCATAGGTAAGAAGTTTAACATAAAAAAAATAAATAAATAAAAATAAATTTAAATAAATTTAAAAAAATAGAAAGTTATAGTTATTACAGTAAGGAATTATAGCTACAAATACTGAAAAAAATTTACTGAAGTAATTCTACGAAAAGTTTCCATTTTACAAGGTGCAGGTTCATTTTGTTTTTTTGTTTAGCTAGAAATTCTTCTATTTTAACAATTTTTTTAAGGTTTGCAAGAAATATATTGAAATTTGGAGCTATATTCTTTCGACGGCAAAGAAAAATAGTTTGTTTAGCTATAAGAATAACGTGATTAAGAGACATGAAATGTTCATTAATATCCAACAAGCCAAACATAATATTGGTTTGAGTGGTCAAATCAATAGCGGTGTGAATGTTACGATGCTCCAACCAGCAAGAAATTTCTTGCCAAAAACAATTTGAAAAATTGCACAAAATAAATAAGTGTTCAGGGGTTTCATCTTCCTTGCCACAGAAGGTGCACAAAGGTGAATCGGCTAATCCTTGTCGTACTAAAATTAAGGCACCTTTACTGTGATTGGAGCCATGCGAAAATAACATCCTGCCTTTCCATTGCGTTTTCCAAAAATTTTCACCTTGAAAAGTGCTATAGGTTTCTTGAAGAAAAACAATATCCGCTTTTTGTTTTGTGAGCCATAAAAATATTCCTCGACGTTTGTTTAAAGAGCGCAAACCCCGAACATTTAAAGATATAACATTAAAGTCTGTCTTTGTTTCCATTTGTTTTAACGATTAGAAAAAAAACACCTTCTAAATAATAGAACGCAATCAACGAAAATTGAAACAAACGTTTGCACCTTGTTTACACCTTGCGAAAAAAATTTGGCAACATATGCAAATCTGAGTTGAATCCGTAACAACTTACCAAAAAGAAGACTTAATGAACCGAAAAGCAAAAACATTGGATTTGTAATAGAATTAGAAAATAATAAACTTACACTTAAATTCTGAAAAAGGAAAAAAAACAGAAAGCACTTACCTCAAGTTACGTTATCCTATAAAGCTCCTGCTATCATATCAATAAGCAATGCATAGATGAATACAGCAATATCTATTTATAACGAGAGCAGTCAAACCGAAAACAAACTTAACTAGAAATTAGTTGAATGTTCTTATTCTGGAATTAGGTGACCATCGATATATAGGAGGTCCGGTTTACTTTTGCTAAAGTAGGCAGTTTTGCCATTTTCCTTGGCTTCCTTAAGATTCCTTAATTGTCGTCGTCTTGATTGTTGAATTGTTTCCGGGTAGTCTGAGAACATAAATATATCTTTATCCCGGAGATTTCTTCCTCGTGATAGAATTCTTTGTTTATCGGGATACTTCAAAAATCTGGCAATAATAGCTCTGGGCCTTCTTGAACTTGGTTTTCCTCGACGATGAACACATTGAAATTGAATTTGGTTTGGTCTACGTCCAGTTCGTTGTCCATGAAATTTTGCAGAATGGCCAGGGTTTGTACCGCCGTTTCGTCTTGTTCTTCAGGTAGTCCTGATATAATTAAGTTTTCTCTTCTAGAATAAGACTCCAAATACAATAAATCTTTCCTGAGACGATTAATCTCTGATTACTGTCTTTTAATAGTGTTTTCAGTTTCTTCATGGTCCTGTTTTCTTTCTTCGAATTTCTTCGATAAAAAGTCCGTGCTCGCTGTAAGGTCGCCAATTGTTTTCTCCTGGACGCGTAATTTCGAATCCAAGGTTTCGAACTTGATATCTAATTGATTAACACGGGTCTCCAGCATATCGAGTTTAGCTAGGGCTTTATTTAGGAGAGCTTCTACGTTGTCGAGCTTAATATATATAGATAGCCCAAGCCTAACAGCGTCGCACTTTGAACAAGCTTAACTAAGGTGAAAGGTTGGAAGCACAAGAATTAAGATTGACGAACGGGCTATTTTCAATTTTACTGGAAAGCAATTCTCAAAAACAGTAAGAAGCTTATTACGCGACCGTCTGCACAGTACAGTTTTATAGACCGTACAAAAGTTCACAAAAACAACTTTTCTCTGTCTAGAATAACTAGTACCACTAGTTTCCGAATAAAATACAGTTTTTGTTTAAAATTCACAGCGAAACATCAAAGTGTTTTTCTAGCTGACGTGACATTCGGCCGTGTAACCGCGCGAAAAACAAAGCCTCGCTTTGGTTTCAACATGACGTCGTACGCGCATGTTTTGCGACGTCATACGCGCCCGCGAGCTAGTCCTGCGCGACGGCGGAGCTGCAGTAGTCCGGTCCTGCGTGACGGCGGAAGGAGGGCGGGCACACGCGCGCCCGCGAAACATTCCGCTAGCCATGACCATGAAAAATGACGGGCACAGGTTCTGGTTCTATGAGTATGGGGCTGCGCAGCCAGGCCTTCGGCCTGGCAAGTGCTCCGCTATGAACCTTGTGTAGTATCTGCTGAATGCTCTCGCTGACATCGGCGGCCATATTTGACTCCATGAAAACCTCGTCTTCGTCTACACTGGAGTGGTTTTTCTTCTTTTTATCTGCTGGCGACGAGCTTTCGCTGTCTTTACTCGAGTAGCTACTCCGATTTTTCCTTTTTCGGCTCTCAGCCATAAAACACGACAGAAAAATAACTATGATATTTACAATGGCACGCGGAACTTTTTGGGCACGTCTTACTCCGACGACATCCTGCCCAGTCTCATCCCTAGGGTGCGGCCGATGGTCATATTTAGAGGAACGGGCCAGAGAATCACTCAAAAGGAAAAGGTCAGTTAAAATACCGGTACGGTATTTCCAGTGAGTTTCAATAGGGCCTGGTAGTTTTTGAGCTCCTATACGTTTTTTTTTTTCTATTTTCAGGGTCAATGGGACCAGATAGTCCAGATACCACGCAGCACTTTACAACCTCTAATTTCATTGGACCTGTATATCATGCAGCTCTATTGATTTTAGGTCTAGGGTCTATTGTTAGCCATTGTTGTGTTGTTTGTTCTATTGTTTTCTCAGCAAATCAGAGAAGACCTTATAAGAGCTGCGTACTGCCCCAGATAGTCAGGGTGGCATTTCAACCGAAAGCATGTGACGAAGGCATTCTGAAGACATGGATAGATGAAGAGTGGGGAAACCAATTCACCAATCCCGTGGCCCCAAATCGTAAGCGCATGTTGATCGCAGATGTACATAACCTACAGCAGACAGACAAAGTTAAGGAGCTTTTGGCCTTCAAACACACCGTGTTAGTCAATGTACCACCTGGTTGTACCATGAGCAGAGTGCAGCCCCTCGATGTTGCCATCAACAAGCCCTTCAAGAACGCGATAAAAGAGGACTTCGAAAAACATATTAATGAGAACCTCGACATTTATGTCATGGGGAAGATAAGCGCAAGCGAGGGAACAGTTCTGATAACAAAGCGGGTTGGTAGCGCCTGGTACGAGTTGAGCAAGGACCCAGCTCTGCAAGTTCGGTCTTTCAGAATGTGCGGTATTAATGTAGCCCTTGATGGTTCTGAAAACAAAGAAGTAAACATCGAAGGGCTGGAGGGGTATGTGATGCCATCATCGACAGAGGACCGCTCTTGAGTATTCCATTGTGGCTAATGATGAAGTGGACGATGAAGAAATTATCTTTGAAGATGAACTCTAGGAGAACAGATCTACCAGCATGTTTTGTTTTGTACTATTACAGTTGTCTATTGTTGTTGTTGCCGCTTTTTGCTTGTGAAACAGTTAGATTGTCGTCGGCATGTTTTGATGATGATTATAATTAAAATAATGATGTTCTTGTTTTTCATGAGATGTTTATATATATATATATACTGGTTTAAGTTCATTTGTGTTATTTATATATATATATATATATATATATATATATATATATATATATATATATATATATATATATATATATATATATATATAAACAGAATTTCATGGTTGAAAAATGTCTTCAGTAGTCCTATTGTTTTATAGTAGCAATTCTCAATATTCACAGCATTCATTTTGAAAAGAAGCTCCCGTCTTGCCTTGCAAAAGTAATCTCGAGAACAAGCCCATCTTGAAAAGAAACCCCTCCAGTGGTCATAAAAAAAGGCCCATGGCCTGGGCTTCTTTTCAAGGTTTTACGGTATACGCTATTTACTATTTGAAAGCAAAGAGACGAAACAGTTCACTTATTCACGTGTGGTTTCGCGAAAAAAATAGTCGACAGGGAAGTTTTTGAATATCCCTAGTCCCTAGTCCAGCCCTACTTCGAATACTGTTCTGCCGTGTTGGGCGGGTGTGATAAGGGATTACAAGGCAAAATTCAAGATTCTCCTAAGGGTCCGCTATATGATCATTCCTCGTCATGTATGATTATTTAACTGACATGTTCCAAGGAACCTCGTCAAGACATCAATAAACGCTATGAACGAGTACAAATTTTCCCTGCCATTCCCCCACACCGAAACCAGATATGCACGGCCTACTTGAAAATCACTGAGTTATTTTTTATGCTTTTTATCCACTAAATGTGGTTACTGTATTCTAAGTTGACGTTCTAAGCAAGGAAGCGCTCTTCGTCTACGGCAGACGTTGATTAATATATGCAACACATACAACACTCTGACACAATTGCTTTCTTATCGTAGGTTTTATCAATAACGTCAATTGGATTGCAATTAGTTACTATCATTTCTTGCTTCCTATAACTACCCGCGGAATACAATAAACCTAAAATAATATATTGTAGTGGAAATTTCACTACGTTACTGTAGGTAATAAAATGAGCGCAAGATAAAGTAGAACTTGTTAGGTCTCGAAGGTCTCTTTAGATTAATAGTAACGTTTTGTTGATCCGAATCCTGAGACATAATTTGTTAAAAATTCGCTAAATGCTAAACCAGCTTAGGCTTTTGTGTAGGGTTACAGCAATACATTGGCACCAATTTAAAATGCTTTTAATTTTTTAAAATGTAATTTCAGTGTTTAATTCAATTCAGTAAATGAAGAAAATATATTGAAAAGCAAACATCAGGAGAATAAAATATACAACAGCGGTTGTTATATCGTAAAAACCAGCAATAATTTTACCAAGCGAGAACTGTCCCATATTCATAATTGTAACGATGCGTTAACTGTACCAATCATCTAAAGTTTATTCTTTTGACTTGATAAAACTATGTTTATCGTCTTCTATTTTATTCTCTTAACTTCAAGCATTTACCAGTTGCAATTCTTTTACGAATTTGTGCAAGGGTGCATTTCATAGCAACACTACCATGAGCACTATGGAAAAATAAACTTCTTAACATATTTACTTCATGAAAAATGAGGTATGCTTAAAACATGAGAGGGGACTGAACAGTGAGGTATATAAGTTGCGCTGTGGGTGAGGGAACAGCACTCCCACTATCGTCATTTATTTGACGACTTTTTGGCGAATTGGATTTGAAGCAACAAATTGTTCTATTAAAGGAAATAATTAAAATAACTGAGATAGTTACTTACACACAACATGTTTATACAAGGTACAGCATGGAGGAGCATAAGAGCAGTACTTCATCCAAAGATAAATTCACATGCATGCGCATCTGCTAGAGAAAATTGTTGTTAAGTTTATTCAAGGCAAGTTTTAGTGTTCATTTTCGTGGTACGTCCACAATTGTTTTAAAAAGACCGGTAATTATATCACTTATCTTACAAAAATTACGATCTTTTCCACGATTGATCGAGATATCGATCTGTGGCCTGTTGCCTTCATGCCCACCATCCCACAAATACATTCGCACCAGATAACGAAGGCGGAAGATGAAGGCGAACAATGGCCAGGAAAAACGGAAATTGAAGATTAATGTTTCCTGTTCACTTTGAGTGCCATTTCAAATAACTGAGAAGCAACCAACAGGGTTTAACGTCACCAAACATCCGAACCAATCTAAAACTGTTATGCCAATAGAACACGACCAAAACATCTTTTAAAGTTCTAGTTAAAAAAAAAACATGCAAAATAAATGACTGCCTTAAACTGCTTTCTATCAATTGGTCAAGATCTGTGGAATTTGTAGCCTTCATGCCCACTTTCCCACAAATATATTCGCATTTAAGTCTAGACGAGGAATGCGGAAGACGGAGGCGGACAATGGCAAGGCTGCTGGACGGAAAATTCCTGATTATTGTTTTCTTATTACTTTAAGTGCCATTTTAAAAAGTTGATCAATAATAACTTAGAAGCAAACCAACTGAGAACAGTTTTCCGTCAGTGAAACAAATAAAATTAAAACTTCAATTAACGCGAATTGGAGGGAAAGTTATAGTTCCGAATAAAGGAGATCAACGCGAAAGATGAGGTAAAATTTCAA
>JAJGOT010000642.1:157500-282500 GCA_022457155.1 Cladopsammia gracilis
GTCTGTATACGGGTGAACATTTCAAGTTCGTCTACCAACAGGTTGCAACTGAACTGACTGAAAATTCTAAAAACTGACAGGAATCTTCTGCGACACCTCCTTTCAACAACCTTGACGGGCTTTTTTAACTTTTAACTTCGTTCCTATTACAAAGTTATCGTCTCTTTCGAAGAAAAATACGTAAACATTGGGAACATCAAACTTCAAGAGGGTATAAAGGAAAAGTAACACACATCTGAACAGCGCCACCATTTTGGACGGCAATCTATCCGTTCCGATGTTAATCGCGTAACTCTTTCCGGTTCTAGATTTCTGTTCGTGAAATGACAAGATCATCAACCCCCCCCCCCCCCGAAAATAACCTTCGGGCTGATTAGGGAATTACATTTCACAATTCCAAACCTGAAAAACTTAGAAATTACAAAAAAAAAAACTAAACATAAATATATAGTGTTAAATAACGCGAAAACGTGAGGTTTTTTTTTCGGATATATAATTGATACTATCATAAGATTATTACAATGGAATTAAATTCATTCTATAGGTGTCAGAACATTCACTGAAGCGTGATGCTTGAAGTTGTTTCTCGCGGTGAATTTGCATTCCTCGACAGCTACAGTGAGCTTACTCTACCATTTTGTAAACAAGGCCAAACACACGACAAATTAATCTAGCACTGCTAAATGAGGGTGCTAATGGGGGTACCCAATTGTCAGTTAACTACTATTTTTTCGGCCAATTGTCAGTTAACAAGAGGCTACACTGGTAGCCTATACTCATGCGCTTGTATAAGAAAGTTTTATGTTTTTCTTTTTTAACTGGGTCACGCTGTCGGAAATCGGTTCATTTCAATATTTTCATTCATTGATCTTATCAAAGAATTAGCTTGACAAGTAGGAAATTACGTATATCAGTAAGGCTTTTTAATTTGCAAAGTTAAGATAAGGTTACTTTACAGGCCATGTGAATGACCAGAGTGTATGCGTTTTCGGGATTGGTGAACATTGTGACTTAAGATCTAGGGACTTTGCGATTAAATCATTCTTACTTGAGAATTGCCATGGACTTCTTGTGCCAAACAGAGGCGTTCGCGACAACGCACCCCTACCCTCTCAACGAATTTTGCGTTACATAAGCCTTGTTTTGTTTACATAAAACCAGAGACAGAGAAATGTATGGAAAACTAAAACAAGCAGCAGGCCCCCAAAATTTGTCAGTAGAACTCTTTGCCGTGTAGCTTTAGTTTATATTTTTTTAGAACAGCCGCTTTACGAAAATTATTCGACATTAGATTCTCATACAAAAACCATAATTTCTCACCTGTCAACATAGCATCCAAAACCGTAATAAGGATCGTCAGTAAGATGTCTGTTTGATACAGGATCGTACACAGAGAGTATGGGAAGGAAAAAAATCGAAACTCACTGATGCTTGTGTCCAATAAAATACGGTGTGTCCACTTACTTTGGAGTCTGCTTAATACAGGTTTTAGTGTAATCAGAAATCTTACTCATTTAATCTAACACTGAAAATTGCTCGTGTGATCAACCCCGGGGTCAACCCGCGTTCGCGTGCTAGGACAAAATGACGAAACAAAATACACACCATGTATCTCACTTGTCGCACTTCCCATTAGAAAAGGTAGCTCCATTTCCAACTGAGCCTTTGTAACAGCTTTCCCGTCGATCTTCTCTAATCGGAACAACTTTAATCAAACGCACCGAGTCCAAACTTTCCGCTTTTTGTTTGATTATATGTCCATTGAATTGTGCTTTGTCATGTCAAACGGTATGTGTATGCGGTATAAACGGTGTATGTATAAACGGTATGCGACTTATGTGTCATTCGAATGCCGATCCTTTGTCATCATCTCGATAAAAACTCAGAATAACTTTGACCACGCCACTCGACGCCATCACGGAGATCAAGGTCAACGCTCTACGACCCTGGTACCTTTCGCATATAATATCGGTTAATATGTCACCTGGTCACGCAGCGAGGCAGGTAAAAGTCACAAAATAGCTTCGCTGTTAGGAAAAAAACTATGTTGCTTTTATTAACAACAGCAATCGTTAATTTAGTATAATCAATAGAATGCCACTTAACTGTTACCGTATTTTCTCGATTAAACGCCGGGCCCCGAATAAACACCGGGTATAATAGAGGAAGTTGAAAGTAAGCTCCTCAAACGTTTGTTTGTGGTATAATTATAAACTTATGATTTAAGGGCAAGGTACAAGGCTGCCAAGAAAAACGAATAAGAACCCTTTCTTAAAAAATGGCGGGCGAGAAAAAACTGCTGATACAAAGAAACGCCGGGTCCACAAGGCCAAGTTTGAAATAAACGCCGGGGGCATTTAATAGAGAAAATACGGTAACTTTTCATTTATCAGTTAACTACTATATTTTTGGGCAATTGTCAGTTAACTGTTAACCCCATTAGCACCCTCCTAAATGCACTGGTATTCTGAATTTCACTTTTGCCGGAACGCAATTGGCATTAAAAAACAAAATGAAAAAAACTCACGAGATAATAATGCCTTTTGTCACAGCATTTCACCCACGACTGAAAAACCTTAAACAAATACTGATGAAAAATGGAGTTTCCTTCAAAACCAACCATTCCTGAAAATTATTTACAAAACGCCCCCTAACATATCATACAAGACGTAAATCACTTAACGACATACTCATAACAGCCAAACTTTGAAAGCTAATATAAATGCATTGCAAGCAGACCTGTCATGAACCTCATTTCGATCTAAGGGAAACTAAAAAAGTGACCGCCAGAAGTGGTGTCCTGTTTACCCGCTCCAGACCCAATATTTTCTGCATAAGTGCGTCCATAGCAGACGTGACCGAAAAATGACCACGTGATCACCATTTTCCCGCCATTTTCACGTCAAAATATATAAAACAGCAGACTTGATACTTTAGCTAACTACAAAACTTTCCGTTTCATTATGCAAGAGTAGGAACAGCAAAATACCATAAATTTTGACTTTCGTTCTATTTTCGAATACTGCTGGAGAGTTGAAAAAAAAAATGGCTGATGGCGCGATGTCTGCTAAACATAGCTCAAATTGTCCTGGCATGGGGACAGGCAGCTCTAGAGAAATGACATGTTGTTACGGTCTCCTTCCATTAGATTCGGCACATGTGAAGTTCAATGTTTGAACCGGGACTTACTTGAAAGAATATTAAAGATTCAGTCACCATTTGTTGTGTCAATTGATATTTTGATAATTAATATTAATATGTCATCTGATCAGATATAAAGTCATTGCACGTGACGTATTATCGATCACTTGATAGGTTTGTGGGCTTTTAATTGTTTTGAAATTGCGGCAATCTATTGTATTTGATTTAGAAAGTCTTTCCTATTGTCAAATATCCCAACAGAAAATAGACAATGAATAACTGAAAATGCACTGTGTAAATTGAACCAACAACACATTTTCATCGTCAATTAGCTTGCAAGGCGGGAAAAGTCTTTCACTTTCACTTCACTAATATCAAAATTATTTACATTCACACTCGTGATTCTTTGTTACTCATAACTTTTATTGACTTGCACCAACACGAATTTTCAAACTTTCTCTCAATCTTCTCTATACTGCCAAGAACCATATCCAGTTGACTACTGCGCCTCGCATTTTCTACATAATGTCTGATTCTACAACGCCATCTTTACCATATTTATTTTATATTTATTTAAGATTCTTCTTTTTTTAACCTCACGTTCCAACGCATTAACGAGATGGCTTTAAAAGCCCTTTGATTGTGGATTGTAGTCACGTGAATTATTCCTGCGAATAGTAATTTCAAAGAAGTTGGATTAGATTTTCGCTTGTGGTATTTGGGGCCGAAAACATAAAATAGGAAAGTGAGGAGAGAACTAACAAATCAAAGCAAGATTTGCATCTTATCCCAAAACATATAACTTATGTATATGTAATTGATAATATATTTGTTTACACAAAATGCTTATATGTGCATAAAGATGAGCGAACCTGTTCACGTTATATTTTTGTTTATATTTTTTCCCGTTCCTTCTAAATTATTCTCTTTCCTTTTAAATTATTGCTTGGAACTAATTTCAAATGAACAACCTAAAATGACAAGGACGAGCATCCATGTCAATGCCATAAAGAGCTGACCAACCCTTAAAACAAAACAAATGAATTCAAAAATTGAATTCCCAAGGATGCGTGACACTTATAAGCAAGAATTTGAAATAGAAATAAACATATTTGAAAAATAAAATAAAATGTTTTAAGAAAGTGTCAAGTAAATTTCTAGCAACGACGTTTCGGGCTTGGCCCTTCATCAGGTTGAAGACAACCTGATGAAGGGCCAAGCCCGAAACGTCGTTGCTAGAAATTTACTTGACACTTTCTTAAAACATTTTATTTTATTTTTCAAATATGTTTATTTCTATTTCAAATTCTTGACCAACCCTTAACCTATTTAAAACATTATTTAAGTAGTGGGACACGTTGAAAGATCAAAGCATAAAAGGACATTATATATTACAATTTTAATGACTTTTATTTTGATTTTCTAGGATTTACAATGTTGCGATAAAGTTTCCTCTTTTTACATCCTACCGGCCTTTTCCAAACTTAGTTCATTTCTTGGCTGCAAATTGGTCATTGCAATGCCGGAATCTTGACCAGTTTCATTTTGTCTCTTTAAATCAAATATTCCTTTATAATCCTCTGTGCCTGTACCGCAGAACCGTTTCCACAAAAATACTCTAAAATTCTTGATTTGTACAACGTAAATTACAAAATTAATTACACTGTTAGAATATGCAATCACGCCGCTCCCGTAACGAATAATATAATCGGTTTGGAAATCGATATCTGGTTTGGTGATCATGTTATATGTCACGTAGCCAAGGTAGAAAAAATAGGGAATGATAAAAGCAAACGTAACTGCAATAAGAAGAAACGTTCCGCGAATTTTTGCAGCCCTCAGTCTTTCAGCGATTGGGTTATTTATAACAATGGAAATTCTGGTTTTAACTGTAATCCACACTGTTTTAATTAAGGAAATATTAATCACAGTGAGGAATATACAAGGCAATACATACACAATAATAGTAAATGAAAGAAACATAACACGAAATGGAGGGTATTCATTGTCATATTTGCAAATAATTGTAAAACGTATATTATTCAGATCGTATCTTATTCCTCTAAATGTAGCTGTGGGAAGCAAAGTGATCAAACATCCAAGAAACCAGGCAAGAAAAATTAATTTGCGAACGGTCGAGGAGCTTAAGGTTTTTGGCACCCGACGCAATGAGAAATACTTCTCAACACTTATTACGATTAGATTGTGAATAGTTATAACTGGGAACACAATATTTAAATAACGAGCTATCCTACATGGCCATTTGTATTGAAAAATATCGAAACATATCTGAATGCAATTAATTGGAAGTGAAATTGCGGTACAAAGGACGTCAGACAGCGCTAAGCTCTTAATGTACAAATTAAAATTTTTCATGAAACGGCTTTTCTCAATGAGATTGGGATGATTTTTGCAAGACACAAAGTAAAGGATTGAGATATTTCCTGCAAACCCTACTACACCTACAATCGCCATTGATAAAACCAAAGCAAGTTTTGTTGTGAAACCTGCTGGTGTGAAAATGTAGACTGCAGCTTTAGGATCTGAATTGTTGCTCAAAAATGACAAATCTTGGCCTCCATTCTGATTCATTCTTGACTTGCTCCTTGACTCTCGGCGGTATCTGTACGTAGAATATTATAAAGATTTAAGATTAACATTTATTAAATGAACATCATCATCGCTCAATTTGAGCGTTTTTTATGCACAAGATATTTTGCCGTCTTCATTAAGAACAGATCGTATATATTTCTTTACCTTCAAATTGATTTATTCTTGTACTAACAGAAAGATGGGGCAGTCTTCGTTGATTCTTTATAAATTTGACACACCTATGAAACCAAAGAGACAAGAAAAGTAAAACTATTAATAATATTTCGCAAACGTTCTGCTGTAGAAAACAAAGTTTCACTTACTTTTTGCCTTTTTTTTTATTAACAGTACCAATACAAACCGTTCTATTTTGCTTCAGTAAAAATAACCAGCAAAAGAGGGAGAGAGAGGTGAAAAGGGGACAAAATGGAACGACTGGGAAGATCATTATATTGAACGGGTTTGAATGTTGTTTGCAGTATTTTTGTTTAGTTTACATACATTGAATTGAAGGCAACAGTGAAGGCAAGAATTACAACAACTAAAACTAAAGTACCTACACATTGGATCCCTGGGCATGGAAAGAGCATAAGAACAACTATATCTGGCTTAGAACCGTTTTGTTTGATTTCACATGCATCCGCGCAAGACAATTGATTCGAGTATAAATACGGCACGCTTCCTTGATTCCTTGTTTATTTGTGTTATTCTCCTTCAGTTAGCTTGTTATATAGCATCAGTAATGTCCGGACAGTAAATATAAACAGTCCGGTAATTAGTAATGTTGTGATAATTTGTTGTGTTGTTTATAAGGTGTTTCTTGCCATCCAATTCGTATAGGTTACATACGTCCTCACAATCGCTTAACACTTTTTAAAAATGTGCAATTGTGTTAAATGAAGGAAGAGAAGACAACAAAGCCATCCTAAAGAAAGCCGCTGAAACGGAACAAGACAAAACCACAAACAGTGCAATTGCAGAAAGAAAGACGAGTGCCCACTTGAGGGAGAATGCTTGACTAAAGATATTGTTTATCTAGCTACAGTTACCACCAAGGACACGCCGGAAACATACTTAGGGCTGACAGCGACTGAATTTAAGACCAGATGGAGAAACCACCAAATGTCATTCAAGCATGAAAAACGGAAGAATGAAACTGAGCTCAGCAAACACTTGTGGTAACAAACACTTGTGATAACACTTGTGGTAGCACTTGTGGTAACAAGAGGACTATAAAGTCAGGTGGAAAATCCTCGCCAGAGCGCAGCCATACACAAACCTCACGAAGAGATGCAATTTATGCAATACAGAGAAACACGTTATAATAACTAAGTCACATTGGGCAAACCTAAATAAACGTAATGAACTTATATCAACATGCATGCACCAACGGAAGTACATCCTTAAGTACAATTAAGAACTTATTACGAGAACTGTCAAGCGCGCGCATATTTTTATAGTTTTTCAACGATTTTTTAACGGTTTTTAACAGTTTATTTTGAAGATTTATTTTAACGGTTTATTTAAACGCAATCATTAATTGTCGTAGCCCGCTGCGGAGCCCCATACTCATAGAACCTATGCCCGTCATTTTTCATGGTCATCGGGCTGTTGTAGTTGCAGCTTTTTGGTTGTGAAACAGTTAGATTGTCGTCGGCGTGTTTTGATGATGATGATAATTAAAATAATGAAATAATGATGTTCTTGTTTTTCATGAGTTGATTTTATTTATATAAACAGAATTTCATGGTTGAAAAATGTCTTCAGTGTCCTATTGTTTTATAGTAGCAATTCTCAATATTTGCAGCATTCATTTTGAAAAGAAGCCCCTGTCTTGACTTTGCAAATTAAAGTAATCTCCAGAAGAAGCCCATCTCGAAAAGAAGCCCATCTTGAAAAGAAACCCCTCCTAGGGTCATAAAAAAAAGAAGCCCATGGGCTTCTTTTCGAGGTTTTACGGTATGCAATATTTAATCTTTGAAAGCAAAGAGACGAAACAGTTCACTAGCTTATTCATGTGTGGTTCCGCGAAACAAAGGTCTACAGGGTAGCTTTTGAATATCCCTAGACCCTACTCCAGCCCTTCTTCGAATACTGTTCTGCCGAGTGGGGCAGGTGCGATAAGGGATTACAAGGCAAAATTCATGATTCTCGTAAGGGTCCGCTATATGATCATTCCTCTTCATGTATGATTAATTAAATTACATGTTCCAAGGAAGCTCGTTAAGACATCAATAAACGCTATGAACGAGTACAATTTTGTCCTGCCATTCCCCCACACAGAAACTAGATATGCATGGTCTACTTGAAAACCACTGAGTTACTTTTTCTGCTTTTTATCCATTGAATGCGGTTACTGTGTTCTAAGTTATCGTTCTAAGCAAGGAAGTGCGCTTCGGCAGACGTGGATATAAGTTGATTAATATATGCAACACATACAATACTCTGACGCAATTGCTTCCTGTCGTAGGTTTTATCAATAACTTCAACTTGATTGCAATTAGTTACTGTTCAGTATTTCTTGCTTCCTATAACCACCCGCGGAATACAATTAACCTAAAGTAATATATTGTAGTGGAAATTTCACTACGTTTCTATAGGTAATTAAATGAGCGGAAGATAAAATAGAACTTGTTAGGTCTCGAAGGTCTCTTTAGATTAAAAGTTACGCTATGTTGATCCGAATCCTGAGACATAATTTGTTAAAAATTCCCTAAAAGCTAAATTCAGCTAAGGCTTTTGTGTAGGGTTACAGCAATACATTGGCACCAATTTAAATTGATTTTAATTTTTAAAATGCAATTTCAGTGTTAAATTCAATTCAATTAATGAGGAAAATGTATTGAAAAGCAAACATCAGGAGAATAAAAAAAAAAAACAACAGTGGTTGTTATATCGTAATAACCAGCAATAATTTTACCAAGCGAGAACTGCTCATATTCAAAATTGCAACGATATGTTAACTGTACCAATCATCTAAGACCATCTAAAGTTTGATTCTTTTGACTTGATAAAACTATGTTTATCGTCTTCTATTTTATTCTCTTAACTTCAAGCATTTACCAGTTGCAATTCTTTACGAATTTTGTTTACATCAAAGGTTCTTGAAAACGACCAAGGGTGCATTTCATAGCAACACTACAGCACTATGGAAAAATAAACTTCGTAACATATTTACTTCATGAAAAATAAGGTACGCATTAAAACATGAGAGGGGACTGAACAGTGAGGTATATAAGTTGCGCTGTGGGTTAGGGAACAGCACTCCAACTATCGTCATTCATTTGTCGACTTTTTGGCGAATTGGATTTGAAGCAACAAATTGTTCTATTAAAGGAAATAATTAAAATAACTGAGATAGTTACTTACATACAACATGTTTATACAAGGTACAGCATGGAGGAGCATAAGAGCAGTACTTCATCCAAAGATAAATTCACATGCATGCGCATCTGCTCGAGAAAATTGTTGTTTAAGTTTATTCAAGGCCCGTTTTAGTGTTCATTTTCGTGGTACGTCCACAATTGTTTTAAAAAGACCGGTAATTATATCACTTATCTTACAAAAATTACGATCTTTTCCACGATTGATCGAGATATCGATCTGTGGCCTGTTGCCGTCATGCCCACCATCCCACAAATACATTCGCACCAGATAACGAAGGCGGAAGATGAAGGCGAACAATGGCCAGGAAAAACGGAAATTGAAGATTAATGTTTCCTGTTCACTTTGAGTGCCATTTCAAAACGTTGATCAAAAATAACTGAGAAGCAACCAATAGGGTTTAACGTCACCAAAAATCCGAACCATTCTAAAACTGTTATGCCAATAGAACACGACCAAAACATCTTTTAAAGTTCTAGTTAAAAAAAAAAATAAATGACTGCCTTAAACTGCTTTCCATCAATTGGTCAAGATCTGTGGAATTTGTAGCCTTCATGCCCACTTTCCCACAAATATATTTACAAGTCTAGATGAGGAAGGCGGAAGACGGAGGCGGACAATGGCAAGGCTGGACGGAAAATTCCTGATCAATGTTTTCTTTTTACTATAAGTGCCATTTTAAAAAGTTGATCAATAATAACTGAGAAGCAAACCAACTGAGAACAGTTTTCCGTCAGTGAAACAAATAAAATTAAAACTTCAATTAACGCGAATTGGAGGGAAAGTTAGGCCCGGTTCAAACGTCGAACTTTACATGTGCCGATTTGATTTGTACAACGTAAATTACAAAATTAATTACACTGTTAAAATATGCAATCACGCCGCTCCCGTAACGAATAATATAATCGGTTTGGAAATCGATATCTGGTTTGGTGATCATTTTATATGTCACGTAGCCAAGGTAGAAAAAATAGGGAATGGTAAAAGCAAACGTAACTGCAATAAGAACAAACGTTCCGCGAATTTTTACAGCCCTCAGTCTTTCAGCGATTGGGTTATTTATAACAATGGAAATTCTGGTTTTAACTGTAATCCACACTGTGCTAATTAAGGAAATATTCGTTACAGTGAGGAATATACAGGGCAATACATACACAATAACAGAAAATGAAAGAGACATAACTCGAAAAGGAGGGTATTCATTGTCATATTTGCAAATAATTGTAAAACGTATATTATTCAGATCGTATCTTATTCCTCTAAATGTAGCTGTGGGAAGCCAGTGATCAAACATCCAAGAAACCAGGCAAGAAAAATTAATTTGCGAACGGTCGAGGAGCTTAAGGTTTTTGGCACCCGACGCAATGAGAAATACTTCTCAACACTTACCGTAGAGTCCCGATAGTAACGACCCCCCGAAAATAACGTCAATTTTTTGTGGCCGCTAGTAAGCTAGTACAAGCCCCAATGCCGTCTGGCACTCTCGCTTCAGAATGGTCTTTACCCTCTCTGTTGTTTGAGCTCTATGCGCATCATAGGTAAGAAGTCTATCGCGTTTGACTTCTTCCACATATTTCTGAGCCAGAAGACCATCATTTCCTCGTTGCACCACACGTTCTCTTGGAACTTGACCACGACTCTTGGATCATACTGCTTCTTCTCTGTCTGGAAATCTTAGTCCTGTGCCCTTAAAGATCAACAAGGGTTTGATGCGAGGCTCACCATCGGCAAATATGGGCAATTGCACGGTACACTCCCGGGGGGGGTACCCAACAAAGTTTTGTACGGGGATGCTCCGCCCCAAAGTCCAAAACCTTACCCTTTCACATACCGATTTTGACAGGAAAAGGTACCCCTTTCATATACCTTTCAATGAAAATGGTACCCCTTTCATATACCTTTCATTGAAAATGGTACCCCTTTCATATAGCCTTTACTTGCGTCTGTTTGATGTATTTTGAAAGGCGCTTTTTATATACTTAAATGGCAGATTTCTTTACCCTTTTTTATACTTCAACTTGTGTTTTCCCTACCTTTTCCTATACTTCGTGAAATCCCTACCCTTTCATATACTTCAACCCGTGAAATCCCTACCCTTTCATATACCTCCAGCCTCAACAAAAAGGTACCCCTTTCGGGCGGAGCATTCCCGTATAGCCCATTATAGGGAGTACCCCCCCCCGGGGGGTACACTGTCTCTTATCATGGCCTTCACCTGTCGTCCGAGTCCATACTGACTTTTCTCCTTTTTCTGCATAAATAGCTCCCTTGGTGTTGGAGCAGAATTGCAAAGTTGTTTGATCCATATTCGCTATATCGCGTAATTCCCAGGGACCTACAATTCCTTCTTGGACACCCTTCAGCTCAGTTGCTTTAACTGTGGCCGTTCTTCTCAGATATCTGTGAAATTGTTAAATAGAGGTACGCAGTGTTTCAGACTGTTTCTGTGCATTATTTGTTGGGCGCCGCAAGCTGATATCAAAGGGTGATTTGAAACGATCAAAACAGTGGTTTGACATTTTGAATTCCACTCCTGGATGCAGCTCCGCCATTAACTGTTTGCATCGACTTCGGAACCACCATTGCTTAACCTTGACACCTTTCCCACTTAGTTCTTCTCCACGTCCGGAAAAGTTGCATGCCGACCAGCTCCTGCCTTTTTCGATTTGTAATTTGAATTTCTAAGTTTATGTTCTTGGTTGATCCATGGATAATATGTGCTAGCTTTCACTTCGAACTTATAGCGAGCTTTAGACGAATTTTGTCTCATTTGTTTATTGGTGTTGATGTTGATTTATTTTATCATTGCTGAACACAATCTATACATATAGAATGCAAATAAAATGATGTTCTTTTTTTAATTAAGTGTTGTTCATTTTATATTTCGGAAAAAAAGCTCGCGCCAGCTTTATTTGTAAACGATTTTTGTTCCCCGAAAGTAACGACCCCCCGAAAGTAGCGACCCCCAAAGGCTGCTAATTCCGAAAGTAACGAGGGTCGCTACCATCGGAACTCTATGGTATTACGATTAGATTGTGAATAGTTAAGTTATAACTAGGAACACAATATTTAAATAGCGAGCTATCCTACATGGCCATTTGTTTTGAAAAATATCTCAACATATCTGAATGCAATTAATTGGAAGTGAAATTGCGGTACAAAGGACGTCAGACAGCGCTAAGCTCTTAATGTACAAATTAAAATTTTTCATGAAACGGCTTTTCTCAATGAGATTGGGATGATTTTTGCAAGACACAAAGGAAAGGATTGAGATATTTCCTGCAAACCTCACTACACCTGCAATCGCCATTGACAAAACCAAAACAAGTTTTGTTTTGAAACCTGCTGGTGTGAAAACGAGGCTGCAGCTTTAGGATCTGAATTGTTGCTCAAAAATGACAAATCTTGGCCTCCATTCTGATTCATTTTTGACTTGCTAACTCTCGGCGATATCTGTACGTAGAATGTTATAACGATTTAAAATTACCATTTATTAAATGATCATAATCATCGCTCAATTTGAGTGTTTTTTATGCACAAGACATTTTGCCGTCTTCATTAAGAACAGATCGTATATATTTCTTTACCTTCAATTAATTTATTCTTGTACTGACAGAAAGATGGGGCAGTCTTCGGCTTTGATTCTTTATAAATTTGACAACTATGAAATGAAAGAGAAAAGAAAAGTAAAACTATTAATAATATTTCGCAAACGTTCTGCTGTAGAAAACAAAGTTTCACTTACTTTTTCCCTTTATAATTGTTATTAACAGTACCAATACAAACCGGTCTATTTTGACTCAATAAAAATAACCAGCAAAGAGGGAGAGAGAGGTGAAAAGGGGACAACATGGAACGACTGAGAAGATCATTATATTTAACGGGTTTGAATGTTGTTTGCAGTATTTTTGTTTAGTTTAATACATGTACATACATTGAATTGAAGGCAACAGTGAAGGCAAGAATTACAACAACGTATACTAAAGTACCTACACATTGAATCCCTCGGCATGGAAAGAGCATAAGAACAACTATATCTGGCTTAGAACTGTTTTGTTTGCTTTCACATGCATCCACGCAAGATAATAATTGATTCGAGTATAAATACGATACGCTTCCTTGTTTATTTGTGTTACTCTCTTTCAGTTAAGTTGTTATAGCATCAGTCATGTCCAGACAGTAAATATAAACAGTCCGGTAATTACTAATGTTGTGATAATTTGTTGTGTTGTTTATAAGGTGTTTCTTGTCATCCAATTCGTATAGGTTACCTACGTCCTCACAATCGCTTTACACTCAGTTTTAAAAAATTGCAATTGTGTTAAATGAAGTAAGAGAAAGAGATTACGCATGCAATGGAGAAAGGCGGTGGTGATGGAAATGACAATCCCAATTTGAAAATTATTCGTCAGACTCTGTGTTGACAAGACGACAGTTTAGTCATTTGTATTACTTATTTTATTTAAAACAAAATAGAAAACAGTCTACTCGATGTCTTTGAGTCCAATTGAAACCTAAAACATTATTCTGTCATTTACCAGAGTTTTCACAATAGGGAGTAAGTGTAAGTGAGTAACGAGCCGTGCTTCATATTTTCAAAAGACTTCTCGATTCCTTTGAGTTCAATTAAAATTTTAAAATTACCAGACGGGGTGTTTACTGATTATTAGGTGGTCCGAACCCATTTATTGTCACCTTGGTTTATTTTTGGCATCCTACATGAAGAATGTTTGAATTTGAAGAAAAAATAATTTCTTTGTTTGTGGGAGTAAAAATCTTTGAGATATAAAATTGTCATACATTGACATAATAAAATATATGAAGACTCGTTATCCCTAAGTGGCAAACTGCCCGTGAGGAGTGTGACAGCAAAGCCAGAGATCTTGAATAAGTTATCAAGCACAAGGGTTTTCATTGCAGCTCAAAAGTGGATGGTTAGAAGCTAATTTGCATATAAATTTAGGCCAAATTTATTCATCGCTGTTACTGTTAACAGTGAGTCCACCGTAGGACCAGTCAAGTGTGGCACAAGCCATCTCTCCCATTTCTGCCAAACTTTGCCAGTATAAAGGTTTCGATAAAAGATTTGAAAATCCAAAATAGTTTACGTCTGCCATTATTCCAAGAAGAACTGGGCACCCCCTAGTTATTTAGTGGCAAAACCCCTAAAATTATAATATATAATGGTTGTCCCTTTAGTAACCTTCAAACACAATTTCAAGAGAAATGGGGTGGCATCTGTCAGTCAACAGACGTTAATCATTAACCCTGTCACACAACATTTCAAATATCTCAAAAAGTGATCGATTTGAGAGGAAATTATCTCTAATGAGAAGACTTCTTCCAACGAGATAATATCACTCGAAATCAGATCTATCGTAGAACTTTTAAAAACAGTTAAAAAAAATTGGCCTCGATTTTAACCCGGTGAAAAATTTCAACCGAAGTAAATACATAACCTTAAATTCATGTACTTGTAGAATTGCTTCTATTAAAGTTTGTGACAATAATACAGGATGATGAAAAGGCATAAAAGGTCGATTTTATGCGAAATGAAACGGAATTATAGGTCTTAAGAATCGAAAAGATAAAAATATAAGAAAAAACTAACAAAGAACTATTCATGCAAAACAAGAACTCTGCGAGTATTACAGTCGGACTTTTAGGGTCACTTAAAACCAATTCAACTTCAACATCAACAGCCTAGATGATGCTTCTAAAATGCTCTTTCTTTTTAACAGTGTTGATCCTTTTGTTTGTCGATCAACTGCTGCTATTGTTTTTGAATTTATGACATGTGGAGCCAACACGTAAGATAATATGTGGTTAATGTCATTGCTGGTCATACTGCAATATGTCTATTTTAATGTTAGTTAATTATTTTTTATGTAATACCATGTATACAAATGGGAATAGCGAAATAAATTGTTGTTGACTTTATGAACGTAAACCGATCTGGTCACGTCTGCAACATTGCACTACACTAAGTCATGCTATAAGAATGTATACATAATCCTCATCCAGTGTGAAGATCTATCGCGGCCTGACGACGGGTTTTCATTCAATGGAAAGCTAACAAGCCAAACAACCCCAGCTACAAAAAATGGACATTGAATTGTTAAAGCGATCTCGCTTGATAAATATCGACCATTGTTCATTGTTATTTGGACGCAAAATGGACATCAAATTGATAAAGCGACATTGACAAATACAGTAAACTTTATCATTGCGACCACCTTCCATAAGCGACCACTTTGTAAATAACCGTTTTGTTTCTCAGTCAAATACTGTTTCAAAAACTCTCTCGTAAGCGACCTCCGTTTCTATGGTTCGCGTAACGTTTACCGTCCGACATCTTTGCTTACCATGCTCCTACAGGCTTACATGAAGTAACAGCACATTTCAAAAAAGTTCCAGGCGTTCCCTTCTTCCTCTTTCGTTCATGGCGTGCTACGGTCGACCACAACTTCCTTTCTGGCGTTTTTCTTGCGGGTTTTATCATCGTATCTGGTTCGCTATGGAAGATTCTCACCCGGAGGAAGTAAGTTTGTGTATTACTATATATTATTCTTCATATTTAGGCATCCTGGTTTAACTGGAGAGGTTGGGTTCGCTCGTCACACTGGATGACGTCAATTGGAGCTTTGTCGGGATTTAGTTGCTAGGCAACTGCAGGACAAAATATCGACAGCAAGACTGATCCTAACGGCAAGAAGAAAACGATAAGAAACAAAATATATATATATATATATATATATATATATATATATATATATATATATATATATATATATATATATATATAGATTTGTAGAGATGGATTACTTGGTCGAAGACATTTATTCACTGCTACTCAGAGTAGCAGTGAATAAATGTCTTCGACCAAGTAATCCATCTCTACAAATCTACATATCGCTCTAGTTTATCTATTGAGCACTTTTATAGCTGATGAAATCTTCAATTCATTATTTTATTAAATATTATATATATAAATATATATATATATATATATAATTAACAAATAGATTCCATTTGGCCGTGTGTCTGTTCAGTTATAGATCACAGATGACGTCAAAATGTGGTAAGAACAAGAAAGTGGCACACGAACCGCAGGCGAGTGTGTCACTGATGTTCTTACCACATTTTGACGTCTTCTGTGATCTATAACTGAACAGACACACGGCCAAATGGAATCTATTTGTTTTATACAATGAACAGAAACGTAAAAAGAGTAAAATTACGAACTTGCCTCGTAGTGCTCGACTGTTCGAAGATTTGTTCCAGTTTAAGTATTTTTCAAGTCGCCAAAAACACTTTTCGTCTTGGTTTCTTCTTTTTCTTGCTCGTAAACAGCTCCTGCTAAACATTTTTCGAGGCTTTAAATTGCTCAATCCAGAATAATCTCGCAAACATTTTCAAAAGTGTGCGCCATGTTGGACAAAACAAAGCAAACAGTTTTTCTATGACGTCAGCCGTGCGTCTGTACTCTGATAGATCATAGGCAACGACCAATCACAGAGCGTGTAGTATTCAGTTCATTGTATAAATATATATATATATATATATATATATATATATATATATATATATATATATATATATGTAAGTATAATAAAAAACGATGGGGCGAACTTCTTACTGGTCCTGACTGGTTTTAACGTTTCGGCCTTCGGCCTTCTTCAGAAATTACAAAGAATTAAAAACTAAAAACTACAAGGCCGTTAAATATAAAAGTTTAAAAATATAAAATCCATGATTATGATAGGTCAAGAGCGTGTCAGATTATAAGTATCATGAATGAAGCTCATCGCGTCTGTTTAACCCGTATGGCTCCAGTGTCTTTGCCTTGTCAATAAGGTGTGCCTCACATGCCTTTCGAACAGAGTCCCGGCTATTATGTATAAGTTCCAAAGGAATGAGCTGGACTGATGTCGTTGATTGAATGTTCAGGCATGTTGAAGTGTTGTTAGACAGGGGTCGGATTAGCGAGTTGATTGAATGTTCAGGCAGGTTGAAGTGTTGTGAGACAGGGGTCGGATTAGCGAGTTGGTGGTGATTTAGGATGGATTGGCGATGTTCACCAAAGCGTTCGTGAAGATGTCGTTTAGTTTCCCCAATGTATTGACATGGGAAGTTAAGTTTAGCGCATTTTTGACATTCGATTAAATAAATAAGGTTTTTTTTTAATAAGGTTTTTTTAAGGTTTTTAGCCGGGACTCTGTTCGAAAGGCTCGTGAGGCACACCTTATTGACAAGGCAAAGACACTGGAGCCATACGGGATAAACAGACGCGATGAGCTTCATTCATGACACTTATAATCTGACACGCTCTTGACCTATCATAATCATGGATCATATTTTTAAACTTTTATATTTAACGGCCTTGTAACGTATTTACTCATTTTTATCTCGTTAAAGCGCATGCGCGCGAAACGAGATATAGGAGTCAGTAGAATATGGGGACAAAAGTTGTTAACAAATTTTTGTGGACTTTTGTCCGGGGGGGTTAGTTGTTTCTTCTTTATAGAAGCTATATTAGGGCATTGAGGATATGGTTGGTTAAACCGGTTAGGATTTCAAGAAGGGCGTCACATACTGCTCCTAAAATTTTTGGGGAGCACCCCCGGACCTATTGTTAATTTCCCTTGGGTATCGGGATGTCACAACTTGTGATGAACTTGTCATATCTCACATTACGTTACCGCAAAGGTATTAAGTTCTTCTTAAGTTTCGATATCTCACGTTACCTATCAGTTTCAATCATTTGTCGTAAAGCCATTTAAGCTGCCTTGCGTTTTTTTTTTTTTTTGGCAAACGCAGTTTGAGAATTTCACGGTGTATTTTTACGAATGGAGACGTTTTAAGAAAGTTAAATGGGACGGGAAAGTTTGTGTTTTAATATGAGCGATATGGTAAAGCAAAATTGCGTTCGTTCTATTTTGATTCATTGCTATTACGGTTTGATTATGCAATAGTATGGGAAAGACGTCATAGTTTTGTTAATTTAGCTACCGTGCACAAGGATATTTTGCGGGTCGCGGAGACAGCTAAAATTTCTGCTGGAAGGAAATGTTTGCGGATTTCTGGTGAAGTATAAATAAAATCCAAGGCATCGGTATTAAACTGCAATTTTACTTCCTGACCGGAGGTTGTATAGTTCCCATAGTTATGGTTGCTGTTCTGGCGCCAATATGAACATAAACAACGAGAAAACTAGTGAGTGAATTATTGTACCTTGTTGTAAAAACGTATCAGTATTATGATAACAGTCTCTGGTTCTTTTGAGGACGTGTCTGGAGTTGAATCGGGAATACAAATGACTGTTGTGCCGGTTGTCTAGGAGTTCACTGTTATGAGAGTTATGAGTTATGAGAGTTCACCGTTCTGTAAAATGAGGACCGGATGGCGGCGGATGGCGGATGGCGGACGGCGGATAATAAAATGCGGATAACAAAATGCGGATGAAAAAAAAAAACAGAAAAATAATTCCTTACGATTTTTACCAAAAAAACAAAAAACAAAGAAAGAAAAGAAGCAGAAATAACTTTAAAATGGCACGAAACAAAAACACGAAACATTAACTTTATTGTCCAAACTGTCTTCAAGTTCCACTTCATGCCTCACTCAACCCTAGTTGGAAAATATATGAATGTTGCGTTTCGAGTTTGACCGATTGTGCAGTCTGCACGTGTTTGAGGATGGAGTCCGACGAGTGTGACGATTACGGGCTTTTAAAATCTGTGTTTAGGAAACGGTAAGTTAGTAGAGTTCTTAAATTCGATTTAACTTCACCTGTTACTTTGCTTCGCAAACAATCTTTTCTGACTTTTTATTCGTGTTTGTATCTGGTTCGTTGAAGAGTCAGGAAGGTGATGCAATTGAGTGTTTTTATCATAGATATGTTAAAAGGGTTAATTACTACACTAGTTTCCGTTATGGATATCTTTGGAATGCATGTATTCAGATAAGACCTTTTTGAGTGTTCCACTGTCACGATCATTCATTCCTGTGTTATCCTTTGTGAACGCAAGAGCAACAATTCCGACCGCCATTACTGTGTCCGATCCAGAACTGTTGGCATGTGATGCTTGTCTTGATGCTTGTGGTGCAGTGTGTTTTGGGGAATTCTTCCATGCCAAGTTTCCTCCTTTTATTGCTAGTCAATATTTGAACATTAACCAGCTCGAACTGCTTACAATCAGGTCAGCGTATACGCACTGAACAATCAACGTTCAACGAACGCCTTCATGCAGCGTTGTCTACGTGAAATTTGGTTGTTGCTGTCTCTTAACAATATCCGTTTATCTGCGCGTTACATTTGCGGGAAGTCATAGTCTAACGTTTTAGCGGATGCGTTGAGTCGTTCTTACTTAGACTCCTCGTACTCAGACTATTTGCAGCATGCCGTAGCTACCTTGAACCTTACCCAAGTATTTCCTAGCGACTCTATGTTCGTTTTTAATGTATATTAAGTAGCTACTTCCATTTATTTTCATAGATCCTTATTAAGTTTATTGATTTTTCTTTCTTTCAATCTGTTTTTCAATTTTATCTCGCAGATCACATCGACGCTTTGCAGCAGTATTTAGGAACTATCCAGGTCCATGCTTTTTGCGACTCCACAAAGCGCTCTATGAGATGCTATATGCGAACATATTTATTGTTTTGCCAATATTTCGATTTCTTGCCTTTCCTAGTTTCCAAATTCGTTTATTTGCTTTATTTAGTTTTTTTTGTCACGTTCTTTAACGTCATACCGTTCGATCGTTAATTATTTGAGCATTATTTCACATATTAACCGCTCGTGTGGTGCCAGTTTTGCCTTTCTTGACGATTTAATATGACGTTTATCTTGCCAAACGAGCGGTGCGTCGGATCTTGGGTGATTGTGTCGCACGAAAAGAACCGATCACTGTTGAGATCCTTTTACAATTGTCCCGTCTTTTCGATTTAGATAATCATTTGCACGTCTGCATGCGTGCTTTATTTTTAGCAGCCTTCTTTTCTTTTTTGCGTATCTCTAATTTAGTAGTCTGAAATTGGCGATTTCCAGGCGTGTTTTTTGACACTATCTAGCATGACTTTCACACCGCAAGGGGTTTTGTTGCGCATCACGCGCACTAAGACACTCCAGTTTCGGGAGCGGGTTTTAGAAATTCCCTTGCCGTTTATTCCCGGTTCGCCCCTTTGTCCTGTCACCGCGCTTAGGCAGTATTTAGCTAGTGTACAATTGTCGCCCTCTTCACCATTATTCGTTTGTCAATCTCGGGGATCGTACAGGCCTATCTTGGCTCACCAGTATAATGCTCTTTCAACCATTGGGTTTAATCCCGCACAGTATTCCTCGCACAGTTTTCGTCGCGGAGGCGCTACATTTGCTTTTTGTAATCGAGCGCCTACAGCTTTTATTAAATCGCATGGCGATTAGAAGAGTGACGCATATTTAATCTATCTCACTCTTTCCAACGAAAATAATTTTAAAATTATCCATTCTATCACAACCAGACTCTCTCCCACATCGTAACTTCTTCTTCTCAAACCCTTTTTTTATTCTTTTTCCCCTTTGGGTTTGGCGGTTTATTGAATAAACATACGTTTAACCCCATCTACTGAGTCTGTTTGTGGTAGTAATTGAGTGTTTTTATCATAGATATGTTAAAAGGGTTAATTACTACACTAGTTTCCGTTATGGATATCTTTGGAATGCATGTATTCAGATAAGACCTTTTTGAGCGTTCCACTGTCACGATCATTCATTCCTGTGTTATCCTTTGTGAAAGCAAGAGCAACCCCCCCCCCCCCCCCCCCCTCCACCCCTCACCCGGTTTAGGGTGTTGTTTCTTGTGCAGTATCAATTTGAATAAACATAGTTCAACATCCGTTTAACCCCATCTACTGAGTCTGTTTGTGGTAGTAATTGATAAGAAAAAGTGCGTGTGCTATAGCTTTGAAGTTGTTAACTATTTTCCTCTCGTATGTTATTGTGTTTGGCCATTTATAATCGCCAAAATGGGAATCTGAATAACTGGTAATATATATTTAAAGTTAACTTGGTCAGGGGTGAAAGAGTTTTGTTTCCTAAGTACTAGAAAATCATACTTTTCATACTTTTCACGTTTTTTAAATTTGGCTTTCTTTACATTTATCTATTAAACATATGATACATATATTAATTTGAGAATATCAGTATTATAAAAGTGACAGGCCAAACACGACTCCCGCTAGTTGCATAATGTATAAAGAAACCTCTAGAATAGCTTTCCCAAGAAGGTCTACGAGATATTTGTTCCCCTTTGATCACCAAAATAGAGATGTGACAAATGCTCGATGTATTGTATGACTCTTTTATCTTTGGGATATAAATCTCTTTAATGACAGGAGGTCACATGAGAACCCGCAGGCGTTAGTTACCGAGTGTTCGGTCATTTCAAATGACCGAGTTAAATGCCCGGTAAAATATAAAACAATAGAATGTGTTGATGAAATATGCAATATGATTCTCCAGGAGCTAATGTTATCTATCAGTCACACTTCATCACTTGACAGTTTTTGTGAAATTTGAATCACAAATACCCTGCAAAAGCAGGCCACATCTGCGGGATACGAAAACGACGCGACTATAAAAATATGACTAATATTTTAATTCGGGACGATAATTCGATAATCAGAAAGGATAATTATTTATATAAACAGAATTCAGCAGGCTACGACGGTGCTTCTGCGCGCTTTTGTGGTGCGCGAGTGGGCACAGCTCAGTGAGCAGCGCGGGCAACGAGCGCGAGGCACACAGATTGCGGTCTGAATGAAAACAAATTGTTCGTGGCATTCCCCTTTCCTCACATTTGGTCGTCCCGAAACATGCAGGCACGGTATCAATTTCTTGCCCGGCCAAAAATATTAAAAGATCGTGGGCGTGCTCAGAACAACTTAATTTCGGCCAGGTTTTCAGATTTTCGTTAACAAAGAAAATCGATTTACAGCTGTACGAGACAATATTTTAAACATACTTTATCGTCGGGTGCGATCGATATACATATTTCCGGAGCCATTTTAGCCTCAGGCTACAGCTGGATAACGCTATACATTGAAAAAAGTCACTATTCAGTGGAACCATTTGTGCTATTCAGTTGATAACGTTATTCACTCTTCCTGGTGTTTGATATCCCAAATTGCAAGGCAATTTGTTCATTCCATGTCCTGGTGGGCTTCAAATTTCGGCAGATTATATACAAAGTGCTCGTTTCTATTACACCTAGATAGAAGTCGTGACTCGTGTTTGTCATCACTGTACATGTAATGTACATCAAAACTTGCGTTATTTTTGGAGTCCAAATAAGCTTATAATCTTATTACCGTCCTTTGTTGATCCAGTTAATTTTTTATCATTGTTTTGCGATAAGCCGCTGCCCATTCGAATTTGTTATTTCGGAGTATGGAATCGCGGGCACACACGTAAGCCGCGGGGGACCGAGTGGCGATCGCAGTGTAGTAGAGCTTTATATTAAGCGGGAATTGAGAGGAAAGCGCGCGCTTCGATAGAGTGACCATACAACGATACTTTCCTGAAAATCCAACCGAAGAAATACGTAGGATCGACCTAATGCGACACGAAAAGCAAACAAACAAAAGGAAACGGTTGTTGAGGGCTACAAATGAACGGGAGACCAGAGAAGTTGGAAAACAAAATTGGTGGCGTATTTATTTTGGTAAATGGAAGGAATTAGCCGAACAGCATAATAAAAGAAGGACCCTGGACAGAACCAAGAACCAAGGTACAACTCTCTTAGAGTAAAAATAGAAGAAGTTAGGTATCGAAGAAGAGAAATTGGCTGGAAGGCGACATTATTAAGTCCACGCTGAACATAAACATGGCTAACATGATCTTGCAGTGTTCATCACGAGGGGATTAGTCCGGGGGGTGTCATTTCATTTATTCCTTATTTTTTAAAACGAAATGGGAAAATCTATACACATTTTTAGACCGGAAGGCACAACATACCCATTATTTGACAAAAATTGCCAAATGCTACACCTAAAAAAATGACCCCACACCAATATACAAGCTCTAAACACAGAGGGGAAATTTCTATTTTTATTTTTACTGTTTCTTTATTTCCTCCAGCAAAGAAGTGCACCATTAACCATTGATGTTGGCTCACATTGTTGCCAAAGTACTGAATAGTGCCATCTGAAGCAAAGTCAGTGATGTTGATTCCCTTGGCAAAATCTTGTATCGAGTAGATATGTTAAACCAATAATATTTAAGATAAAATTGAACTACAACAGCAACATAAAGCAATAAATTCCACTTTTACTAAATTATGCCAATGCTCAAAAGTGCTTGGATGCCAATCCTGCAAAAAAACCAACAACAACAAGAGTTATGGAATCACTGACTTCTGTGATATGTACAGTTGCTGCTTGGGAAAATGGTCATAGCTATTAGTGTACTAAAAAAAATCACCCTTTAAAGGGGGCTATTACTGGCCTGAAAATTTGTGATGAGACTTAAATGGTCAGTTTACTTTAAACAAGAAACTTAAGGGAACTTTAAACTGTTTTCTCCTGTTTTTACTCCTGATAGAGTAGAAACTTGATCATATACTTGGTATACCCAAAGCTATAGCTTATTTTGAAGCTCTAAATGCATAGAATAACAGAAGCACTTATGTGTTCTAGTACACAAAAAAGTGCAAAAAGTTGTAGGGGTGGTCAACCCTATCACAGATATCAGGGGAGCACACTTTTATTATCTCAATGAACAGATCTTTCCAAGACCACTTAAGTACTAATCATGCAGCCAGCAAGTTGCACTTAATATTATTGTCTATCTGAACTGGCGGATGGCTTGCCTCATACAGTTCAACCTAACATAAAAGTACTAATCATGCAGCCAGCTTGCACTTAATATTTCTGTCCATCTGAACTGGCGGGTGGCATGCCTCATACACCTCAATGTAATATAAAAGTACTAATCATGCAGCCAGCTTGCACTTAATATTACTGTCCATCTGAACTGGCGGGTGGCACGCCTCATACAGTTCAATGTAACATAAAAGTACTAATCATGCAGCCAGCATGCACTTAATATTACTGTCCATCTGAACTGGCGGGTGGCACGCCTCATACAGTTCAATGTAACATAAAAGTACTAATCATGCAGCCAGCATGCACTTAATATTACTGTCCATCTGAACTGGCGGGTGGCACGCCTCATACAGTTCGATGTAACATAAAAGTACTAATCATACAGCCAGCTTGCACTTAATATTACTGTCCATCTGAACTGGCGGGTGGCACGCCTCATACAGTTCGATGTAACATAAAAGTACTAATCATGCATCAAAATGTAACACGCATTTGCTAAGTTCAATGTTACATAAAAGTACTAAACATGCAGCCAGCATGCACTTAATATTACTGTCCATCTGAACTGGCGGGTGGCACGCCTCATACAGTTCGATGTAACATATAAAAGTACTGATCATGCAGCCAGCTTGCACTTAATTATTATTGTCCATCTGAACTGGCGGGTGGCACGCCTCATACAGCTCGATGTAACATAGAGGTACTAATCATGCATCAAAATGTAACACACATTTGCTAAGGCCTATAGTGAATCATATTGCATGAGCTATCAACACATCCATTGTTTTATATTGCATAATTTGCTGGTTTAGTTGACCGAAGATCGAGTATCTAAGGCTTGAGGGTTCTCATGAGTTTGATGTCAAAATTTCATTGAAATAAAATTAAGACCTTCAAGGGAGGATTTCACGGTTCGGCGCATGTGCAAGCTATGACATAACTCATTGTTTAGGCCAATTGGAAGCGAGTAGATAACTCTGGCAGGAAATTTGCCCATGAAAATGTCGCAGTCAGTTAGCTGATTGAATGGATGATTATACACAGCCATGTGTGCCATGAAAGCCACCAGAGCGTAGAATAAATCCTACGGGTCAAAGGTTTAATTCAGTGCTGACTGTCGGTGCGATCCGTTGTAATTTTCTGTGAATTTTGGTCATCCTTTGCTTTGTTTGAACTAAAATATAATATGTGATTATTGAAGTTAATATGAGTGGTTTTTTAACTGATCAAATTGGTAAGATAGCGAATAAAGCATTTTAATCTGTGCACATGCGCTGAACCGTGAAACTATCCCTTTAATATTGACCAAGTTATTAATCAGGGGCCCACTATAGTGGTTCTCAGGCAGGAAAGGGTTAATAAAAATGTCAGTGTCTTGAAATCAGTTGGTCAAAAGCCAAAACAAAAAAAATAATTATCACCCATAAGTAATAAATTAGTGAGAAGGCTGTGGTTAGAAACCCTATGTATTTAAAGGGGCTTTGTCGCCATTTTTAGTATTACTTTAAAAAGCCAAAATACATCTATATATCAGTGAAAATCCTAAAAAAAAGGATCCAGTTTTGTTAAAAAAAAATTTCTACCTGTGCTGTAAGAGTAAAAATTAGTGTCTTGGCCTGCAAATGGCCAGGATGGAAATGGATAGCATCTAGAAAAAATTGGGCAAACTTTTCCAAGTTTATCACTTCTGTCTTGACATATATTAATTATGGTCAATTTTCTCTTAAAAAATTCACTTGATATCTTCCTCTTAGTGTTCTATAAGCATTCTGTGTACAACAAAGGTACTTAGTTTTAATTTGGGCAGTTTTGACCCCAAAACCTCAAAATCACCATCACATAGCTCCTTTAAGTCAGCCCACTGCCAATGTTAGTGAAATCAGTCTGAAAACAAAATGCATAACCCAAACCTTTATGTAGATGGCCATGCTTGCAAATTAGAAAAGAATGGTGAAAGAAAAAAAAGGGTGTACCCACATTAACTGAATGCTAAATTTTCATGACGTTTCTGCAAAAAGATGCTTTGATATAGTGGTTTTCAATTGTGTGTCGAAAGTAATTTTGAAATAAATTGATTTTGCATTGACACACTTTGTAATTGGCTCTGAAATCTTAAGCCACTTTCCTAACCGATCAGAAGTAAAACCAGTTGCAACTTTTTTGCACCAATTTTCCACTCTCGACTTGGCACTAGCCACATGTATTTGCTTCAAGTTCTGATTGCTTTGGTGGTTGGTGGTTTGAGTGGTTTGGTTTCAGTGGTTTTACAACACTCAATTGAAAACTGCTCTATATTACAGTATTTTGTTTGGTAAAGATCACTGTGTCAGAACAAATAAAAGAAGTTTAAACTTGGTGGGTTTTCCTGAGAACCCACCTAGTCTTGTTTGTTGATGATTAAGACCTTAACTATTAGTGTAATACTGAACAGTCTCTTCACACCAATACTATGGTGTGCATGTAAATTCTATTGCTCAAAGCTCAAGAAAATGTTTGGATGCCAGAAACCTGAAAAGAAGCCACCGTAAAGTGGCATCCTCAACAGTACAGTGTAACCCAGAGATACTGATAGAAATCACTTTAGGATTTTATTCAATCATACTGTATAGTGGCACACTCAAATCACATTAGGATTTTATTCGATCATACTGTAAAGTGGTACCCTCAACCTTTAACTCACATGCATGAGCATCCTTTTGACAAATAAAAACATGTTAAGCTACCAGCTTCCTTAAGTGCTAAACCGATGATCAAGCAATATTTCACATGTAAAACATTGAATGTTAATTTTGGAACTCGGGAGAAGCATTTCGTAAGACCAATTGGATTAGTGAATAATATTGAGCAGTAATTTAGGGTCAAATTGTGTTATCATTAAATAAAAAGTGAGCTCTGCTAGATATAATGCTGTTAGATAAAACAGCTCAAAGCATGAAAAAAATGACAAATATTTATATAAAGGAAGTTTTACTTGCACTGCCACAGCCGATGCAATTGTACATGTATCTTATTATTCTTTCAA
Source organism: Cladopsammia gracilis (assembly GCA_022457155.1). Taxonomy (NCBI): domain Eukaryota; kingdom Metazoa; phylum Cnidaria; class Anthozoa; order Scleractinia; family Dendrophylliidae; genus Cladopsammia; species Cladopsammia gracilis. Next base: position 184,508 of record JAJGOT010000642.1, read on the forward strand.
ACATTTTCTCTTCTGCCCTGCAAGCAGAGTTGCTTTGATTGGCAGGTGAAACAAAATCCAACCATGAGCATTGAAAATGGCAATCAAGATCAAATTCCCTTTATACTCTATGGCTGGAAATGATTGACACTTAATTCCATTTTCAAAGATTTAATTTGGTCAATGTTAGTATAATTAATTATGTAACGACTATACTAAGAGTCAACTTGTGAATAAGAAATGCTAACGCATAACGTAATATTGCGGTAAACTTATGTTTTCACACTGACACGGTTCGATATTTTTTTAAAATTAAAACATAAGGATTTTTGACGAACACAAAAAAACAACAACAGTACATCACTTTCACAATGTCCAGTCCAAAGAAAGAAAAAAGAAGGGTCCTGAATGTGACTTGAACTCGGGCCTCTCGATTGCAATTCCCGACTGTAAACCACTCGACCATCGAGGAACATCAAGGTAGATTAAAATGCATCAAAACATGTAACTCGGTTGACAAATATATTCGTTTACAACAAATTAATTATTTTTATCGCTGGATTCACGTTACAAAACGCATTGGTAAGAAAGCATTAAGTCACTTAGTTTACAGCTGACTGATGGAATGAGCGAGCGAGTAAGTGGTTTAGCCACCGTTACCAATAACCCGTTAATTATGCTTGCGCATATTTATGGTTTAAAAAGGAAGAATAGAAACTCAGACTAATAATTAAAATAGATATATTTTGTTTTCATTGTGACAACAGCAAACCATTCCATCTCTTAGGATTGCACATCCTTTATTAGCAGAACTGCCAAAATGACACATCTTTCAATAGTTTGTTTGCTTTTGTCACAAGAAATAAATGCTGGCATATATTGTGATCAGTTGGTGAAAACAACAAAAACATAGGTGTGAATATAATGATTGGTGAGCTAGAAAACCTTTGTATTTGGACACTGTCTTGAAACCAGGCATTGAATTTTTAGGTTTTGTATTTTGAAGCATAGACTTTTAACCTTTTCCCCCTTTTAACCTTCTATAAGCTTTATGTACCAGTCAATTCCAAAACCGCCCATCCCCGCCCCGGGCAAACCCCCGGGCATTTGACTTTTTGAAAAAAAAATTGTCAAATGCCCCACTATGTGGGCAGTTTATACGGTCAAATGCCCCACCGTGCAGGGCTTCACAGAGCGTCAAATGCCCCACCGTCCGGGCAAGGAGGGATTAAAGTAACTAGTTACAGTGGATTTTAGCTTGCTTTGGCCGCGCCAGTTGCCAAGTTTGTTGGGGAATTTGATACTACGTTGCGAAGTTGTCAATCCATTTGTCAGTTTGCCAACCAAATTGCGAACTTTGAAACGAAGTTGGCAACTTCAGTGCCAACGAAGCCTGAAGAAGTCTGAAGTTGTTCTTAAACGCTATTTGCGAAGTCAAAACAATTTTTAGCCGATCTGGATGGTTTTCTTTAACATTATTTTGTAGACCTATAAACTGGTGCTGTTCGGATTGTTTTCGAGGTGAGATCACGTACGCTGTAAGATGCATGCCGCTATTTCAGTTGTGGTTTTGAATTCGACCAACATATAAATCGTATGTTATCTTTCATGTTCACTTTAAATATCTTGCAATTTGCTTGTGCTGTTGTCTGTTGTTTATATATCTCTTAGCTAGATTTAGTTTCAGTGAAAAAAATACAACGATATTGCAACTTCTGAACATATGTTTCAAAATACTAAATGCAAACAAAGATATTGCTTGGTCACTTTTCTTTTGTCCATTGATCTGATTTCCAAATAATAATAAAAAAACGTACAATTAACAACGTGTCAACAGACACGTGGAACCAGAAAGAATGGTTACGAAATCTTTTACCTTGTGACCGCTGACCAACGTTTTTGTTGAAGTCAAATGCCCGCCCCGTCGGGCCTCGTTTGACGTCAAATGCCCCACTATGCGGAGCTATCCTCTCGTCAAATGCCCGGGGTATGCCCGGGGGGGGGGGGGGGGGATGGGCCGTCTTGGAATTGACTGGTACATTACTGAGTGTTTTTTTATTTTTATTTTTATGAATATAAGCTTAATGGTTGTACATTAGCTTATGTAATTGCCAAAGCCTTCTTGTAGGAATAATGTTTGGAAAGAAAAATGAGAAAAGAACTCAAACCATTCCTGCTCTTAATTAGCAGGACTGCCAAGATGACAGCTTTCGACAGTTTGTGTTTGCTCTTGTCACAAGAAATAAATGTTGGTGTCTCGCGATGAATTGATGAAAACAGCAACAACATAAAAAAAGTCATAAGTTGAGCTTACTTGTGAATAACTATTAAAGGCGAGAAGGCTATGGTTATTGCAACCATGGTTATTATGTCAGCCCACTGGTCAGTGGTGTGGTGGGAAAAATGGGGATGAAAGAGGATAATAATCAATCCAATGACGCACCTTGCGGATGTGACCTTTCCACGTGAATCTTTCTATAAACGGCCCCTCTTTGAGTTAATACGATTGCCAGTGTAGCAATGATGAATCCATGTAGGTTCTAAACAGTTATATCAAGCACGCATCACGCCTTCGCCTTCGCCTTTTTTTATGAAAACGAAGAGCGCGGCACAATCGTTCAAATGTACAAGAGCATCGCAGGCGCATCGAGTCCGGCGTCTTTATTAGCGGTAAACCTTCATGTAAACTACATATACTGTCTTAAAATTAGTTTGTCGCAACAAAAAACTAATAGATTAATTTTTTTGACAAGGGAAAAGTGAGCATTCAACACACAGAAATAAATATTTCGTCGACATTTTATTCTCCGTTGTTTCCTTTAAGGAGTTACACGATGCAACACAGTAGTAACTCCCTATAATAATTATAATAATATTCCCTACCGTACTATTATAATTATATTCAGTACAAAACGGTGACAACCACGTATCAGGACCACATATAAACAGGCAAGAAATACGCGCAGTTCGTCATTAAATACTAAATTAAAGTTAAGATCCGTGTAGAATGTTTTTCTTTGGGGCTCACTGCAGTCCAGGAGAAGTTGTCCACGGCATCGTTCGGTGCCAAAAAGTACATTTACTAGAGAAAGAAGTTTAAAATTGAATAAAAATGTACCGGGTGGACAATGTCAGGTACAAACAGTACAAAGAACTGGGATTGTATTGTTGAGCTTGAACTTGTGTTGCACAGTACATGTAAAATGAAATAAACACGTATTATCCGTAGGTGTTATCTGAACGGAATCTGGTCGTTTTGTCCCCAGTCATATCGTCTCCAAGTTTGGGACCATAGAAGCGTTCTATTAAATTACGATTTATATTCCTCAAATGTTTTCTCACGGCAATATTTAAATGCCTGGAACAACTACGTGAACAACGAATGAATTTGAATGATGTGAACAACGAATGAAGTTTGTTTCACGTTTTATGTCTTGTGATGGATGAAGCGCCGTTGATTTGTTATACACGAATTTTGATTCATTTCAACGGCTCGCCGAACAATTGGCGCGAGTCGAATGGAAATTTGCCACGAGGAATAAGCGCGCCCGAAACACAGATCACATTTGTATCCCTGTAATTTCCTGTTCGTGGGCGCGTGTTCCACTTTTACCGGCGTAAAAGGGTGATGTTTCTGGGCGAAATTAACGCTGTTTTTTTTCTATCAACTCCGGCAGTCAATTGTTTACCCTAGTTAAATGTTTAAATATTTAAATAATTTTCAAGTTTTAAAATCACTTTGTGTGCCGCGAAACGTAGTCTCTTTCAAAGAATAAGAAGGATCGTGAAGGAGATTAACGCGTTTTATAGCCGAAAATAGCTTATTGTCTTAATATACCTGTTTTACCTCGATTTTTTCATTACACGATCGCGCGCCAGCGTTGACAAGTAACACAATATCAAATTCCCATACACTCTATGATTGGCTCATAGGGGCAAAAAAAGTAATTATATTTCACACCAAAAAAATTCTCGATAATCTATTTAGCTTAGCGTCCGTGGCAACTACGGCTTCCAGCGGTGTCCAAAAAAAAGTCCTTGAGGGTCCTCATGTTACATGCTGTGCACACTCACTGCCATTTATAGAATTATTGTTTCCAGTCTATGCCTTCGTTATGCTAGTTCTCTTGGCATATGTTGGAGCGTCTTTGGCTAACTTTTGTTGCAAGATAAGTAGTGATCGGCTGCAGTTTTTGTTAATTGTTATGAATATGCTTGGATCAGTCAATCTCTGAGGCTCGATTTCCGCCGCTTTCTCTCGTCCGGTCTCTGAGCCTCCAATCTCTCAGCCGGTGATTTAGTGTCTAAGTCTGCGGTGTGCAAGACTTGTGAGAAAGTGGATCTTTATCACGGATGTAAGTGTCCAAGATCAAAGTCTGAAGCTGCCGTATCTCTACTGGAATAATGACTTCTTGCAGTTTATGTTTTAGCTCCTTGTTTTATTCTGTTTTTGAGTAGTGTTTCTTGGAGCTTGAAGAACCTCCTGATCCGTTGTTTCATAATGGCGTTCGGGATTGCATCCCGACATGGCTTGTACAGATATGGTGATCTGTTTTGAAAATCTCACGGATGCTAGTGAATTCTTACGTTTTTCCACAGTTTATTTTTTAGTATTTATCAAATTATTATCCTCAAGCTGTAAACTGCGCATTGTAAATTGGCGTAGAAATAATGGCAAAGTCCCGGGTCGGCGTCATCTAATTACCATTTTGTAAATTCAAATCTCTAAAAATAAACTCACAAACGCAACTTTGAAATCAATAAATATTTTACCATTAAACTGTTCAAAAGTGTTGAATAAATTGGATATTATATTTCGTTATTACAAAACATTGACATTCGAAGAGTGTGAGGTCACCTTCGCATTTCTCCTGGTCTTCAGATGCCAGAGTTTTATCCAGTTGGTCTAAAAGCCAGTCTTGGCTAGATAAATAAACTTGTTCAGCCGAATGGAGGTTACGATAAAAATCGCGACATTCGCGAAGAATATTTTTATCGGAAGTCACGATTGAATTGTTGGCACGCAACTCTGAAATTGAGTCGCGTGTTTGTCGCTGATTTTCAAGCTGGTAGAAATACTCCCGGGAAATACTTGGTCGGTTTTTCCCCCAGCTTTATCCACTGTTTTTTACTGCGAATGATGGCGTTTTTAGGAGATCTTTGATCTCCGCCAAACGCGTGTGATCATCTGTTGTATTTAAATTACCACGAGACAGGACTTCTCACGCTTACGCTCACGGCATCGGTAGTAGGGGGTGGCCGGCAGTTTCTGGAGAAGGGTCGCACGGAGGTTCATTTTTTTGTTTTGTAGTGCAAATTAGGACCTTTGTTATTTAAACCTCACTGGGATTACAAAATTTAAATAAGAAAGGAAAAACGAAATGAGTTCTGGTAGTTGTAGTCAAATGACGCTATCGTGCAAATGGCCTATTGTGGTTACAGGGAGAGTGTCGTTGCTGGTTGCTGTAGTGGGGGTCGGGAGGCCTCTGGTGTCCCCCCTCCGGGCACTGGAGCCTCGCGGTTCGCCTCGCGGCGTTTCGCCTTCGGGGAGTCTTTAACAACGCGCTCGGAAGACTGGCACCGGTAGCATAGTATTGGCTGGCCAGTGTACTTAAAAAAATAACTCGAGCCCTTGAGTGACTTATTTGCGTGGCACTGCCTTTTGTAAACGTGTGAATTCTATGACACGGATGCCGTTCTCGATGTGCGCGTAGCTTTGAAGCAAAGCCGGCGGACTGCTCGCGCTTTGAGGTCGCCGTATTGTTCCACGAGTTGTAGCAGGTTTTCATCGGGGAATTCAACGGGAATGAAGCATGACACGTGTAGTGCTTTTTGCCGTAAAAGGCGTAAAGGGATAACGCGGCTTTCGCAGTCAAAGCCCGATGCCGCCAACCGCGTGGCCGATTCTGTCCCAACGATTTCTTCCTTAAAGTTCGGTAACGACTGCGCTATACTGAGCGAGTCAAGATCCAGGTTTTCCTCCACTATCAAGCGGACAGTAAGTTCTAGTGTGGGCGAACGACTGGTGTGCGGTACGCGCGGCCATCTCCACGTAACGCGAGGGCGAGAAAACTCGCGAGACCAAAACCCAAATTGAAAAGCACGCACTCACCAAAGCGAAGACACTTGGTTACACGCCCCTTTTTGCTTGTGGTGAAAAAAACGCACCAAATCTTGTGAAAAAAGCTCTCCTTAGTCGTCGAAGTTGAGGATTATTCTGGCTTTTGGTCTTGAAAAAGTGGAGCACTGATGAGAAAAGATCCCCCAATGCTGTACAGAGAAGTTGTTAGCAGAGGGGCACGGGTTCCCCTCCTTTTGCAAAAAAAAATAATAATGATGATGATAAGACCCAGCCTATAACATTTTCTAAACACGTCTATTGTATAACCAAATAATAGGACCCCATTTTAGTTACTAACGTGAAAATGTAAATAACTTCTGTAAAAATGCAAGGACCACTAGAACAAACAGTAGCAATATATAGCTGGACCGTTACTTGTTTATTAGCCTATCGTGTGCCAGCAATTTATCTTAGCCCATTTTAAATATTGTAACCGTTTGTTTCCATCTTCACCAAGCTTTCCTAGCCCCTGATGAAGGTTAGTTTTGTCTAACCGAAATATCGGGCATATCTTATTAAAAGAAATCGAACAAATTTGCTGTCTGATCAGCCTTTTATGTTAAAGTTGTTTTTTTTTTTGAAAATGTAAAGCCCATTTCGTGAACATAAATTTCTATTGGCTGATATGCATCATGTGATGTTTCCATGTACGTATTTTAAGTAGACTTAATCTAAAGGTGCGCTACAACGGCATCTTTACCATATTCACTATCAATTCTTCTATTTTGTTTTTATTAACCACACGTTCTAACGCTTTAACGAGATGGCTTTAAGAGCCCTTTGATTTGTTTTTCTGCCCCGAAGAAGGTTTGTTTGTCAAACCGAAATATCGGGCAATTATAAATATATTTTGTTGTTGTTGTTGTTGTTTCTTATCGTTTTCTTCTTGCCGTTAGGATCAGTCTTGCCGTCGATATTTTGTCATTTGAAGTTTTTTACTGATCCAGGTCTACATCAGATCCGGCTCCTCTTAATGTTTTGGCGCTGTGTTCTTGCCGTATTTAAAGTCTTGAACTGCAGGACACCAACCCGATATATAAATATATAAAGGCGACCTAAGATTCCATCGCCCTACGGCGATCCACGCACGATCCACGCGCGAATCCGCACGACAAATTTATAAACATCGCTTCGCGAGGACTAAAATGTATTTTGTGGATGCCAATATTCTAGCGCTTGGCTCATGTAAGGAACGGCGTATGAAACAACAGTCGTACTTCTGCCGGACTTTAAGGTTAATTGCAATTACAATATATCATATAAAATCATTAACATAATGTGTCCATTCGATACGGCTCATGGTTAGCACGGCGTTTGAATCAAAGGCGAACCAGAGCCGTATTATACGGCTGAGCCAGCCGTATAGTACGCCTGAAGGCGAACCTAATGTTTCAGCCGAACTCAACTGATTCACTGACGCCGTACTTTCCATGAACTTTTAAAAAAATTTTCGGCACGGCTCATGGAAAGTACGGCGTTTGAACCATGCATTAGCCGCTGGTGTAAGGCCTGTTTGAGACCAGGCCATTTCCATAAAGAATGAAATTAGATGACAAATGAATATGGTGGCATTAACACAGACCAAGAGAAAATAATTCGACATAGAGGGTGTCTAGGGGTGTAGGCTGGGATATCATACCTTGGGATATCTTAATTGCAAAAAAGTTATTTTTAGTAACTATGCGGACCCTGCGGAAACATTTTCCGGTGAGCTGGAGCTGGTTGACTTCGTTGTTGACGGAAAAGTTTGGGCACGCAGCTCACATGAGATCATTACGCCTGGGTGGTTGATTGGCATCTGTCAGTTTAGTTGAACTGTTAAGCCCCTTTTTACCGCTTCGGTTGTACCAGTTTGTGTATAAGATCTATATATCCAGGCGCTGTGGTACTTTTTATACGTTCTTTGCTCAAACAGAACAATGTAACCTACTTGTTGAAACGCGAAATATCCACCGCCATGGTCGCCATTTCTTTAACTTTTTACTCCGCCTCGCTTTAACGCACTGATTCATGACAGTGATTCTTCGGGAAGTCAATCAGCTCACCGGAAAATGTTTCCGCAAAGTCCGCATAGTTACTAAAAATAGCTTTTTTGCAATTAAGATATCCCAAGGGTGTGACTAGGAGACTCCCTCTCTGTCGAATTATTTTCTTTTCCCTAGACCCGGAAGACTATAGCAGCGGATCGTTGCAAAAATACCATCAAGGGTGAAGTCCAAAAGGCCTAGGGAACAAGTAAAAAATACAAAAACAAGAAATTCGAAAAATTCGATCAAACTGACACCTTAATACAAAACATCGAGAGCTTTTGGTTTCAAATTATCGTTACAGAAAATTTAAATACGCCACAGGTATCGTGAAGGGGGCGGTAAACGTTGCGTACAACATTTGGATCAGGCTCTATTTTTCATTTCGCGAAAGGAAACGAAAATACGGATCGCATGTAATGGATAGGCTAATTACGACAGGTGCAGGTATTTGAATATTCCATGCCCTTCTAGAACACTTAAATCACCTGCTGTTTCTTTCTTGTTATTAGTTTTGAGCCTATAATTAAAAATAAAATCGAAAAAATAGAATAAAGTCTCGTCAAGTGAATATTTCTTTTTCTTTGTTTTTGCCGGATATCACCTTTTTTACGTGATCAACTGTTGTTGTAAGTTCACGCTGCGAAGGAGGGAAAGATGATCTTATTAACGTCCTATTTCCAAAAAAAGTCATTAAAAGTAACTTTGAGGTGTAAGCCATTATTTTTCTATAACCACATTTACTTTAAAAGGAGGTCATTGGTTTAGCATTATAACAAGCGACATGCAGCGAAAGTAGACCGGACGTCCATAAATTTCACAAGTCGACTAGTAATTTTTACACGAATTCTCAAACAAGGCTAATTTTAACAATCTAAAAGGTGAGGCATTTTTCTCGTATATTTTTTTTTTGGCTTAAAGGTTTCTTTATCCAAAAATGCTATAGTGTCAAGATGTTCAAACAAACTGGTTTCAACTTAGATTGAGGCTTTTTTCAAAATTACAGACGTGGAAAATTTCGTGAAGTATCAGTAGCTACACATCATGTTCAGTAAATTAATCTGAAGGGAACTTTTCAACAGGTTCTCAAAACGACCGTCAACAACAACTACAAAACTAACTTCACCCTAGCGATAACATTGGCTAAATAGCCAGAGTACTCCATATTCCGATGTTTGTTGCAAACCATTTACCATCTTACAATTTGTTGCATGCGACCCTATGGTAACTCTCTTTAACTGCAAAACGGAAACATTAATGTGACTGATATATGAATCCTGTAGCATGAGTTTTGTTTCAACCAAGGTAAAAAATCCTCTAAAAACTAAACTTTTTATATTCATTTGACTATTTCCAGCAACTTCAACATGAAGATCACAATGACTTTTAAGATCATCTCCTGTCTATTGATGGCTGTTTTGGTTTCGACTGTCTTGGCTGTCCCACTCCGAAAACAAGAGTTTGATGCTGACCTTGAGAAAAGAAATTTTAACGGCGAGCTGCTATTTACAAAATTTAGGAAGAAATTTAAAAGCGCGTATTTATAAAAACATTTGTTATGTTCAAAATTGCAAGGAGTAGTAGCAACTTGCATTTAATTGAGGATGTTATTACACTTACATCTGAATTCCCTTTTCCATATTTACAAAACAGGAATATAACCTTCCTCTTAGCTTCATTCCCCCCCCCCCCCAAAAAAAAAAAACCGGCATTAAGTAAATATCGGAAAAGCAAGAGCAAATAAAATGAAGGAAGGTCCGTAGATAGATACTTGCTTGATTCACAACTCTGATAGAAGACAGAAGACTACGTACACAATTACATCTTTTGCTTGGAGCTTTTCTTACGGTTTTCCTTCTTTCGATTTGTTTTAATATTGGAAGGAGTCTATATGTCTGTTATTCATTTAACGATGATATGAAGGCAAATTTAACTAAAAAAAAATGGATCCCAGTTAATATATTTTAACAACAATTTAACACCTTAACACCTTAACATATATAAATTCCATAGTTGCGTTCTATGAGCTTCTATGGCTTTGTCGCATTGGTAATGTTCGAATTATTGAGTCAAGGTCGAAAAACATCTATTCTTGATTAAAATAAGGGACCAAATAGCAAACTTATATAATTGCTTTCAATGGTTATTTTCTCGGACAGATACAAGTAATTAAAGTGTATGGTGATTTTAACTTCAAGTCGCAAAACAAAGCGTGTTAATTATGAATGTGATCCATTTTCATAAAAGTAAATTAAACACAAGTTTATGGTGATTTTAACTTCAAGTCGCAGAATAAAGCGTGTTAATTATGAATGTGTTCCATTTTCATAAAAGTAAATTAAACACAAAAATTAAACGTATTCCAATGGAGGAGTAAAGCTAACCACTGCAGGTGAATTTTGAGGTTTATTTTTTTCGCGGCGATTTAAAGTAGGCCTCAAATCGTCCGCATGTGTAAACTACCTGCGATTTACCCTGCGAATTAACGACAATTTAACTGCGATTGGATGGCAATTTTTAAATGTTTTGTAGCTATATATGTGATTTTACAATAAAATACGCCGCTGTAATTCTCTTACAAACTCATCAAGGCTACTCTAACGCATACTTCGACTGCATCTACTCCTGTCGCACTAAAACTGTGAAAGTAGGTGGATAAATTACCTATCAATTGGTGATTATTTCATCCCATTTGACTGCTATTGTGACATCATAAATGATGTCCAAATTTGGCATCAGAATTAAAATTCAGGAAAAAAGTGTGAAAAATGTTGTATTAGTTTTCAGTATAGAATTCTATGATTTCTGGTGAAAACCCCATCTCAATCGGATAAAAAGGCGTAAAGTAACAGCTAATTAAAGAAATTCAAATTTCACGCCAAATGACCATATATGGTCAAACTTTAGGGGTATTTAAACGCGAAAACAATGAATGTAGTCGCAACGTAGAAAAGACAAAGTTGCATAAAATCAAAATTGTAGTTTTTTGAGCTTAAGATGTGCGGTGTATGATACGGGTTTCGTCACGAATTACGTCAATGTGCCGTAATAATGACGTAATTCGTGATAAAATACGTGTCATAGTACAACATATGCTAAGTTGAAAAAACTACAATTTCGATTTTATGCAACTTTGTCCTTTCTCCGTTGCGACTACATTCATTGTTTTCGTGTTTAAATACCCCTAAAGTTTACTGAGCAAAAATAATAGCGGAGCTCTCTCGGTCCACTCGCGGAGCTCCATACTCATAGAACCTATGCCCTTCATTTTTCATGGTTATGGCTAGCGGAATGTTTCGCGGGCGCGAACGAAGTACGTACGTACGTTGCGCAGGGCTAGCTCGCGGACGCATATAACGTCGTAAAACATGCGCGTATGACGTTACGCAACATCCGGGATCTTAGCAATTTTGAAAACAAAGCGAGGCTTTGTTTTTCGAGTGGCTACACGACCGATGTTACGTCAACTCCAGTAAACAATTTTGTTGTGTTTAGCGGGGAAAACGGTTTGCAAAATCGTTTTCCCTGCATTTTTTCGCGGTTTGTTGCTCAAGACAGGTTTCACATTTCTCAAACAGTGCAGTGGTCAAGACCGCTTTTGAGGCTGCGTAACTCTGCAAGTCAAGCGTTATCGAAGGAATATAGAGCTACGTGCTTACTTTTAAACCTGATTTCGTTTTAGGACAATTTAAGCTAGTAGATTGTCAAAGCGTTTGTTGAGAGCTAAACTCCTTTAACCCATTGTCGGCCAAAACCGGGCGTGATTTTGCAATAACACATATTTAAAATATTCAAAATAGAAAGAGAAAACTTTAAAGAATGCTTAGAAAAAGAAGAGCTTTAAGCAATGAAATCTTGCTTCGAGAAGAAGAATTTTCAAGCAGCCGAGGGACTTAACGGTAAAAGAAATTACATTTTTCTATGGAAATTTATGTTGATATCAATTTGTGATTGCTTTTTTCTTTGTGTTCTCGTTAGTTGTGGAGAAATGTTTATAAAACGTGCTCAAATTCAGTCGGATTGACATCTTGAATTTCGCCATGTGCTCAGCCAGACAGCTAATGGTACGCTTTTAAACATAAACTAACGGATATTTGCATAAAATTTTTCAAAAGAAGATTTTTTTGTCTATTTTTATGTGTTTGTTCATTCATTACATAGGTTGAAAAGCGATTTTACTGATGCAAACAAAACAAGACTTGCATTTTATAGTTCTAACTTCACTCGGGTCGCCTTGCGCAAAGATGTCTGTATATTTTTGCAATTTTGATTTCCAAATCAGTTTCTCGGGCAATTTTCGTAACGCAACAGGTGTATTTTATTTGGAAATTAGTCATACTAGTTATTCTGAAACGAGAAAAAGTTGTTTTTGATAGCTTTTGTGCAGTCTGTGTTGTTGTTGTTGTTGTTGTTGTACGGTCGCGTAATACTGTTTTTGAGAATTGCTAAAATTGAAAAATAGCCCGGTCGTAAATCTTAATTCTAATTTTTCTATGTGCTTACGACCTTTCACCTAAGTTAACTTATCATCATCGTTTCTGTTCAGAGAACTCCGCTGTTAGGCTAAGGCTTATCTATATATATTAGCTTAAAAATTAAATGTATTCCTAGAAAACATACGTCACGTTTTGCCAGTACAACATCGCCTGGTTTATTACAATATTCTACAGTGCGGTATAATGAACCGATCAAATAGAAACTTCAACACTACTATCCTCTCTCCACCGGGCAACTCCCGAGCATTGGAACTTTTGAAATTTGGGTTGTTTAAGTTCCTTCCAATCAGGGTCTTCAAAGAGAGTCATATTATAGAGCCATATTAGGGGATTAGGGGATCAAATGCCCTAATCCCAAGAAATATAGTACTGAATTACTTTCAACACTGCATTGGTAGGTGTGTCATATTTTTCAGTTTATCAGCAGCGGAGCCCGTTCGTTGTAACAAGAATACCATTGATATATAACCAATATTTTGTTAAATACAATTTCTACCTCACTCCTACATCTGGTTCGAATTCAGCCATGCTTTCAACTCAGAAACCACGTAACTCGAAACATGAAATTGACACATCTTGTTTACACTACCTCTATCCCTCCCATGCGATTCAGTCAAATTCCCCCCCCCCCCCAAAAAAAAAAAAAAACAATCAATGATGTCGAATCCTCGTTCCCAATGCGGAAGAGGGGAATTCGAAGTGTCAATTAGACCGGTACATTACGGAAATTACAAAATTGTGCTGTAAGTATCACAAAACACAACAGTACAATGCTATCTCCACATTTTGCCAATGCCAATAATTTGACTGAAGGGATATTTTAGCTTTTCGTTGTTTTGATTTATGTGTAATTATTTTATTCTTTGATTTTTGAAGATGAAGCTGAGGAGAAGAGAGCTGTTTGTGCTGATGCAAGAGGTGAAGAAGATTGTTTCTTTGAAGCTCATTTTGACCAAGCATGCGATTACTATCCAATGGCGATGAAAAGGCAGTGTGCAAAAACATGCGGTTTTTGTTAAGTGAAAAATGCTTATGCATTAAAAAGGTATGGTATATCCATGTTTATAATGAAGAAGAAAGAACATAAATATGAACTAAGGGGTGCTTAAGGCATTTGTGAGGACTCTATTTTACTGGCAATGTGACGAATTGAATCATAAACACTTTTAAAACTAATACTCACATCTGCACACGCATCTTCGCATTCCTTTTTAATGTCAATTTGTGGAATTGTTCTCGACCGGTTCTGGTTCTGGTATTACATCACAGGATAAAATACTAGGACCATCCTGACCTTTGTCTTTGAGTATGGTTCAAGATATGACTGCCTCTCACACCAGGCCGGTTGCTGTTATCATACGGATGCAAAGGATCACATTGATGACCTTTGCTGCTCCCGCCAGCTGGTCAGTGCGGTCTCGCTGTACCATATACCTGCATGGCCTGGGATGAACTGTTGTTTAGTAATTGGCTTGGATGTTACATATGGTTTGTGCCCAAGGCTCCTTCACATATTAACGAGTACGGTAGTGATTTTGTCCAGCCAGAACAGAGAATCCCAAAGTTTCCCAATCTGTTTTAACCACGTGTAGAGTTCATGTGTTTTGCCTTTCCATTGCTCCCCGCTATTTTTAAGCCTGAAACAGGTTTCCCCCAGGAATACAGGTTACCTTCAGGAATACAGGTTACCCTCAGGAATAACTTTATATTTCTAGCGGTGAAAGCGGAGATTTCAATAATTGAACGCACACTTTAGATATGTCAAAATTCAACATATGAGCCACTCAAAAAGACTTTCATTCCGGCCGGATCTCCTTAAAGAAGGGATGCTTGTCACTCCGTTATAATTGCCTAAGAAAATGATAACTTCTATTTGTTCTTTCAGAAAAAGACAAGAACTGGATGATACATGTATAAACGCTGTCGAATGCATATTGTCGCGTCACTAAATGGAGATAATAGTGTATTGTTAAATGGACATAATAAAATGAGGATAAACTGAGAATTTAGTTCTGTTAATTATCTGTCATTTTGATTAGTGTTGTAGGAAAAGCTTTAACTATTCGGTTAAAAAAAATGCTGCTTGCCTTCACTATTTAATTTAGTTATTTTCGCGCATCGGCAAAGGTTATCCACTTAATAAAGAGGAAATGGCTCCGCAATACGTACATGTGTGAGCGTGTTTATTTAGATTGGACCTCAGTTGATAATTTTCAACCAACATTCAGACCAAAATTTCATTCTTCAAATGGCTGGAATTCTGTTTTGTTAATTCATTTACTGCAACCGTTTTCCATTTACAATCAATAGTTTCTCCTGAACACTTCCTATTTAAATATGTTACAGGGGTTATCAATAACAGGCGATCCACCGCCTTCAAAAGAGGCGGGAAAAGTAAAGTTTTAGTGGGCGTCAATCAAAGAAAAGCCGTTAAAATTATTTTGGATTTCAAGAAAATTAACAGAGCTAAAAGACTGAAATTTTTTACCAGCTAAAAGAAGGTGAAACTTAATTAAAATTGATTTCCAAGCCATTTTAAACAAAATGAAAAGCTGCCGTTTGCAGAAACCGTATTTTTACAATAGAACTTTTACAACAGAACTTGTAACTCTACAGATCAGCTTCTGTATTGTTATATTGTCTTACCTCTATTATTTTCAATTACATTACTTTTCCTTGCCTCGAATAGCGTTTTTGCTAATTTGCAGGGCAACTGTATTTTAGTTTACATGTCTAATAAATTTTTGTTTGTTGTTTGTTGTTATTTCACTGTACATAATAATTTGATAAAGCCGCCGCTGAACACAGTGCCAACTTTTTATCATGTTGAATAAAATCTCTTTAAAACAGCAATTGACTTCGAATTGGGTTGTTTTAACATTTTTACCATTTTTTTGGGGGGAAAATTGTTCGAAATTCAATTGGGATATAATAAACAGTGTTAATGGCTTTCCTTTGATTGACGTCCACCAAACTCAAGTTGGATCTTCTGTCAATGGTAACCACTGTAACAGGTTATTTTGAGTTGTTTTGATTACTCGTGGACAAATATATTCTTTGTGATTCTCATGAACATGTTCCACATCAGATTGACTATAACTGATTAAGACATCTTTGATTTTAAAAGGAACAAGATGATGTAGCACCTCTCGTAAGGTCTCACACCATTGGTTCGATACCCTTCGAGAGAACAATAGAACAAACAACACAACAATGGACCCTAGCCCTAAATTGTTTTACAAGACCAATGATAATAGGGTCATAATAGAGGTTTATGAGAGCTCCTACACCACCGGAACAAGAGGCTACGCGTAGCCTATACTCGTACCGGTAATGTACGTTACTCGCGGACGAACACTTACGTAACACAGCAACAGGCAAATAAAACCAAAATTAGTTTCGCTTATGCTTGCATGCGTGCGTATTCTCGTACCCAGATCTAATGTGATGCACAAATGAGAAACGAAAACGCGAAGAAGAAAAAGAAAAACGGAGGGCAAACTTTGCCTCGTCGCTGTATCCGTCACGAGTAAACAGCAACAAAACCCAAATTTGTTTCGCTTTTGCTTGCCAAACGACGCCGATTACACTGAATCCCAGTATCGTGGGCTCAAATTTTTCTCGCAGTGCATGCGTGCATATTCTCGTACCCAGATCTAAGGCGATGCACAAAAGTAGATACGAAAATACGGAGAGAAACTAAAAGAAATACGGAGGGCAAACCTTAACTCGTTGCCGTACCGGCACGAGTAATAAATCCTGTTTGCAAAATCATACAAGTCATTCAATGAATGTGGCATCCCATGCAAATCCCTTGAACGAGAGTAAAAACAATAACTCGAGTCGTGAATACACGATAGCGTTGAACGAGTTTTATAACATAGTTAGGAAATTCGCCCAATCTAATTCAAAAGCGCGAGCGTGCATCCATAACTCGATGGACGCACGCCCGTGCGTACATTTAACAATTGGTTCATGCTTTAGCGTGCACTATCGAGTTATGAAGCACGTGGGAAGTTTGGAGAGCACGAAAGAAGCGTAAGAGTTGCCCAAGGCGATAGCCGAGGGCAACTCTAACTTCTTGAGTGCTCTCCAAACTTCCCACGTGCTCCATAACTCGATAGTGCACAGCTAAAAGCATGAACCAATTGTTTTATAACATAGCCGGTGGAATTGTGCATCAAATCCGACGCGAAAAACGGACAACAATATCAGAAGTGATTGTTCGCGGTTAGCGAAATATTAAGCAAAAGTAGGAATTGGTTTTATTTCAAATTTTCTGTTGAAAGCTCGAGTTTTATTTTACTGCAGTTTAAATACAAAATTCTTTATTTTTAAAAAAGAAATCACGGTCAAGAATGGCACTTTTATTTATCAGCGTGCACTATCGGGATTTTGAGCACGCTTACGTATACTGAATTTGGTTGCGCAGCTCTGCTAGCTATGTTATGATTAGTTGTCGACTTTGGTACACCAAAGTGGCGGCCGAATTTGCATTTTTAAGAAATTATTGAAATACAGCTAAATTTTCTTTATGATTGTTTCTGTTCAATTCAAAAATTCGCTTCAGAAAAGTCCACAAACTGAGTGAAAATACATGGAGCGGAGGCTCAGCTGCACCGCCAAAATTTTTAAAATGCTATATCTCCAAAGCGATGTAATCTTTTGACATGAAACTATACACAACATTTGCTATTGCTGATATGAAGAACCTGTGAAAAGAAGGGATGTGTAAAATATGTTGTTTAGATTTTAGAATTTTGATGACGTTAGGTGAGAACCGTATTTAAAATTTGCATGCTGGCCATCATGGTGAGATTTAAATGAAAGTCTATTTCAACTTTGTTTGGCATGACCATACAGAAATTTCTACCTCACGCAAATTGATTTCAGCGAAGCGGGTAGAAAAGAAAGAAATACGCTATATTATAAATTGAAATGAATTTTGTTTAAATAACTGATAAAACAAAAGGAAAAATGATGACGAAGACACATGTAGCTAATATTTAATTAAGAGTTTGTGAAACAAAAACTTTTGCTGCGGCACTTTTTCAATGGTCTGTTTTGTTCGTAATTGTTTGTTTTTTTTTTCTCCATTTATTTATTTATTTATTTATTTCAAAGGAAACCTTTCCGCTCATCTCTAATTAATCTAAGGTATGAGAAAGGTTAATCGAGAAAGAGTTTTGTGTTTGATCTTTTCGGGGATGTCAATTCTTGGCTTAATTTGTGTTTCTTAAACAACAAACACAGTCATCAAAAGTGGATCTGTATAAAAACACTAAACCTGTAGTAAATGAATTTCTTTTCAATTATGTTAATGTTACCCACTGTGTTGTGCGAATTTTGGCAGATGGTTTGGCAGTACAGACCTTTCATTAAAACCACGAACGCATCGGATCAGGTCTGGCTTTTTTCTGCTGGTAAGCTACATGTATGTTGATTTATGTATTGTGTTTTCACTAGTTACTGATTAAGCGTGGATTAAAGAGTTATACCAAATACAATTAACTCTATACTGTCAAAGACAGAAATAGAGAAACAGACATTCCACACTAGCTGAATAGGTGAAGTCGTTAACTGAAGTCGTTACGCTAACGGTGAAGATCTATTTCACGATTTACATGTAAATCCCATAGAAGATTCCAGCTTCGCTCAGGGACTGAGGAAACTTCATTATAATCACACGGCAGAGTTCAAACCATTCCGAATATCGGAATTTTTTACAAATGACGGGCCTAAACTAGGTATACAACTATTTTGAGATAACGACTTCAAGTAAAAAAACTATACATAATTATGTTATTTATCAGCCGGGCGGTCCGTATAGGAAGCCGGACTCAAGACAACAGTTTTTTTATACGGACCGACCTACATGTAGGCCGATTAATAACTTATTTATTTTTTCCTACTTTAATTCTGAGATGTACCAGTTTTTTTCCCGCAGATTTTGTGTTACGAATAGTAATGACAACAGCGCGACATCGAGTGCGTAATGTTATTACAATTCTCAAGCCAGTTATTAGCATGTTTCGGACATTTCTTCTCAAAGTAATGGAATCGAGAGTTCTGTTCGATGCAAATAACTTATGTGCAACAACAATACTCGTGAATAATGAGGACGCTCACTTGTAAACACAAAATCTGAGGGGGGGGGGAATTGGTACATTGCAATTGGAGGCCTTATTTTATTGCCTTACAAGTTGTCAATGTCCTTCAAACTTGAAGGCCATATAAATTGATCATTAATCTCGAGATTGTCAAATTTTAAAAGAAACGTTATCTAGCGGTTTCCCAATTATCATCACATTTGTAGGAGTAAACCAAATTACATACAAAAATGGCAACAAGAGCACCTGAACGAAGGCTAATCAAATCATTCTTTCTCGCAATTGGCCAATATCAACCCCCTGCCTTTTTCACACACCATTTCAAATGGAATCAAACTACTACGAGATGAAACTGCATTCCCAAAGCGCATCATTTTCTTTAGATATTAGCCATTGTATTTATAATCCCCAAAACTTCATCCCCAAAAGTTTCAAAAAAGCTCTCATACATTTCTTTTAAATTTTGTCCAGTTGAAGCCCATGGTCTAATCAATTAGTCCACTAGCGGGTTTTACAAAAAAAATTCTCTTGATCTAGAGAAACTACGCGACTTGTGAATTTAGGAGGGTCGCCATTCCTTTGCCATAGAAGCACCAATGCAAACAAATCCTATACTCCCATAAAGTTCAATGTATTGTGTGTTTGCATGCAAAGTGGCATGTCTTTTTATGCGCTACAACAAAAAATATGGCCTATTAAAATTTAAAGGGTGTGGACTTGTGAAATGGGTACGAGCCTCCTTAAAATTCATATTTTCTTGAATGAAAAGTTGCAGAATTTAAATAAAAACACAATAAAAAGTAAAGACTTAGAAATTAAAGCATACAAACCGAGCAATAGAGTGAATGTACGAATTATCTCGTAAAATCAAATGGCGTGTAAATTATTGACAACAAACTAGTACAAAACTAGAATGACAAATTCAAGCTAGACTTTTTAATAAAAATTCACAGAATCACTGTTAGAAGAAAAATCAAAACCGGAAAAATACGAACACTTAAACCAAATGGAGTTAAAACCTTTGTAAAAAAAAATTGCTATATTGTATTAATTACAGAATGTTTAAGACAAAGCTCAAATGCGGCTTAGTAAATAAACAACAACAAACGCAAAAACTATAAAATCAACAAATCATAAAATCCAAACTTGCACTCGCGTTTTCGAGGAAGAACATTTCTGATTTCTCCTTAGTTTAATTTGATCGCCCTTTCTTCATTGAGTCTTTTTTGTACCTCGGTCAATCGTTAAGAGCCAATAGCTGTAAATATAGAGAATAACTTTGGCTGATTTATAACACATCTCTTGGTCTTTCCAAAAAACCAAATAAATTTGGGTAAGATGCTATTACACCAGCGAAAGCCCACTGGTACATTGATTTTGAAGTTCAAACTGACATGTTCTTAAAGCACACCTTTATATTCTACTGTGTAGAAATTCATAACGCGGCCCGATAAAAGTATAACGTTGAGAGACGGAAACGTAAAGTGTATTTTGACACAACGAACATCCGTGAGACGAAGAAAGCCTTCCCTGCTCCGAAAAACTTTTATCCGGGACGAAAATCTGTCATAGCTAGAAAGCCTTTTAGCCAAAGAAAAAGACTGTTTTTGTAAAGATACAAAGCTGTAATGCGCTTTAGTTCAAAAAATATTTTGTAAACTGGAAAAGAGACAATAACAGAAATACAATGCTGACCCCGAGGTCATGTAGGGAAAACACGTGCACGCGGCTCAAAGTACTTCAGTAGTCAATATTTTGCTCAAGGTGAAAAGTAAATGAAGCTCTGTTCTTGCTGGCCATAGCTTTAACCCATATTCTTAAGTAATATTGAGATTAGGAAAATTAAACGAGACTTACCTGTAAGTTGAAGTTTGATTGAGATTCTATCACATGATGGACAGAGCGAGGAGATCATATGAGATAGCACAGCGCACGCGCAAGATCATTCTTCAAAGAAGTGGGTGTGAGAAGAGAAGAGCCCCAACGAACCCCACAATGGAAAATCAAGTATGTTCTAACAAGCAAAATATTTGCGTAGAACTCCAAAAGGGAGGGAGTCTAGAGAGGGTGGGCATGTGATCTCCTCGCTCTGTCCATCATGTGATAGAATCTCAATCAAACTTCAACTTACAGGTAAGTCTCGTTTAATTTTCCTATTCTATCACATGACTACCAGAGCGGGAGATCCCATGAGACTTTAAAGCCTTCGAACACCCACATACAAATGAAAAAGTGGATGTATATACGTATGAATAAACATTTATATTTGACCATGTTTTCTTTCATATAATGGTCTTGTACATGTAGCATCAAAATGGAACAATAACAAAAATAATTACTATGAATTGTAACGTGAAACCATATAGAAGAATAAATGAGATAACAAGAAACATTTCAATGTCTAGCTTCTCAATATAGCATAGGCCATACTGTCATAACTTGGCATGATGGGCTTATCATAGAATTTTCTGAATATGTCAGCAGTGCTCCAGCCAACCTGGGATAAAATTTGATCCAGAGGTACATTTGGAAACACTGGCTGCTCTTGTGCTGTGGCTTGTAAAGATCTTCGTGTCAATTCCAGACCTTTGCAGTACTATTTTAGCCCATCTAGAGATTGTATCTCTTGACACTGATTTGTGTGGTTGAGCAAAACTTATAAACAACTGTTGTGCATTGCCTCTGAAAGTTTCTGTACATGGTAGGTATGCCTTCAGGGTTTGTATAGGACATATGCGGCAGTCCTGTTTGAACTCCTGGATACTGATAGTTGATGCTGGTTGCCCAGGCTTGTTTGCTTTAGTATGACTATACAGTTGAAAGACACAAGAGGTATTACTAAGATGCATAGTTGCAATGTTAAGTGTATTGATTGTCCTCTTTGTCCTGTGACCAGTAGGAGTAACATTAGCTGCTTGAGTGTCAGATCTCAGTGTCAACTTCTCTGCTGGGTCTAAGGTGGTCAGGTAATTTAGGACCAGTGAAGCATCCCATATTTGGTTGTACTTAGGATGGGGAGTTCTTTCTTTTTTTTTTTTTTTTTTCAAAAACCCCTTTTTTACAGTCCTCCATATGCAAGATTGACGAGGGAACTGATCGTGCAGTGTTCAGTGTGGAGTAGCTAAAGTGTTTGTCATATAGGCCTGCCAAGAAGTCTAAAGCTTTGCTGATTTGTGGGGAATAACAGTTAGTTTTCCTTTCACCACAAAACTTGATCCACTGCTCCATGTAGGTCTTGTACTGTTTTGGGGTACCTGATCGCCATGATGCCATAAGGATGTCGGCCACGGTTCCAGAAAATTAATGTTGTATTTTGTGAAGGAATTCCTGAGACAGGACATACATCAATCTCAGTTTTCTCCACAGCGGATGTGGTTCCTGGTGCCCTGGGTGTTGAAGGAGTTTCTGGAGGCATCATGGAATCAGGCTGAAGGGTGGAAATGCATAAAAATTAAATTTATGCCAATTCAGTTAAAATGCATCTACAAAAGAGCACCCAGGGTCTGGTTTAAAGGAACAATAGGTATCAAACTTGTGATTGATCCTTGTGGGAAACAGGTCTATATTAAGCTCAGGGTATTCAGCTGTGATTTCTTGGAAAGCTCTAGTGTTCAGAGCCCACTCATGCTTATCATTGAAATGATGTGACTGTTCATCTGCATCTGTATTTGATACTCCAGGAATGTGAACAGCAGTGAACCATATTTCACGAGAAATTGACCATTGCCACAGCTCTTTAGCTAGTTGGTCTAACTCCAGTGACTTAGAACCCCCAATATTATTAACATATGCCACTGCTGTTGTGTTATCTAGCTGGAGCTGAATATGTATTCCTGTGCTGTGATCTACAAAGGATTTAAGGCCAAAAAATGCTGCCTGCAGTTCTAGCATGTTAATGTGCTTTAAAGCCTCAGATGGGGTCCATCTTCCCCCAATCTTCCTTCCATCAAATACTGCTCCCCACCCCTTTTTTGAAGCATCTGACTGTATAATCATTGAGGGTGTAGGGTAGCATATGCAGGGCGGTGCTCTAGCAGTGCCCAGGGGCCTCAGGCTCCTTACTTTTATCTTCAGGCGAGTAGAAAAACTACTTTTGCATAAAGCTTAAGTGCTGGACTCCCCAGATTTTTAAGTTGGGAGCCTATGGGCTCCCTGTGATTCTTCTAAGAGCACAGCCTTGAGATGTGCTTCTTGGCCTGTGGCGCATATGTAATCCACAAATGTAGTTCCTGGATTGATGCCCCGGACAACTACATTGGGATATTAAAATTCCCTGCATTAGTTGCAGGTGCATTTGTTTTATCGTGTTCAAGTACCCTGTAGTGGAGAGGTCCATACTCTACCCCTGGGAACAATAAAATGATTAGACCGATAACCTTGGCTATGAAGTGTTGCCTTCTGTATAATCTGGCAACAAGCTTTGACAGTCTTTTCTATCTTTTCTGGTGTAGGTGAGACTGTCACATTGACTGAGTCAAAGATAAAGCCAAAGAAAACCAGAGTTTGTGTAGGGATGAATAGTGAATAATTTGGAAGTGCTAATAATGTTTAGCCTGCAGTCTTCCCTGGTATAACCTTGCAAATAGGAGTCATTGATATAACCCATGCATGCTTACATGGCCTTGGTTGCAATGTTGAATAAACTGGCTTAAGCAGTTTTGTAAAGATGCATGGAGCACTTTGAGAGGCCATTGGGGAGGCACGTTTATGTATAAAGGCAACCCTTAAATTCAAATTTCAAAAATTTTTGGTGATCTTTGTGTATAGGCACTGTGTAGTAGACATCCTTCAAGTCAACAGATGCCATATAGCAACCTGGCTTAATCATATTTGTCACTGTGTCCAGTGTGTCCATTTTACAATGATGGTACTCCACTGATGCATTAAATTCTTTTAGGTTAAGAATCATACAATATGACCCATCAGATTTGGGTCTAAGAAAAATCGTGATATAAATTCGCCAGGGTCACGATGTGATGATTGAATTACTCCTATTGATAATAGGGTTTTAAGTTCTTGTTGAACTATAAGCTCTTCTTGAGCATTAAAGACACTAGGTCTGTATTGTATTTGACAAGGCACTAGGCCTTCTTCAAAGGCAATTTTTACACCAGCCGACATAGTCTAATATGTTTCTATCACTTGTAATCTTACGCCAACTGGGCACAAACTCTCTCAGTTTGCCCGCTTGAAAGGTCGTAAGGTCGCGTAAAAACTCAACATCATTTGAGCTTACCTCATTGTTTACTGTTTGTTTGTGGCCAACTCTTTCTTCCTGCTGCGAGGAGGGTGGCCCTTCGATAAAAAATCGGTTCTTCCCCGACAGGGAGCATAGCGGTTGTTGTTGTGATGTACGTACATTTTTCTACCGCCAATCCTACTTCTTCTATCACGGCTGTAACTAGCCTGTGGGGCTTACAGACGCACTTTTTGAGTGAGTCGGTTCGCATCTGTGATGTATTTTGCCAACTTGGAGAGGTCTCCGAAGAGATACTCGTATGTCTGGTCGACCGGTGAGCTACTGCATAATGCAGCATAATCTTTATTGAGGTCATTCTTCATCGCTCGCGTCGAGCGGTGTTCAAGTCGTGATGACCTTGAAGTGTAAGCGCAATGGCGTCAGTCATTTATTATCATTTTATATTGTACCTCTTATTTGTAGTTAGGAAGTTAGGTAGTTAGCTGATTATGATAATTTAAGCTGATGGAAATACCGTGTATAAATAAAGTTATCTTATCTTATCTATCTCTATCTTATCTAGTCATAAACTTGACCAGTTCTTTGCTGTCCTTCAGTTCAGATTCAAGGACTAAGTCTGTTGCCTTAATCATGGCGACTACGCCTGCCACTAGCGCATTCTGTGATTTTTGGGTTCCGGAGTCGTTTGTCCTCGACATAGCGGATAATTATTTGGTTCCATATTAGGTGGTTTACACATGGCGTCCGGAGGCCGATCACGTTTTGTGGACGAGGATAAAGATCAATTTCTCGTCCGGCAACTTCTCTTTCAAAGAGAGTTTACAATATCCGCCAGACCCTCGCTGGCATCTGGACCAGTTTTCTCACTGGCATCCAAGTCACGAGCGATATCCGCCAAAACATTCGGTTCTGATGAACCGCTAGCTGTAAAGCTTGGCTACTCGCTACTCGCCCGTCGAGTGACGAGTGTCATTGTTTTCTCCTTCAGGAGGTTCTTCGCAAGAGTCAGCGGCTCACTCATGGACAAGATGTTCTCATTCATCTTTTTCATCTCCTGGAGAAGAGCGGCGAACATTGATCCGATATCTGGAGGGCCCGGTGGACTATCGTCCCTCAACAGGTCTTCTTCACTCGGGCCGTGCTCGTCCGCCATTATGCTCAAGTTTGAGCGGGAAACTTGTCGTACTTCAACTACGTTGAAGTGCAAGTAGAAGCAAATCTTTAACAGTAAGATTTGAATAGGGTCAACTACGTTGACTCACTGTATGCTTATTTGAGCCTTACTGCGTAAGACCAAGCAATTTTTAAGCGAAATCCCAACGACAATACGTTTAGTCGTGATCTTGCTGGCGATGCAAGCTATGCAATGATCTTGCGCGTGCGCTGTGCTATCTCATGGGATCTCCCGCTCTGGTAGTCATGTGATAGAATTTAATTTTCTAAAGGCAACCCACAGCTTAACGGTCCATGTACCTTCCGTCCATTTCATTTTTATAAAATCAAAAATGGAAAAATCAAAAATGAAAATCATTATTTGAGATTATTGAATTCAAGAAAAATCAAAATTAAATGTCTGTTTTCAATTTTCGTCATTTTCCATCAAAACGAAAATTAAAAATGTTTTTACTATTACGATTTTCATTCTTTCCAACTAAATCAAAATCGAAAATCGACACTAATAGGCCATTTGCACGATGACGTCATTTGACTACTACTACCAGAATTCATTTCGTTTTTCCTTTCTTATTTAAATTTTGTAATCCCACTGCGGTTTAAATAACAATAGCCCTAATTTGCACTACAAAACAAAAAACTGAAGGATTCTGGTAGTAGTAGTCAAATGA
Source organism: Cladopsammia gracilis (assembly GCA_022457155.1). Lineage (NCBI taxonomy): Eukaryota > Metazoa > Cnidaria > Anthozoa > Scleractinia > Dendrophylliidae > Cladopsammia > Cladopsammia gracilis. Next base: position 210,285 of record JAJGOT010000642.1, read on the forward strand.
CGTCATCGTGCAAATGGCCTATTTATCTAAAAGTTATCTATATAAAAAATAAAGTCTTGGTTCCCTATACCCTTTTTCAATCAAATGAATCTAAAACACACCATATCGTGACTGACAAATCGGAAATCAAAAATCAACTTTTAATTTTCGTTTGGATGAAAAATCAAAAATTGAAAATTGACAAAAATACCCTCGAAGGGAGGGCAGGGAAAAATGCCCATATACTAGGCTCGGTTACTAAGCAAACAAAGATGGCGGCCAAGGAATGCCTAAAATGTTCTCAATCCAAAGAGAAGAGCTCTGCAATCATAGCTACAGGTTCAAAACCTTTCCGGATGCACTGTTCTGTCGTGGTCATACTGCAGAGATATTTCTGGAGATTTAGCAAATATTAAAATGCCAAGAACAACTGAAACGGTGAGTTTGTCTAGGTCCTCTTAATCTCCCAATTATACTGTACTTGAAGTTAGGGAAAAACCTAAATCATAATACAGTCGGACCTCTATTAAGCGGCCACCCTCGGGACTTTGAAAACTGGCCGCTTAATAGAGGTTGGCCTTTTAATAGAGGTGCAATATAAATTGGATAGAAATGGCAGTCAACGTGATTTTATTGCCTCTATATAGCAAAAGGCTTGTTGAAAAGTGAACATATGTGAAGATAAATGCAAAAATCATTGAAACAAAAAATTAAGCGCCCTGTGTTTGCGCATTTCAAGTCCGTGCAAAGTTCTAGCTCTAACTCAGAGAGCATGTAGTCGATAAGTACAGTATTTTTTGGTGTTGAGTAGGTACAGAAAAATATGCAAATCCATGTAACAAAACATCAAGTTTCTTAGGCCTTTTTTTGCACCAATAGTCTGTAACAATTTTAGCTCAAAATATTTCACGGACGATTTATTTAAAATAATCCGTCACTGCTGTTTGCCGTTGTGGAGCTCGAAGTTGTAACGAGAAGATCAAGTCATTTGCCTTTCCGATAGATAGGGCAAGGTCCTGGTAACTGTGAAACTGGGCAAGTGGAGATTAAATTGCAGTTTTTATTGTTATCAGTTATCACCTTCATATTATCTGTCACCATTTCGCTTGAAAAGATGATTTGCTGGCCGCTTAACAGAGGTAAAAATACAGTAAACACTAAACTTGCAACAGCAAAAAGGTGGCCGCGGCCGCTTAATAGAGGTGGCCGTTGAATAGAGGTATCGAATACAGCACTTTACCGGCAAACAATTCGGGACTTTGTAAAGTGGCCGCTTAATGGAGGGTGGCCGCTTAATAGGCGGCCGCTTAACAGAGGTCCGACTGTAATTAAATATGGCGTTCTTCCTGTCACCTTTGAATACTATTGTCTTAATAATGTCCCCCCCCCCCCCCCCCTTTTTTTTAGGCGATCTGGCGTATAATTATTTTATGGAAGAAAGGAATCGAATTATTTACATGTAAGTCTATATACTAGCCTGTAAACAGGCTCCTTTTGGGGTTGTTTCCGGGGTGGGGGGGGGGGGTACTCCCTATAATGGGCTATACGGCAACAAAAATAAACATGATCAAGATTTGAGCAAACAAATGCGACAATAACATTTCATGCTGTGTATTACATCAGACAGTGTTACTAGCGTTATCAACAGCGTGGGAACATGAACAAAAACAATTCATGAGAAATAGAACACAAACCGCGGTGATAAACATTTTCAAAAGTGACCGTTATTGTTACAAACTATACTTATATAGTAGTAAAAAGGGACTGGGACCGAGATTAAGTACAAAACTTAACAGTTGATCTATAAAAGGAAACAGCTAATTAATAAAGCATCAGCTTCTCGCTACTGACGTTTGCATTAAAAGCTGGCTTCAGTTCTTGTATAAACAATGTTTCTTTGATTTTACAGTGGAAATCAGTTTTGCCCGACGCTAAGATATCAAAATAATCCCACTTGATGTTGTAGCTTTTAATGCAAACGTCAGTAGCGAGAAGCTGATGTTTTATTAATTAGCTGTTTCTTTTTATAGATCAACTGTTAAGTTTTGTACTTAATCTCGGTCCAAGTCCCTTTTTACTACTATATAAGTATAGTTTTTAACACTAACGGAAAGTACACGGACCGTTAAGCTGTGGGTTGCCTTTAGAAAATTAAAATCCCAATATTATTTAAGAATATGGGTTAAAATTATGGCCAGCGAGAACAGAGCTTCATTAACTTTTCACCTTGAGCAAAATATTGACTACTGAAGTACTTTGAGCCGCGTGCACGTGTTTTCTCTACATGACCTCGGGGTCAGCATTGTATTGCTGTTATTGTCTCTTTTCCAGTTTACAAAATATTTTTTGAACTAAAGCGCATTACAGCTTTGTATCTTTACAAAAACAGGTTTTTTCTTTGGAAAAAAGGTTTTCTAGCTTTGACAGATTTGACAGATTTGACGGATAAAAGTTTTTCGGAGCAGGGAAGGCTTTCTTCGTCTCACAGATGTTCGTTGTGTCAAAATACACTTTACGTTTCCGTCTCTCAACGTTATACTTTTATCGGGCCGCTTTATGAATTTTTACACAGTAAAATATAAAGGTGTGCTTTAAAAACATGTCAGTTTGAACTTCAAAATCAATGTACTAGTGGGCTTTCGCTGGTGTAATAGCATCTTACCCAAATTTATTTGTTTTTTTGGAAAGACCAAGAGATGTGTTATAAATCAGCCAAAGTACAGTGATAGATCTTATCGCGTTTGTCTGTACGAGCGAGAAGAAAATGCATCATTTCGCTCTATTTTCGGCATGAATTTAACGCCAAAATAGCGTTTTTAGACTTTCCTCGATTTCGTTAAAACTTAAGCGCTTCTCAACCTTTGAGTAGTATTATTTACAGATATTGGCTCTTCAGATCTTTTTAGCGTGTTTTCGGATCTTTGTATGTCAGCCGAGGATGTCAGCCATGGTGAAATTTTGCTGGTTTTCTTCATTGTTTTCTTGTTTACGTCGTTTTATAAAATATTTTATCTGGTTAATAAAAATCACTTTCGTTTTGGTAGCTTTCGTCTGGGTCCATAATTTACGAGAACATTCAATGATATTAAGCTTAAACAACAGAAAATCAATTCAGTGTCACAATCGAGTCACAATCATGTCAACAGGATTAAGCCCGGTCCGTATGCCCGGTCCGTACTGGAAAAAAGTTTGACGAGCTAAGAGCGCGTGATTAACCAACCAGATTCAAGGATTTACGATTCCGGCCCGCTCAGATGCTTCAGAAAAAAAAAGAACGATATTTCCCAATGGTTTTTAGTCGACAGATACGGATTGCAAATTATACTTACACTTAACCCGTTAAAAAGAAGAACTATTTTCAAGCTGCCAGTATCTTCTTCCCAGAATACATGGCCGATAATATTATCATTAACCGTTTATATTTTTTTACCCGTCAAAGTTCTTGGCTCGTATACCTCGCCATTGATTTTCCTTTTAAAGAACTTTCCAAGGAGGTGGTCAAGTTATTTCGCTCTTCCGGTGGTAAGTCCAAAATCTGAACATTTGTCTTGTTTATCTCGCCAAGAAAACGGTAAACACACTTTATATCACTTGACGTTTATTTCACAGTGTTTTCCTGACTTTTCTGTTCTTGAACAAACTTTTGTAATTCCTCTTGACCGTTACTGAAATTTTCGTCTCCTTTAGTGGTAACTTTGGTCATGTTGTTTTGCTCAGTTTTGGTCAGTTCTTCCTCCTCTGGATAATAAAACTCGCTCTCGCTGTGGCTCTCTTCGTCGCTCATACTAAAGAAGTATCGGAAAACTAGTATTTTTCTTTCAGTTATTGAAAATATAGTGATATTTTGTCAGTATTTTTTGTTGTTTTCGCGCTCGCGCTCGTAGCTTTTACTCACAATTCAAAAGATCCGTCGAGCCGAGAAAAATTTTCATTATGCCCGGTCATTGCAAGAAAATTTTGCCCGCTCAGCAGCCAATCAGAGCGCGCGTACTATTGTAGCCATATAATAAGAGGGCGTAAAACTGTCTACGGATTGTACTTAAAAACAAGAGGCTCCAAGTAGCCTATACTCTATACTCATGCGCATGAGTAAAAAAGTTTTTCCTTGTGACCAGTCAGCACTTTAAAAAAACTACATGTGACTTGTTCCTATGATTCATGATTCCCCATGGAAGGGAGGGGGAGGGGAGGCCAGCTATATAAAATTGTGCTGGTCCCCTTGTGTGGACTGGTCATGAGAATTGTCTCCGTGATGACAAATAAAAAAATCAACCACAAAAATTCAAAATGTCCTCACGACCAGTCCCTCAGTTCAAACACTACAGGTGTCTTGACCCTATGATTTATGGTCCCCGGGACTTGTCTGATTGTATGATGTGTATGTGACTTGTCACAGGGACCAGTCCCTCAATTAAGTCTCTGTAACTAGTCCCGAATATGGTCAATTGTGGAATACAACTGTACAATTCCTAATGTTAATATTCCATCATGTTGATTAGTCTCATACTTGGCCGTTTCCAGGATCATCAAACAACATTTCCACTTTTTAATTGTGTGATGACCCTGAAAACGGCTGCATTGGAGACTACATGCTGATATATTACATACTGAACACAGTAACAAAGCGAAGGAGTCCAGTCGATCAATTTAATATAGTAGTCAAGAGTAATTTCCTTAATTGTGAAGGCAATCCTTGGTTCAACTGAACTGTGTTAATGTATTTATACAGGTTATGCAGTAGTCTGTGCTTTTGGAATGAAATAATACAGTACACAAGATAACTAGCAATTGGTGCCACAACTGTGGTTGTCTCTGTGTATTCTCTTTGACACATGTGACACATCTTGATTGTCTCTTGTTAGAATTAAGTACTGTCGCTAAAAATGTACAAAGCTTTGCTACATGTATGTAGAATATGTGGAACAAAAATTGTACACAGCTTGAACTCATGGGGTCTTAACCTATTGCGGTATTGATTCCCAAGTGTTTTGAGTGCTTTTACGGAGAAACATAAGCTTAAAAAGTCTAAAGTCTAAAAAGTAAGACCACACTAGTACATTTACTGCATTCAGTAGCCGGCACTTGAAACCACGATCGCTAACTGAAATAGCAAGTTATATAAAACACAAAACTTGCCGGAGAAAAAAAACCCACAGCAATAAGCAGCGAACAGAATATCAAATGGTCCTACACATCCATGAACGCCCTGCATTGTCATGAAAATTTGTACGCTGTGATTCTCCCTTCTGCCTTTCAAGTCAACACCGAAGAGATTTTCCGCCATCTTGAAATCAAGAGTGGATCACGAGGTCGCGTGTCAACCAATCAGAGAAGTTGAATTTAAAATATATAAAGACACTAAGACGCGTTGATTGAAGCCAGCAATTTTTCTGTACTCGCTTTAAATATGTAATTTATTGATTCTCGATCAAATCCACACTCGCCTATTAATTTCCAAACCGTGAATTATTTATGTTACATTTAAAAATACTACTTTTAAAAGCAATGAAATCAGTGAAAATCGTCATTCTCTATTTGCACAATACATTCATTCATTCATTCATTCATTCATTCTTTATTTGCCATATATACAACATTTTACAGATGGAAATTTTACAGATGGAAATAATAAAAGATTACAGAAAAAGTGAATGGCGAGGAGAGACCTGAAAGAAACCACGAGGCTTATAATGAGTCAGGTTTCCTCACTTCAAAATAAACTAGTCTTAATATAATAATTACAATATAGGCTTATGTTAGTTAAATTTGACCATGGATTTTCTCTCTCTCTCTAACACACACACACACACACACACACACACACACACATACACACACACACATACACGTATTAATTTTATATTTAACAATCTAATTAGAGCCATACAGAAGCTAATACGTACTAAGAATGAATTCTTTAAGATTTCTTTTAAAAGAGGTGGGAGAGGACGAACCAGTTATAGTAGAATTCAACGAATTATAAAACTTTGGACCTTGGAAGTAGATTGAGAACTGTCTGGTGTTCGTTCGGCATAGTGGCAAGCTGAAAGAGTGAGCATTCCTAGTATTATAGTTATGAATTTGACTGTTCATTAGGAAAAGGTTATTGAATTTGGTAGGGAGTGTAGAGTTCTTGAATGAAAACATAAAAAGACCTAGTTGAAATAAATGGATATCATGAAATTTTAAAAGTTTAAGTTCCTCAAAGATAGGACTAGTATTGGCATCATAGGAAGAATTGTTCACTATCCTTAACGCACGTTTCTGTAAGATCACAATTCTTTGAAGGTTTGCTTTATAGGTGCCACCACAAGCTAGATTGCAATAATATAAATATGGAAGTATCATGGAATTGTACAAAGTACGAAGAGAGTGAATCGAGAGAAGAAACCTAGATTTATAAATGATACCTATAGATTTTGATAATTTACTGGCTAATAAGGATATGTGAGATTTCCAGGTAAGATTATCATCTAAAAGGACACCTAAGAACATGGTCTCAGAAACACGAAGGATAGACTGCTGGTTTAGAAAAACTTGAAATTCAAATGATTGCTTTTTTTGCCAAGGCTTAAATACCATAAAATTAGTCTTGGATAGATTCAAGGAAAGCCCGGTTAGCGGCGAACCAGGTTGATAATTTGTTTAGCTCTCTATTTAATGTATTAATTAGGTAAACGGGGTCATTGTAGGAGATAAATAGGTTTGTATCATCAGCAAACAAAATTACATCAAGCATAGAAGCGTTATTTAAATCATTTACATACAGGATAAAAAATAAAGGACCAAGAATAGAGCCTTGAGGCACCCCACAGGAGATGCCCTGTGGGGAGGACCTTACATTGTTAAATTCGACAAATTGTGTCCGTTCAGAGAAATAACTTTTTACCCATTCTAGTGCCAGACCACGGATTCCATAATGCTCGAGTTTGTCAAAAAGGATGACATGATTTACCGTGTCAAATGCTTTCACCAATAGCGTGTTCTATTCTATCAAAAGCAGAAGAAATTTTGTCACATAAATCGATAAGCGCGAGGCTAGGAGAACGATTTTTCCCAAAACCATATTGATTATCACAAAGGACATTGAAGTCATTGAGATAATCTATGATACGGTTATAAATTATTCGCTCCAAAATCTTCGAAAAGCAAGGTAGAACTGCGATAGGTCTATAATTACTGAAGAGAGCTTTGTCACCTGATTCAAAAACTCATTAATAATTCATGAGCATATCAGCCAATCACACGACGCAAATCGATCACGTGTATGAGCCTTTATACCTGGTAATCTACGATCATTATGAAAAGCCTGGTGGCGGCTTTGATTTCAGTCACAGGGGAGTTCGGGGCTGAATGGGCAGACAATGCAATTATCGCTGAATTTTTAATGAGAATGATTTTAAAATGACCGTGATATTTATATTAAGATCACACGTAATCTTTATATAAAGATTACTGATATGGGTAGTAATTGTTCAGGATTCTTAGTGCAACAAATGGTGACTTTAATATTTTTGTGCAGTACTGTTTTACGAAATCTGGTCTTTCGCCATTCTATTTGGAATCTTCTCAGCGAAATAAACAACCAACAGTTTAATAAGTGAACCGTTATTTGAATGACACCAGCGCCCTCGTGTAAATTGCCAGGTAAGCAACTGGTTCGCAGATGCAAGCTGCTTATTTCTACTCGTCCTCTACCTCTGAAAAAAAAATGTCAGCCGTTTTATCTACCGTACCTGACAACTTTAGTATAGCAGTTTTCAGTAGATGTTTTCCCTCAGAACTACAAAATCCCAAAACTTTCGACAGGAGCCGGAAAGCAATGGTCACTTCGTCGAAGACGCGAGTAGGTGGTAAAAGCAACTTCTGAGACACCCTCAGATTCCCCCTGAATTTCACACAAACATTTCAAACTCAACAAATCTCAAAAAATCCAACAATTTCCGCCTGTTTTCACACAACTCACAAACTTTTCAAATCTGCTCAAACTCATCAGAATTGTGTGGATTCTGTTGATTTGGACTGATAAAAAATAATTTGTGAATTGTTGAAATCTACAGGGAATATTTGTGTGAAATTCAGGGGGAATCTGAGGGTGTCTCAGAAGTTGCTTTTACCACCTACTAAGCTAAAATGACCACAAGAAAAAATCTTGAAATTTGCCAATTTCAAGATTTCTCCGCTGAATTTCCACACAAAATCAAATCTTGAAATTGTCCATTTTCAAGATTTCTCCGCTGTATTTCCGCACAAAAATCAATCCTTTTCCAAAATTTCACGCTCATTTGGGGAGAATATTTCCCACAGTCTCCAATGCCCCAACGCCAGCGTATCAATTCCATTGCCCAAAATCACTCTTTTGTCATCTTCTGCACTCAACGCAATTTTGGTCATATTTTCCGTAAACAAATGATGCCCTCTGCTGCGAAAAATAGTTTGCCTCCTGAGTTGCTTTTGTTTTGTCCTCAAACATTTCACGAAGTTTGCATGCCTCAAACTTTTCCTGATCATGCATTTTTTCACTCCTTTTGCCTTTTGTTCCCCTGTGGTTTCTGCATTCTCCTCAATCAGGAGAGAATACAGTTTCGGCCTCAGGGCGACAAATTCTGTCAAAATGGCACCTCCACATTCATCTTTCATCAACCCAATCTTTTTCTTGTTCCCCGGCACGATTGGCATTCCATTCAACACTGCCGGATGCTCTGGGGAAAAATCATTTGTGTCAAACCATTCTGTCACATCCCCCGCAATGTCCGCAAAGAAATCTTCCGTTTCAATCTCCAGCACCAAAGAATCTGTGTCGGTATACAGGAGAGAAACATTTTCCCACTTTTTCTTCACATATTCATAGTGAAATTCATACATTAAAAGTTTGGACAAATCCAAGATTGTCATCCCAACAAAGATGGGTTTTGACATAACCACTCGAGTTTTCCTCATCTTGACTGCAATCAGAAATTCATCGAAAATTTTCACATCGGCGAAGTTGCATTTGCTCACCAGCTTTTCTGCTCTTTCCGCATCTTTCACCAGTTCAATCGTGACTCGATTTCTCAGGTTTTCCATGGTTTTCCCAAAGACTGAGTTGTTCATTAACTTAAAGAAATCTTTTTCAAATTTTGTTTTTCCCTTGGATCTCAGGGCAGTGTTTTTATCAATATAACATTTCATAAATGCTGCTTCTTCAAATTTGATTCCTCTCCTGATCTTTTTCAACTTCATTCCCTGGGAAAGATAAAACGCCAAATTGCGCCCATGTAAAACCATGCCTTCTTTGTCCTCCAGATTTTGCGTGAGTTTTTCAATCCCACCCAGCGACAGTTTTTCCGGAGCCAGGGGAAAATCATTGTGATCATCATGCAATTCTGGGGGATAAACGAGATCAACTTCAAGAATGCAACCTTGGCCTTCTGTTTTCACAAACTTTTCCCAGTTTTCCAAATCTTCCTCATTCATCCACTGGAATTTCCCAACTGGAAGAGGCTGCGACATGGCCCATCCATAAAGATTGTTGGCGTCTAAATAAACCAGGAAACGAGATGGCTCATTTGGATTGAAATTCACCATATATGAATTGTTTGCTTTTGCAAATCGTTTGAATGCATTTGCGTTTCCTCCCCTGACTCCTTTTTCAAACATCAACAACTGTTCCACATCATACAAAAGTTCCAACTTCACTCCTGTCACTTTCAGCATTGCATCCCAAGCTAACCCAGGGGTGGTGAAATAGTGCGCGGGATCCAGTTCATAATTTTCTTCGCAAAGTTTTCTGAAACTTTCCATGACATCTGCAAGCAGTAGCACATCCGTTTTCAAATAAAGATCGTGAAATTCGCCCATATTTTCCAATTCAAATTCTTCCCAAACTTTTTTGGCATGGGCAAAATCTTCATCTGAGATTTTTTCCTGATTTAATCTGGAAAAAAATGCGGTCTTTTTCGGTAATTTTTGCTCAAATTTGTCAAATCCTGTCATGAATTCATAGGGGAAGACTCCTTTTCGCCGCATCAAATCGCTTTTCTCACCAAAAAATCTGGTGATTTCTTTCAATTCTTCTTTGGGGAGATTTTTTGCCAGCGAATCCAATCCTGCCAGCGTGAATTTGAAGGAATCCAAAAATCGAATTTCATGTTTCACTGAAAATTCTTTCCCTTTCTCCTCATTCCATTCTTTTTTCAACTCAAATTTCAGGGAAAAGGAAATATATTTCTCCTCATTGTTGGGAATACATGTCACGCTCAAAACTTCATCCATTGTCCCCAAAGCTCGCACAAAAAGATGAGCGTCATAATTTTGCAGATTGTGAAAAAACACAGGGGTAAATTTTGGCCTTTGAAACTTCAGATTGCAAGATTGATGCGCTGCTCCCCTGAATTTTCCTGAGAAGTGGCAGTGATCCCTCACCTTGGACAGACTTTTTTCCCCGAATTCTTCTCGACACAACCAACACACCTCCGCTTCTCGAAATGATTTCCATTCTTGGTTTGTCAGGGGAATCATTTCCTTTTTCGGTAAATTCAAGTGAGCTTCTCTCACCCTGGAAATCAATTCCCGAATGAACTCTCTGGGAAGTTTTTCACTTTCATCTTTTGCTCTCTTCAACACAGGTTCCATTTGCAAAAACGGGGAAACGAGATGAAACGCAAATCCGCAGGGAATATGTTCATGCGTTTTTTGAGTTCCTCCCAGCGGTTTCAAAATTTACTCAAAATCTGCATATCCAACAACAGGAACATGCATCATTTTTTCAAAGTTTTTGAAGGAACAAGTTCCTCCTGGAAGTTCAATTCTCGCGGCCTCAAAGTCTCCGCAAATGGTTTTGTGTTTCTCCAGACTTTCTACTCTGGGAAATGAATTGAGGCATCTTTTGCAGAAAAATCTTTCATGCCCATTTCGCGAAACTTGAGAAGATGCAAGGCGGGAGAAATTTTTCACCAGACAGAAGTGCGTTTTGAATTCTTTTGTTAGCAGAATCAAATCCACATGAAGTTTCTTTTCTTCCTTGGTGATTCTCAGGGGAAAAACAAATCCATTCCAGCCAAAAACATTCACTGAAATGTCAGGATTTTTGGCCTCAAAATACTTGATTTTTTCCACGGCCATGGGAAATTCACAACCGTCCCAATTCATTTCTTCCGTTTGTTCTCGCAAATTCGGTGTGATTCTTTCCGGATGAACCTTGACCATATTTGCGGCTCTGCCCAAGCACCATTTGAAACACATTTCATCTTCATTTTGCATGTTGATCACGGCTTTTTTGTTTGCCAAATCAGCAGGCAGTTCAATCCATCCAGATCCTCGCAGGGGGTTCCAGCGCACAAAATGAATTTCCAAACGCAAAACTCTTTCAAAAACCCAATTTGATCCTCTGCGATTGAAATTTTCCAAATTTTCAATCATTTCTCTTTCCATTTCATCCAAAATCTCTGGGTTGTTTCCCAAATTTATTTTCTGCCGGGAATGGAAAAATGGATTTTCAATCACTTCCTCCACAGAAACCAAATCGGTTTGGGACATTTCCACATTCAAAACGCATCTCACTCTTGTTTGTGGATTTTCTCGCAGGAGCCTGAGAACCAACCATCTTGCTCTCCGGAAAAACTCTTGGGGAGAAATGGAATCATCTCCTTGAATAAAAAATTGTCTCGCGAATCCTCGCAAAGCGGATTGCCCTTCTTCCACGGCAAGTCTCTGTTCCCACAATCTTCTGACTTGTTCTTTCAATCTTTCCACTGCGGGATTGGCTCTTCTCCGAACATCCGCGTCATCCACACTTTCCAACCAATTTGTCCAATCGATAACCGTATCTACATTTTCTTCAATCGCTCTGGGAATGACTCTGGGGGGAACAATTCTTCTTTCCGGAATCAAAAAAGGCACATCAATTTCTGGATTTTCGTCATCTAGGTTGGCTCGTCTTTTTCGAGTTTTTGGCTGATTTTTTCCCCCTCCTTGCCAAAGATTTTCAACTAAAAACTTCACCAGTTCATCTTTTTTCAATCGCGACCAACCTCGCAAATTTGTCGATCGCGCAAATGATTGCCATGCAGCTAAAGACATTTTTAATGGAGAAAAAAACCTTTTTTTCCCCATTCAAAATGAAGTTTTCAATTCAGGAAGAAGGAAAAGAAAAGCAAACTTTTTTCACATTCAAAGAAGCCAGCGAAAAAACGGGGCTTCCCTCCAAAACGATTTTGCGAGTTCTCAAATCGGGCAACACTAAATATACCAGAAGAACCGATCAAAAAGTGTTCTGGATTCAGGAGGAAGAAGACACACCATTCATCCAGATTGATGGGGAAGATTTTTTCACCGCAGAGGAAATTCGGGAACGATTTGGGTTATCACGCACAGTTTTTTTCAATCAACTCTGCAAGAAAAAAACTCATTTTCTGGATTCAGGGGAAAAATCGCACGAAGTCACTTGGGTTTCTCCCAGATTGCAAGAATTCATCTATCTCATGAAAAAGAAAGCTGCATTGGAAACGGCGATGCACGCGCACCCCAAAAAAGGACTTTATAAACATCATAACCTCTGCCAGGCTGAGATGAACGACGCCCTTGTGGATTTGCAAAATGCGTTTTGAATTTTTTCTTCATTGGAGAAAAAATGTCAAGTGAAAACAAATCCACTCCTCCGAAAGAGGCTGAAAAAATCAAAGAGGAAACGGACTGGGAAAAAGCGTGTGACGCAGAAAGAAACTTCCAAAAAGCGGTTGATATGGCAACTGGTTTTCTCCCAGTCCGACTGGAAGAGGATCGCAAGTTCATGGAAAAATGGATTTTCGCGATTTAATTCATTTTTTATCTCCTCCCAAAAATGAATCTCGAGAAAATATCTATCTCCAACTGCTCTCTCGGAGACCCCTGTAAGAAATCTTCTGGAAAAATTAATTTCTGCCTTCTCCCCTGCCTCCACATGGACTCACGGTTCAAAGTGAAACTCCAAACCAAATTCAAGATTTTCCTTCATGAGGGTGAATCGTTTTCTATGGGCATCACTATTCCGAGCGAGTTCATTAGTTTCTTCAACAATCTGGAAAAACATTTCAACTCTGCTGCGATGAAAAAGAAGCAGGCAATCAAAGAGATTTCCCCGTCTTTTGCTCGATTTCAGGAGGGAGATTTCATTCTCGTGAAAACTGACAAATCCGAGCAGGAAACGATTTACGCAAAAATCTATCCCTCCAAAATTCCCACAACGGATTTCTCCTGCAGATTTTGGGAGCTGTGCGCGGATGGGAAAAAGAAACCCATCTTGAAGCAAAAAGAACTCATTGGCTGTCCTCTCCGCGGGCAAGTCGTCTTTTCCATCAAACATCTTTTCTGCGGAAATGTGAAAGCGATCACATGCATTGTGGACGAAGTTTTGGTGGAGGAAATAGTGCAGGCTGCCTCGGAATTCGATGAGTTTGAGGACAAGAATGAGGACGATGAAGTTTGATCTCGCTGAAATCTGGAGGAAACTCCAAATTATTTTTCAGAATCTGATTCTGAAAAATATTTTTGTGATTTTTCAGTGAATTTGGGCAGAACCTTTTTCCTGATTTTTTCAGATTTGCCACGTGTGACAGGTCTGATTTTGCCCCAGATTTTTTCAGTTCATTTAGGCAGATTTTCCACGTACATTTGCTCCGGAAAATGATTTTGAAAATGAATTTGAAAATGAATTTGATTTCTGGAAAAAATATCTGTTCCAGAAAAATGAATTTTGAATTCTGGAAAAAATATCTGTTCCAGAAAAATGAATTTGAATTCTGGAAAAAATATCTGTTCCAGAAAAATGAATTTGAATTCTGGAAAAAATATCTGTTCCAGAAAAATGAATTTGAATTCTGGAAAAAATATCTGTTCCAGAAAAATGAATTTTGAATTTTGAATTTGAATTCTGGAAAAAATATCTGTTCCAGAAAAATGAATTTGAATTCTGGAAAAAATATCTGTTCCAGAAAAATGAATTTTGAATTCTGGAAAAAATATCTGTTCCAGAAAAATGAATTTTGAATTTTGAATTCTGGAAAAAATATCTGTTCCAGAAAAATGAATTTGAATTCTGGAAAAAATATCTGTTCCAGAAAAATGAATTTGAATTCTGGAAAAAATATCTGTTCCAGAAAAATGTATTTTGAATTTTGAATTTGATTTCTGGAAAAAATATCTGCTCCAGAAAAACGAATTTGAATTTTGAATTTGATTTCTGGAAAAAATATCTGCTCCAGAAAAACGAATTTGAATTTTGAATTTGAATTTGATTTCTGGAAAAAATATCTGCTCCAGAAAAACGAATTTGAATTTTGAATTTGAATTTGATTTCTGGAAAAAATATCTGCTCCAGAAAAACGAATTTGAATTTTGAATTTGAAATTGCAAATTCATTTCCTGGGGGAAATGACTTTGAAAATCTGGGAATGACATGAATCTTTTTCCCGGAGCAGAATTTGACCTCAAAATTCACACAATTTTTTGCAATCCAGGGTCTATTTTGGGCCATTGTGGGGAAAAAACTGCCCTCTGTGCCCTGCTTTTCTGCTGAACTCAGGAGAAAATGGCAAAAAACCCCATAAAGACGTGTTGGTTTGGCGAAATTTGAGTTTTAGGATTTAAAATAGGTTTTCAATCAAAACAAAAAACAAAATTCTTCCAGAAAATAGTTTTCAGCTTCCCCACCCACGTGATGGGGGAAGCCAACTTTTTGGAGTTCTTTTTCCTGCGAAAATGAACTAAAAAATTCAGGAAAGTTTCATTTTGTCCCCTGAATTTGTCATTTTCCCCCTGAATTTGTCATTTTGTCCCCTGAATTTGTCATTTTCCCCCTGAATTCGCCGGATGAATTTTGAAAAACCCACTCAGGGGAATGATTTTCAAATTTTGCTGAATTCAGCATTGTTCCGGAAACTGATTTTGAATCTGCTCCATTTCATCTAAATCACAGTTGACTAAATTGGAGAAATGATTGGATAAAATCACAGTTTATCCAGATAAAATGGGATTTTAATTTTTTATTTCCTTTTTTTCACCAGAGAAAAAATGTCGAAATCAGCAACGCATTTTTCAATCTCCGATGGGAAAAAAAACAAAAATTTCACTTCCATCAATTCAGCGGCAAAAGAATATGGAATCTCAAATTGCGCCATCACAAATGCATTGAAAAAAGGAAATTCAACCATCACCCGGAGGTCGGACAAGAAAAAATTCTATCTCGGCGAATCAAAAGCGGAAGATTCACAACTTTCTCGCGAAATCGATTTTTCTTCATTCCCAATGGATGAGGAATGGTTTGAAAAATTCAAGATCGCTGTTCCAGATTTTGATGAACTTTGTCGAATGATTGCGAATAAATTATTCGCGGATGAAGATCTCGAATTGGACTGGAAGAAAAAAGAATTGAAATACAATGGTGAAACCGTTTGCTTGATCAAAATCATTTCCATCATCTGCAGAGAGGCTTTTCAGGTGAACCGAGATCAAGCCCGAATAGTCCTGGAGGAGAAGATGGGAAAAAAAGATTTTCAACCCTTAAAACTAGTTCAAATGGTAGCATCTTTGAGGAAAAATGAAAGAACATTTCACGTTGACATATTCAATAAAATCAAGAAATTCAAGTGATTTTTCATTTCCGGGAAATGAAAATTCTCAACCCTCAAATTTTTTCTCCCATTCAGCTTCAAACTTTTCCAAATCCAACCCCAAATCAATCACAATCCCATCAATCGCTTCCATTGAAAACAAAAATTCAGCTCGATCAAAATTTCCTCCCCGCAAAGCGAAGCGCAAATCACTCAATGTTTTTTCATAGGTGGTGAAAGCGAACTTCGCCATCTCAATTTTGCTTTTCAGGTTCTTCATTTCATTCGCGGTTTTGACGACCAAACCCAATCCTGAAATCACTCCCAAAACGATTGGATTCATTGTTGCTGCCCCAGCAATCGTCCCGATTGCAACCAGACCGGAAGAGGTTAAATTCATGAGCAGATTCATTTTCTTGAATCGGCCATGCGCTCGTTTCAAACACCAAAATCTTTTGTGATAAAATCGAAAAAGTTTTTTGATCTCTTCCAGTTCTTCTTCCCGAATTGCGGGGTTGATGTGATTGAAAGCAAAGATGCTTTGTTTTCGCTTCGCGCGGCTCGGCTCGCTTCGCTCGCTCGCTCCCATTTTTCAGGGAGAAAATCATTTTTCAATCAGAATTGTCGCTTTTGCTCTTTGAATGGCATTTCCATCCGAGAGAGCCAGATAGAAAGCTTCTTCCTGCCCAACATGGAGATTGAAGGTGAACTGCAGTGAACCAAATGAATTGGGGGAAGGTCTGACTGCGTTCCGAGTGATGCGATCTCCTTTAACAACACTTGTCATGATGATGGTTGCTTCACTCACTGGGTTGGAACCGCGTTGAAGAATGAAAACCGTGACATTCAAAATCCGGAAGTCAGATCCAAATTGTTGCCAATAATTTGTTTCATCTTCCGCTTCATTTGGGAAGATCAAACAATCACCGTGTTTTCCTTTCACAAATCTTGCAAAAATGAAGTGTTTTGACGGGCGAAGCGGTAAATTCAACAAGGAGTGCGAATTCAAATCCAAGTCAGTCTCCATGACCATCTTCCCCGCTTGGAAAACGAAAGGGGAATCATAAACGCTGCTTTCAACATCAGGTTGGGAACCAGCAATGCCATATATGATCAGATTTGCATTTCCTTTTTCGGCTGACTCGGCAGTGCCTCGCCATTTCAAATCCAGGAAAATAAATTCAGGTGGGGAAATCCTCCATTTGTGCATATGGATGATGGATCTGGAATACCCCGAAAACTTCTTAGTTGATTGTTGGTTGATATTCAGACTTGTGCTCACAACGTTGACGCTCACGCCATCCATTGACGCGGGGAAGAATTCCACGCACACGGTGTATTCTCCCTCTGGGAGTTTGAACATATTGAATCCAAGTCTCCCAGAGTATTCATTAAAAAGATTTTTTGTGATTTGTAAGTCATAAGCCTTCTTGTTGAAATGATGCGGCGAATCTGGAAAATCACTTATCCCAGTCACTGTCATATGATGTTCAGAGCTGGATTCATCCACATCTTCCATCAGATAGCGGAATGCGTCCTTTGGGTGAGAGGTTGACGTGATATGCGATTCATTTACGTATTTTTTGATCTTCTCTTCTAATTCCATCGTGTGGGCTACCACACCTCCTATCTGGTTATCCACATAAGATTTTGACGTGGGTTGTCGCTTCAGAGTTGGCGTTGCAATATTGTTGATTTGTTGCGAGTTCATATCCAGGTTTCCGGTCATTGTCCCGCCTTCCAACGAAAGCTTTTTCGCGGATTGGGCATCCACATATCGCATATTTGCGCCTTGGTCGGCAACTTCGGGATCTTTCACGTTAAAAATGGTGTGATTTCCCATATCCAAAGCCGTCTCCATTGGAAACGTCTCTTTGCGGCTGAGAAAGATATTTTTGGTGTCATTATAAGAAACCAGGTTGTTATAATGCGCTCCCAAATCATGCCATGTTTGTTGTTTTGAGTTTTTCACGTTGAAAAGTTCTTTTAAATCAATATCCTTCGTGACTTCATGAGTGTGAGCCGGAGCATCAGGGTGGAATTTTTTCAGAGTGACCATATTCACCGCTGACAAATCCTGGTTTTCATCAGTGTCCAGATTGACGATCAATTTGCGATTCATTTCTATTTCCCCGGGGTTGATGAGTTTTTGTCCCCTGAGATCAAGATCCCCAGTCATGTGCGAGGAACCATCCACCTGGAGAGAATCTGCTCGCAATTGCGTTGCAAGCGTGTCAACTTGGTGTTTGGTAATTGCATCCGAATTCCCCGTTCCTTCAGCGACATTTGTCATTTTTTTGTTTTGAAGATCGAAGTCCCCTGCTGGCGTCAGCTTGAAACCAACTCCTGGCAATCCATCTTTTCCATCTCGTCCTCCCTGGGCGCGGGTGCTTGTTTCAGAAAGCAATCCATTTGAATAACTCATTTTAAATGCTTTCATCAAAGTTTTTGGCAATGAATTTCCTCGGCTTATCCACATACAGGAAAGAGAACGGATCATGCGTTGCTTTCCGATAATCTTCTTTGCTGACATTGTTCTCCCTGCAGATCGCCGTAATTTCTTTGTTGCTTGGGAATTCGAAGATGCAAAAATGCGAACAATTCAGGCGGATATCTTTTGGTGTTCCGAAATAACTTTGCGAAAGATAAATCACAGAACATTTCTTGTGCCTGCCCTGAATGAAATAATCAATCAATGGCTTTTGGTTTTTTTCGGAAACAAAATCATCGAAAACAACCAGCTTTTGATTCTCCCCTGACAATTCAGAAACTGGGATGATTTCATCCGGGGATGCTTCCACAACGTCATACCCAGCTTCTTTGCTGAATGGGCGAAATGTTTTCAGCAGATGTTGATATTTGGTTTGGTCAAGATTTTTCGCATAGAGATAAATTTTATCGTAGAAGAGCAGCGGGCGGAGGATCATATCCAGGAGAACATTTGTTTTCCCCGATCCTGAAGGGCCACAGATCAACATTCTGAAAGTTCGATCCGGCATGAACGGGTGAAGTTGTTTGAAATTCGTGATTGGATCCTGACAATCATAATTTGGAATCTTCATTTTATTAATGAACATGGCGTTCTTTATCTTGTTCTTCACCCCAAATTTGTGTTTCTGGGATATAAAATGAGTTTATTGAAATGGCAAGAAATGGCTAAAAGCAAATCTGCTTTGGGCAAAAAAATCAACTTTGTTCACAATGCTATAACCCAGAAAAAGTTGGGTGAAGAGACAAGTCAAATCGGACTTGAAAAAACATTCAAACCCATCACATCGAAACTGGATGAGGTGATTGAGTCGAATTTGGGGCCGCTTCGGCCACTTTCCCGGAAAAAGAAAAAAGCCAAACCGGCGGAGATTGATTATCTCCCCGAAGTCGACCCATTTGAAGATATGGATGTCGAAGGCCTGTTTGATGAGGCCGTTCCATCCCAACCCAAGAAGCAAATTTCAGCAGCTCCTCCAACATATGAAGAAGTTGTGGAAGAGATGGGGGAAGATCCACCTGAATATGAAGAAGACGACTCTCCCGATTATGCTCTTGCGCCGAGCGATGAAGAGGATGAGGAAGGAGATAAAACCAATCAGATATTGAGAGACCTGGACCTCACGGATTACAATACTGTGGAGAAAACTCTCAGGGAAAATGTTACAACAGCGAGGAAAATCCAGTATCTCGGTGATCTTGTGAACATAGCAAGATTCCGCAGAAATCAGTTGAAAGGTTACAAATCATCCTGGTCCAAAAAATTCCAAAGAGGGGAAATAACGGAAGAGCAAAAGAAGTTGCAACATCAAAGGATAGATCGCGCAGCCCGAGTTCTGACTGAATACATAGATCATTATAAAGAAAAAGGGGGAAAGATGATGGAGGAAAAGAAGAAGACGGGTTCGGGGTTGAAAAAAAGAAAAAAAGGTGGATCCATCCGTTTTTTCTCCAACCCCGCAGATCTCCTCCAGAAACTTGAGGTCATTGTTGGCTCCATCCTTGCTGGGAATACGAATTCAGGCATCAGAAATACCGGGGTTGGTATTCTTGATCTTCTCCTGAAAGAAAACGCCATCAACAGATCCCAGCATGAGAAGCTCTTCAGAAAGTATTTCAAACTCTAAAATGGAAATCGAAAGAGAAATTGTCCTGTCCTCCTTTTCCGTCAAGACTGGGGGAAACAAACCAGAAAATTTCACAACAAAATTCAATCGGCCCATTGTTTTGGATCCAAATTCCCAATATGTTGTTGGGTTGAACAGAATTATCAATATGAGTTTTACGTGGTATAACATCAATGCGGCATTGAAAAATCAGCTGATCAGATTCAGCTCTGACGGTGGGAAAACATTTTCCGATATCACCTTTCCCGCTGGGGTTTGGGATTATTCCACTTTGAATGCGGCAATTCGAAACGCAACAGGCCCCCTCGCAGGCAGCACCCCAGGAAAGAATGAAAAATTCCCAATCAATCTTGCTTTCTCTCCCACAACTTTCAGAGTAACAATCACGCTGGAAGAAAACTGGCAACTTGATCTCGAGAAATCCAACTTTGGCGAACTCATTGGGTTTGAGAAAAAGATTCTGAAAGACAAAGTCAACATTGGCCCCAGAGTTCCAAACCTCAGTCAAGATACTGATATGTTGAACGTTCATTGCGATCTCACAAGTGATTCGCTTGTGGATGGGGAAGAGAGCGATATCATCTTCTCCTTTTCAACATCTGTTCTGCAGGCCTCCTATAGTTTCACTCTTGAACCCATGAGAGTGATGTTCAGCCCTGTGAATAAAAACAGAATAAGCTCCATTCGGATTTATATCACTGATGGGAAAAGGCGGGTTGTTGATTTGAATGGAGCCGATACAGCGTTCTCGCTTATCTTGAAAAAACAAATAAAATGAAAAGTTATGAATTCTCTCGTTTTTTCCACCCCCAGCTGGGGCGGTTTGTCTTCCGGCACAAAGGAACAGGTGTCATTGTGGACAATATTTTCAAACCAATGAGGAAGGTCGCATCAGTCGTCTTCAATAAATTCGCAAAACCCATTGCGAAAAAAGCATTGGAATCAGGAATTTCTCACGCTGGGGATAAACTCGGCAAAAAAGTAGTTGAAAAATCTGGTGATTTGATCATGAAAAAGCTGGGAAATATGAGAAAGGGGAGCAAAAAACCGCCAGCTCGACCACAATCAGCCCCTGCGTCAACCTCCGGAGAAAGTTCTGATGCCATATTGAACAGGTTGATCTCTGGGCAGGGAGTCCGGAAAAGAAAAAAAAGAATATAAAATGGCTTTTCGATCGAATGAATATCTTCAAAGAAATGAATTAGTGCGCTTCCAGCTGGATGACACAATCCGAGCTCCAGCTAATACTCAACATCAACAAAAAAGTGGTTATAAATTCACGATTAATGACCGATCCGCATTCTATGATTGGTATAATGCTTATTTTGAAGTGCAATTTCAACTCCAGAAAATAGCAGACGGCGCTGGGTATGCCGCAGCTGACAGAATCACAGTAATCAATGGCGCTCATTCCCTGATTAATCACCTGAAGATTAGTTCTGCTGGAAAGATTGTTTATGAGACTGATAATCTGCATAACGTTACTTTTATTAAAAATTTGCTAGAATACTCCGATGACTTCAGCAGATCAGTCGCCAAGAACAGTTTCTGGTATTTGGATACTGATGCAACAACCGCTAATACGAATCTTGGATTTGAAGCTCGGCGGGTGCAATCTCAAGCAGTGCAAAACGATGGAAACGGTGGTGCAAAGAACATTAACACAATCATTCCCCTGAATCGCTTTTCCTTTTTCGAAGAGTTGGAGGATAAGATGCTTGTGCCCATGCAGCTGCAATTTGAGATTAAGCTTCAACAGGATAATGAATTAATTCATATGGCTAATGGCACTGATGCTGGAAGAGTTGTTGTGAATAGGTTTTTGCTTTGGGTCCCCAGATTGACACCGAAAGATTCTCTTTATGACAAATTTGTCAGTTCATTCCTGAAAGAAACGCAATGGAAATATCTGAGGGAGATGTATTCCGAATCAGCTCCTACGCAGTCATCAGGATTCTTCCAGATATCCGCAAGTATTGACAATGTTAAGCATATTTTTGTTTATCTTAAAAGAACCAATGATGCCGCTAAAGAAGAAGATAGCCCTTATCTGATGGACACTTTCAAGCTGAATGCGGACAATGAAAACTCATCCTTGTTGAACTGTCGATTGGAATATGGAAACGGAGTTTTCTACCCGGAAACAGAGTACGACAGTGAATCAAAAGTGAGGATTTTCCAGGATGTCATGGCTTATGCAATGAGGAAAAATGATTTCAACACAGGGACACAGTTGAATCTGGCCAATTTCAATTCTCTTTTCCCGTTGATCTATTTCGATCTGACTTATCAAACTGAAAAACCAACAAGAGATCCCAAGCAGTTGATATTCAGGTATCGATTGAACGCAGATGCAGCGGCAAACTTCAATGTACATGCAATAGTTCTCTATGAAGAAGAAGTGAAAATCGATAAGATTGGAAATGAGCTGGTTATCGTGTGACGTGTGAAGCGAGCGCAGCGAGCACGCGCAGCGGCTGTGAAAAACATATCTTGTCATTTAAAATGACAACATATCACCCATATAAAGTAAATCTGTCGAAAGGGCAAAAAAGCAAGCTTGGAAGAGCATTCCGAACAAAAAGCCCTATCACCCTGAGATTGGGTGGCAAACAAACAAGCGGAAATGATGAACTGATGCTGACAGCCAATCAAATAAAACGAATCGGCAAAGCCGCATCTCAGGGAAAGGGAGTTGAAATCAAGATATCAAAAACGCAAATCCGAAAAGTGATGAAGCAAGGCGGAAGTCTTTTCTCTGCTATTGTTCCCCTGGCTCGTTCCCTGGCACCCACCCTGGCAAAGACACTTGGATTGTCAGCATTGGCTGGTTTGGCGAGTGAAGGAGCGAGTCAAGTTGTGAAAAAAATAAGCGGGAAGGGAGCGCAGCGACCTCGACTGAAAGGAGGCGGACAAACGGGCGGATTTCTCATTCCCCAAGATAAAATTCAAAAACTGATTGACAATAAACATTTGTTGACAAATAAGCAGAAACAGGATATTTTGTCTGCCCTGAAATCAGGAGGACAACTGACGATAAAACCATCAGCAAAACAATCTGGTGGATTGTTGGGAACTGTGCTGGCTTCCATCGGAATTCCACTGGCGCTGGACATGGTGAAAAATTTGTTTGGGAAGGGAGCGGCGCAGCCGCGACCTCGACTGAAAGGAGAAGGCGCTCCAAGAGTTGGACGCCCCAAAGGAAAAGGCGCTCCTAGAGTCCGGCAGCCCAAAGGAAACCTCCCCCATTCATCGGAACCTGGGGACGAAAAATTGGGATGGGAAAAAAATCCAAAAAAGGAACGGGACTTCTGCTGGGATCGAAAAGTCCATTCAACAATATCCCAGTTCTCGGGGCAATATTGTGAGCGAAACGAAACCGAAATTCGTGAACAAACCCCTGAGCAACCTTGATCTTCTCCAGTGGATTGATTTTCTGAAAATTCCCAATTTCAAAGGGATTTTCGCCAGGGATGAAGCCATGCCCCGAGAACACAGCCCCTGCATTATCAATCTTGATTCGCTTAAAAATGCAGGAACTCATTGGGTTTGTTGCGCCCCCGGACAGAAATTCACGTGGTATTTTGACTCTTTTGGGATGGGATTTCCCCAGGAATTCAAAAGTTCCAAACCGGTAATTTGGAACAGCAGTCAATATCAAAACATCAACAGCGTTCTTTGCGGGTATTATTGCCTGTATTTCCTCCATCAATGGTCGCAGGGGAAAGATTTCTATGATATTCTCCAGCCTCTCAGTCTGACTGATACGATGGGGAATGAGAAATTCATAAAAGAATATTTCGATTGAAAATGAAATCATATTGCGTGAAGGAGAAAAAACAAACTGAATGCGTGAAACCAACTGGATTCCAGACTGCAAAAAATGGCAGAAAAATGTGGTTTTGCCATTGCGCTTCCTGCGGAATAAAAAAAACAAGATTTGTGAAAGCGAGCGGAGCGAGCCGCGGAGCGGTGTCAGGAAACTGAGTCGGCCCTCACAAGGTGGGGGCATTGGTGAACTTGCGCTGACTGGCGTCGCGCATGCGCTGCCTTGGTTGGGAAAAAAGACAGTTGAAATGGGTCGTTATGGAGCCAGTGAATTGTTGCGAAACAAAAACACTCAAAAGAAAGCATTGGATTTTGCCCTGGACAAGATGAAACCATTTCTTGCCAAAACCTCTTCCGATATGCTGAATGAGCTGTCCACGGCGATTAGGCCAAACAGAAAATATAAGACAGATCGAGCAGATTTGGATGGGGGTGCTTTAGATGTTCATTCCCTGATTGGGAAGCTGCCAAGACCAAAGAAAGGTTTCACTTTGCCTGGACATAATTATACCGGCCCTTATAACCCATTGGATAAGCAAGTCAGATTTGATGAAAAGGGAAAAATTCTCGAAATTATGCAGCAGCCAACAGGAAAAACAGACGCAGTTGCTATGCAACACGATGTTGATTATTCAGTCTGCGCGAAGGAAAAGAATCCACGTAAATGCAAAAACAAAGCCGACAGGAAAATGGTTGCCGCTTTGGATGCCATTCCCTGGAAAGAAAGACAGTGGGGTCATGCTTTGGCGAGAAACACAATTCAAGCAAAACAGAAACTGGGTCTCGGTGCCCCAAAAAACGGGAAAAGATTTTGAGTGAAGGCCAGTGGACTCAAAATCTGGCAAACGAATTACACCGGCCAATCAGGCGGCGCTTTCCAAAGAGGCGAGTCATAGCATATGGGATTGACAACATCTGGGCGGCTGATCTAGTCGAGATGGGGAAATTTTCGAGGTGGAATAAAGGGATCAGATATCTCCTGATGGTGATCGATGTTTTCTCAAAATTCGGTTGGATTCGCCCCCTGAAAGACAAGCGAGGACAAACAGTGGCTGATGCTTTCCGAGATATATTTAAAACTAAGCGAAAACCGAAGATGCTTTGGAGTGACAAAGGGTCTGAATTTTTCAACGCAACAATGAAAAATCTGCTTGATAAGAATGGGGTAAAATTGTACACAACACAAAACGAAGAAAAGGCATCTGTTGTTGAGCGCTGGAACAGGTCTTTTAAGGAGAAACTCTTCCGGATGTTTTCTGGTAACAACAATACAATATACTGGGACAAACTTGGCAAATTACTGGATGAATATAATCATCGTTTTCATTCGAGCATTGCCATGACCCCCGCAGAGGCGAGCAAACAGGAAAATGAGAAAAAGGTTTTCGCTAATTTATACGGAGATTTAATTTATGCTAAACACAACCCGGCAAAATTCAGGGTTGGCGACAGGGTGAGAATTTCAAAGTTTAAACGGCAATTATTTGACAAAGGTTTCACCCCGAACTGGACAGAGGAGATATTTGTGATTGACGAAATAAAGAACACAAACCCTGTAACGTATAAATTAGTTGATCTGTTGGGAGAAAACATCACTGGATCATTTTACGAAGCGGAACTTCAAAAGACAACGCAAGATGTGTTTCGAATTGAAAAAGTTATTCGCCGCGATAATAAGCGAAAACTCGCGCTTGTAAAATGGACAGGTTACCCTGACAAATTTAATTCTTGGGTTCCACTGAGTGATGTGGAAAAGCTTGGTGTCTAACGCGTTAGACACAAAAAATATTCCGCTGAAAAAAATTCTGGAAAAAAATATTCCGCTGAAAAATTCTGGAAAAAATATTCCGCTGAAAAAATTCTGGAAGAAATATTCCGCTGAAAAAAATATTCCGCTGAAAAAAATTCTGGAAAAAATATTCCGCTGAAAAAAATATTCCGCTGAAAAATTTTGGAAAAAATATTCCGCTGAAAAAATATTCCGCTGAAAAAAACATTCCGCTGAAAAAATTCTGGAAAAAATATTCCGCTGAAAAAATTCTGGAAAAAATATTCCGCTGAAATCTGGGGGAAATATTTTTTTGACTAAAAAAAATATTCCGCTGAAAAAAAATTTCATATTTTGTGAAAAATATATATCGAAAATTGTATAAATTTCGTGTAAAGATCTAATTGGTTAAAATAAATCATGTGACAAGCCTGGAATATGAATGTTTTTACATTAATATTCACAAAGTCTGTTATTTCAAAACACCGCTTCACTCCGCTTCGCTTGGCCCGTTTTGCTTCGCTTTTTTTCTTTCAATTCCCGGTGGATTTCCCACAGGAGGCAACTTTGCTTTTGGAGTTCATTTCTGAGAATTTTATGTTCCTCCTGGAGATTCACAAATGACTCAAAAAGGAGTTCAATTGAGTCTTCGATTTCGTCGCTTCGCTCAGCTTCCTCCATCTCCGAATCAGACACAATGAATTCCTCGTCTGAAGTGGGGGGAGTTTCATCGTCGCTTCTTATTTCTTCCTCTGAGCATGTGGAACAATCTTCATGGTCACTCGCACTGAGGCTCGCTTCGCTCGCTTCGCTTCGCTCGGCTTCATTGGAAAATGCTTTTTCAAGATCCATTTTCTTTCCAATGACATTTTTTGAAGATTGTTTGGATTATTTTTTCTTGTTTCGCCCGGCTGGATGGAGTTTTGAGCAGTTTGAAATCATCTTCATTGGGGCTGAAACGGTTCTTCTTCAACAGGGCGAAAAGAACTTGATTGCAATTGAGAAACTTGTCTCTGCTGAGAAACTTGTCTCTGCTGAGATGAAGGTCATTATATGCAAGTGAAAAATATTTAAAGTCGTCGATGAGAAATTTTTCCAGATGCTCATAATCATTTCCGTCGTGACCTGTTATATGATTGAAAATTTCATGATCGCGGCCATTGACTTTTTTCCACTTGGAAGCTTTGACGAAATCCCTGACTTTTTTTCTTGTGATTTCGTCACGGGGAATTTGGGAGAGAATTTCTTTTTCATAAAATTCGAGATCTTTGAGTGGAATTTCATTTTTTTTCCCCTGATGTTTCCCCTGATTTTGCCGAATGATATCTTTGAAATGTTCCAGCCTGTCATTTTTGGGAGAATGCCATGTTGTGAGGGTTTCTCGAATAATTTCAGGAGTGAAATCGATTTCTTCTTCTTCAGAATCAGACATTTTCTTGCCGGAAGAGATTTTGGGATTTGAAAAGAATTTTTTTGTGCGGAAATACAGCGGAGAAATCTTGAAAATGGGCAATTTCAAGATTTGATTTTGTGTGGAAATTCAGCGGAGAAATCTTGAAATTGGCAAATTTCAAGATTTTTTCTTGTGGTCATTTTAGCTTAGTAGGTGGTAAAAGCAACTTCTGAGACACCCTCAGATTCCCCCTGAATTTCACACAAACATTTCAAACTCAACAAATCTCAAAAAATCCAACAATTTCCGCCTGTTTTCACACAACTCACAAACTTTTCAAATCTGCTCAAACTCATCAGAATTGTGTGGATTCTGTTGATTTGGACTGATAAAAAATAATTTGTGAATTGTTGAAATCTACAGGGAATATTTGTGTGAAATTCAGGGGGAATCTGAGGGTGTCTCAGAAGTTGCTTTTACCACCTACTGACGCGGCACATGTGTTGTATGCTAATCAGTCTAGTCTACTTGTTTTTCTCGTATGCTAAATTCCTCTTTGCACAAAAGCGCAATTGCTTTAATTCCGAAGGGACACGCTTTTGAAAGAATGTTTTTGAAGCCGTTCAAAAAACTCGCAGCACGTGTATTATCAGGTGTAAAAACTCTCGGCTTCGCCTCGAGTTTTTAAACCTGATAATACACTACTGCTCGTTTTTTAAACTATACTTTAAAAAAAGGAACCACACGAGCAATTTTCAATTCACAAGGGACGATACCGTGAATAATAGTGAGATTTACAATGTGTGTTAATGGGGAGGAAATGCTGCTAATAGATCGTTTTATAATAGACATGGGAATGTTGTCATACCCTGTTGATTTTCCCGCCGGAAACTGACATACAATGTTTACAATCTCCTCCTGAGTTGTTAAATTTAGGAACATAGACTGAGGGAAATCACCAGAAAGAAAATTTTTATACCATAATACCATAATACACCGCTTATACCCCCCAAAAAAATTTGCATAGGCATTATTTTAGATTTCCCTTGGGACATCTTTATGTCCCAGAAGAAATTGCAAACAATGATTATGCATAATTTTGGCGGGTAAAAGAGATGTATTATGGAATTTGTTCAAGTAGAGAATTAATATGACACGCATTCCACAGTCCATAATCCACAGAAGTCCAGTCCCGAAGTCCTTTTTTTAAATCCGATATAGGCTGCAGTAACGACCCCGTTTTTAGGTGTTTCTATTGTTTTTTCATTAAAAAAAGTCTTGAAATTACTCGCCACAGGCAGCGAGGACTACTCCGACAGAGGCATTGTATAGGATCGGCAGTAAAATGTGGAATAAATTGACAATATGCTTACGAGCGTGATAGATCAATGTTTGGCATTTTTGCCATCTCTGATTAAAAATAGCTCTTATTTCTACAGAATCGCGACAAATTTAGCCTCAAGTTGTATGCTGTGTATAAAAGCAATGCTCACCTCGATGGGAGAAATACAGGACTGACTTATGCACCAATAAGACCAAATTACGGAAAACGTATTGTCATATTTTAATGTACCATAAGAAAAGAAGCAGTTTATATTTTAATATTTTAAACAAGATAAGAAGACGTCCGACATGGAGAAGAGTTACTCCTTTCATTCAGTCGTCGTTCCTGCAAACCACGCTACTATTGAATGTTTTATAAATGAAGGCTGTACCACAATGAAGCCAGTCATTCTTGTGAGTATAATATATACCTGACGTGTACATTACGTATGCGAGTAGGGTAGTAGAAGACGCTGTAGTGACACTTCAGTAACGATGTTTTGCCGGAAGTGAGAGTAGCCGGAAGTCACTAAACCGGAAGAGTAAAGGGCAAAGCTATGAATCTGAAATAAACATTTAAAATTCGCATGTAAAATCGTGACGCAAAGAAAAAGAAAAACGGAGCCCATTTTATAACTCATGCCGCTGCGCGCATGAGTAATTAGTCTATTTACAAATCCTATTCTGCAATCGGATAGTGTTTATCTTCGGGCAGTGACTACTCTTAGCCTTAGATTGTATTTCGTTTCTTTGTGCTTAGGCAAAATATTATTTAAAGGGTCGGAGCTGCGTGTCTTAAAAATTCTCCTATCTGCTTTCTCTAACAATTCCCTTATATTTAGCTTACAAGATACATATTTCCTTTTAAAGCACCTATCCAGAAAGTTCTGTATTAACGTAAGATCGGAATCCGAGGCACCATATACTGAAAGTTCATAAGTAAAATTAGTTAAAACTGTATTTTTAAAAAGCCGGTCTTCTTCATCCTGACTGTAGCCTTCCTTTCGTAAGATCGAATAATATACAAGCATCTGTTTGCTTTAAGTAGCTTGTTTTGTACATGCTTACTGTATTTACAGTTCTCTTGAAAAGTTATACCGAGGATAGAAAGTTCAATACATTGCAGGATATTGTACATAGGAGGTAGACCTTGGTTAAAGCCTTTCGATCTTACGGAAAATCAGCTCTTTGTATTTTCCTGGATAACACTTCATTAATAATTACTATTGTTTGACCAAACTAAAAATTGCCCCACCAAGTTAGAATAACATTGTCCATTACTCCATACCTGAACAATGATGGTCGAATCATCTGCGTATTTAACTGAAGAGAGCTGGCGTATTACCTAATTCCAGTTCTAGATCATTGATGAAAATATTAAATAGATAAGGACCACTCACACTTCCTTGGGTCGTGCCCTAATATTTACTGACTTCCATTAATTTTGTTCAGTGAAACTATAATAAACAAGAACCCGCTGTTGTCTGTTTTCTAGAAAACTTAGGTACAAATTAACGATGATTGAATTTAATGATAAGCGACAGAAGTTCGTGATTAACGCTTCGGGTCATCTAAGTAGCTGTAGACCATGTGCTGCATGCTCAAGAGCGCGTTTGAACAACTTCCTCATTTTCTGTAGGCAAACAGTGGGTGTTGCTCTACAGAATCACGCGCATGGGTGTTGTACACAGACTTCTCGATGGCACGCCCGATCACAGGTGTAATATTGATCCCCCTATTGTCGGTCTTGTCTGTACCATACATAATATTAAATTAAAAGGTAGGTATTTCACGTAAGTAGTAAAAAAATAAGGTGAAATTACAAACTGTGGGAAATGTTGGCTGACGATACTTGCAATTCAATACATAGAGAAAATTTGAAGATAATTTTTAACACTTTTCAGTTAATAGCTAGTTAATGCTCGCTTTCATATCGTAAATTCCAGATCGTAAACCAACGTTTTGACAAAAATACTGATTATCTGCCGATCTTAAAATGCTATCTTTGGGCTTTCTGACAGCTCCAAAGTATGTCGACTGCTGTTGTTTGAAAAGTTGGTGTCAACATTTCGCAGCTTTTCTCGCGAGTTTTTAAGTGAGCTTCGACTTGAAGGGATGCGCTTTGGGCTGTTAAAGAATTATTAGTTGATTATTTTTAATTAACGTTTTCCTTCACAAATGAAACTTGCATGACCGTGATTTAGTGAGTTCCCTCTAATTTTTAATACTGCAGCGCTGCACAGCCATGATTACTCCAATGTACACGAATTTATTGAATTTTGGCTTAATGTTTATTTGGATTGTTATTTTCTTTTATCATATATCTAATAGAATTTTGCCAAGCATCAGAATACAATTTTTGAGAGAAACGAGTGAATTCCATTGAGAATACTTGAATAAAATAAAGTAACTGTACAAAACATAATTATTAAAACAATTCATACCATTCGATTAAAGCCACCTTACAGTTGTATAACATGTTAGAAATTCCCAAAAGCACCAAAATAGTCCTCTAAGGCCCGGTTCAAACGTCGAACTTCACATGTGCCGAATCTAACGCAAATGAGCAAAAACAATAGAGTTTGCTCGACGTATTAGATTCGGCACATGTGAAGTTCGACGTTTGAACCGGGCCTAAGTATTCTCCCCACTGGCAGACCATCAGTGGCCTCAACTCAGTGTTTCTCTCCTGTGATCATAATCCTTGTGTTCTCTGGTACTAAGTTTAACTCAGGAATCCGTCACACTTTGGTAACCTTCAGAGTTAAGGGGACGGGTGATGAACCTGCACGAACCTTTTAACAACGGCGTTCTCGCCATTGTTGTGACACACGCTATAACTTCTGACGGGTGTTTCTTGGTGTTGCGGAAGCCATTGTTGGTTAGCTTTTGTGTAGTGGTGTGGGTATTGTTCAGTGTCTTTTGAATCTTTTGTTTTACGTCTTTGGTGATCACACCATCCGCAACACCAAGAAACTAGCCTTCTGACTTCAACAGTTTTCAGATCGGCTAACGGCTTCCTTATTACACACATCGGAATGCCTTACGAATGACGACAAATAATATATATAGATAGCCAAGCCTCAGCGTCGCACTTTGAGCAAGCTTAACTAAGGTGAAACTTAACTAAGGTGAAAGGTTGGAAGCACAAGAATTAAGATTGACGACCGGGCCATTTATAATTTTACCAATTCTCAAAAACAGTATTACCCGACCGTCTGCACAGCACATTTAGACCGTACAAAAGTTCACAAAAACAACTTTTCTCTGTCCAGAATCACTAGTACGAATACTTTCCAAATAAAATACAGTTTTTGTTTGTCAAAAATTGCCCGAGAAACTGATTTGGAAATCAAAATTGCAAAAATACACAAACATATTTGCATGAGGCGACGCGAGTGAAGAAAGAAAATCTAAGTATTGTTTTGTTTACATAAAATCGCTTTTTAATCTATGTTATGAATGAACAAAGACATAAAAACGGACAACACAATCTTCTTTCGAAAAATTTTATTCAAATCTCTATTAATTTATGTTTAAAAGCAAAACACGTACCATTTATAGCGCATCAAGGCAGAGCTGTCCTCGATGAAATTTAAGATAACAACACGACTTAATTTGATCACGTTTCATAAACATGTCTCCAAAACTTTAGAGAACACAAAGGAAAAGTAAATCAAACATTGATATCAACATAAATTCCCGTCGAAAAATGTGATTTTGTTTACCTTTAAAGCACTGGACTGCTTAGAAATTCGTTAAAACTCCGTTTCTTCGGTTCTGAAATCCGTAATAAAAACAAGGCATCTCCCCGCATTGCTCCTCCATTGATAATATGAAGTTCCTCGAAGCAAGATTTTATCCCTGAAAGCTTTTCTTTTTTCCACCAAAGCGGCTTCTGAGTATCCCTTAATTAGTATCCCTGTCTTGAGTAGCAAACCGCGAAAAAATGCAGGGAAATAATGACTTTACTACTCCGCCTAACACTGCGAAAGATCCAACGTTTACCGAGCTGACGGCTGTGTAGCCGCGCGTACGGACGGACCGACCGACACATGTCACGGAGGCGCGCCCGCGAAACATTCCGCTAGCCATGACCATGAAAAATGACGGGAATAGGTTCTATGAGTATGGTGCTGCGCAGTCAGGCCTTCGGCCCGGCGAGTGCTCCGCTATAACATTCGAGAACCTCTTCAGATTTTGAACATTTATTTTACAACTTAGCTAGGAGGGACTTTCAAAAAATAATAAACAATGCGCTTGATATATTCAACACAACTTTGACAAAAAATAAATTGAGGGATGAAAAATAATTATAGAAAAGTTTTGTAATAATCGAACCATTATCTCACCAGCGAGTAATTACAAATTGCGAAAAGAATACAAAATGACCGAACCCTGCAGCAAGTTTTCTGTTTTCTTTCTGTGTTCTTTTATAAGCTAAAGCGTTTCGTTTTTTCCTCACGTCTAAACGTTTTCGTGTTTGCCGTAGTAATGCTGACAGACAAATTTATCCTAGTCTTTGACTGGCGTTGTTTAATAAAATATTGACTTTGTTGTTGCTTATTTTAAATGCTCAGTTTTAACCAACAGTATTACCCCCCCCCCCCTCCCCCTCCCCCTCCCCCATGTAACGGAGTGGTATGTAACTGATA
The DNA here is from genome assembly GCA_022457155.1 of Cladopsammia gracilis. Classification (NCBI taxonomy): domain Eukaryota; kingdom Metazoa; phylum Cnidaria; class Anthozoa; order Scleractinia; family Dendrophylliidae; genus Cladopsammia; species Cladopsammia gracilis. Next base: position 242,912 of record JAJGOT010000642.1, read on the forward strand.
GTATCCTGGGAGTATCCTGCTATGTATAGACTAAGCAATAAATAGATATAGAATATGTTAGATCATCTTTTGCAATGGCTTTTAAATTGACAGAACCCATTGAATCCGGAAATGGATAACAGGCAAGAAGAAGAAGACAAACAAGAACATCGCACACCTTCGCAGAAGTGGACAGAATTTATTGAAAATACAACTTTGCATGGCATACGGAATGTTGTCCCAACACAGAAGCCTCTCTTGCGCATGCTTTGGCTCATCATACTGCTGGCCTCTGGCACGTATTACAGTTATACCATTTATCGGGCATTTGAGAAATACTTCGAATATTCGACTGTTACCGTGATCAACAGGAAGTATCAAAACAACATGACGTTTCCTGCCATGAGTATATGTCCCAACAATTTATTCAGCAAAGCTAAAATACTGACGCAAGACGAAGATCCACGTTTCACAGGTCAAGGTTTAAATATAACCGCATGTGCAGCAACTAAAGATTTACGCAAGAAGGAGATGAACAACATGTCGTGCGGATTAGCAATGCTTTGCTGCTGTGCCTATTATGGTTTTAAAAGTCATGTAACAGACTATACCAGCTGCACTGAAGAGAAAAGGAGCGCTTTACGCAAAGCCATTCAAAAATCTGGGACTGCATTCAATATGGAAGATTTTTTCAAAGCCTACAGCCAAGATTTTAATATGTTAGTTGACCTTTCTTTGTGCACCTTTCAACATAAATCTTGTACTTCTTCGGATTTCTTACCTGAAATGACCGAAAGAGGTTTATGCTACACGTTTAGTTCCGGCAAAAACAATCAAAGCTCCAAAGTTGTCCATACCAGTGGAGTGACTAGTGGACTGACATTATTGCTTAACATAAATGAGATGGACTACATGGTTGGAACGTTTTCCCAAGGATTCAAAGTATCATTCCATGGACAGGACGAATACTTTTATGCTTGGGATGCATTCAGTCTGTCACCTGGTACACACACTTCCATTGCGCTGTCAGAACAAAGGGTAGATTTTGTTTTGTATATATTGATTCGAATTGATGCATTTTGTTTTCTTCAGTGTGCATTCAGTCTGTCACCGGGTACACACACTTCCATTGCGCTGTCAGAATAGAGGGTAGATTTTGTTTTGTATATATTGATGCAGTGTTTTCTTCAATGTGCATTCAGTCTTTAATCAGATAATGAAGAGGGCGACAACAGGCTCCAGGCGACAAGAGAAAACAAAAATATTATAATAAAAATGATGTTTACATATCAAACCATGTTTTTTAAAACAATTGCGATCAAATTAATTCCTTTTTTCTTCCTAGCAGTTTATACAACGTTTATAGATATAGTATCCTTTTCGTTTCGTGTGTGAAACAATGGAAAGACCATTAACAGTGCTAATGGTTTAAAAAAGTGAAAGCAAATTATTCCTTGTTCCTTAAAAACATCAAAATTTTGTAATTATAACATAAATACTACTACTTCTGTTACTACAATAGTAATAATATTAATAATCGTTGCTTATTTCCTTAGTTGAAATATCTTGAAAGTCCCTATGGCCAAAATTGCAAAACGATGTCATTGAAAAGTCATTCCAAATATACCACTATGGGATGCTTTTATGAGTGCGTGGCGGAACGAAATATCAGGAATTGTCATTGTCGTCCGACAGGTTACAAAGGTATACGTTAAGTAATATATTTAACAGTTATAGTGGAAAAGCGTGTGCAATATCGCGCGACAAGGCCGTACAATGCAAGTAGGCCAAGTCGGCGATAGTCAGGCGATATTGCGCAAGTTTGAGCACTATAACTGTTTTATAATTCAATACGTTGATGACAAATCACAGTTTCGAGAAAAAAATCATTGAGATATAAAAACTTTTATTCGATAAAAAGGCTTACTACAATATTTTATCTCGCGCCATTTCTTACACAACAAGCAAAGAATGAAAATTTTTCCACCATAACATTAAGCTTACGAAGACACAAAAATTGAGAGTTTCATATGGAGAGCTTTCGTCTACGTAAAGAACCCCGGGGGGGGGGGGGTACTCCCTATAATGGGCTATACGGGGATGCTCCGCCCGAAAGGGGTACCTTTTTGAGGCTGGAGGTATATGAAAGGGTAGGGATTTCACGGGTTGAAGTATATGAAAGGGTAGGGATTTCACGAAGTATAGGAAAAGGTAGGGAAAACACAAGTTGAAGTATAAAAAAGGGTAAAGAAATCTGCCATTTAAGTATATAAAAAGCGCCTTTCAAAATGCATCAAACAGACGCAAGTAAAGGCTATATGAAAGGGGTACCATTTTCAATGAAAGGTATATGAAAGGGGTACCATTTTCATTGAAAGGTATATGAAAGGGGTACCTTTTCCTGTCAAAATCGGTATGTGAAAGGGTAAGGGTTTGGACCTTGGGGCGGAGCATCCCCGTACAAAACTTTGTTGGGTACCCCCCCCCCCCCCCCCCGGGTAAAGAACGGGAAAGAGTAGTGACTGGGCCAATTAAAACAGTAAAATTACACAGAATTCCTTAGTGACAAGTGTTTCGTGTCTTAAAAATTTCAATTCAGAATCAAAACAAATTGAATGCAAACACACGGCTAAATGTCTGAAAGAACTGCAGCGATGACAGTAAGTCTTACAAAAATTCACAGCGTAACGACACAATTAAAGTAAACATCGTTGGCTCTAGTTGATGTGGCTTTTTAGTCCCTTCAATCAGCACTAAATTTTTAAACATCGAAGTATGAGCTGAATCGATCACCATTGTTTACAAACTTGCTCGTTTAAGCTCCTACAGCTGTAATGGCGAGATCGTTTAGCTTCAATCCTTTTAAAACAAAGATTAGGAACTTTTCTGAGGAACTATCAAGTCTATATCATATTCCAAAGGTGATTGTTATAAGACATTTTCCGAAAATTGTGTACCTTCATTCACTCCGTATCGAGCGGTTGAAACTTTAAACCAGCTTTCGTTCGTCTTCACCAAGAAACACTGCGACACAACGCGAAAATGTCGTGCATTTTTTGTCCAAAATGTGACAAATAATTTTTCTCTTTTCTTTCTTCTCTTTTTTCCTTTCTTCTCTTTTTTCCTTTCTTTTCCCATTTTTATCTAATAGTTCGCGCATTTTTTTCTCCCAAAGATACGCAACTTCAAAATGCGAAATTACCACCATCGCCAGATATATGTCATGTAGAGCTACCGATATCGAGAACACTATGACCATATCTGAATATCAATGTGTTGAATTATAGAATGCGATATTAAACGACCATTTTCTTTAATTGTATAGCTGTTGTCGATGTTCTTTGTATATTTCAATTTTAAAACTAAATCAATCTTGAATAAACAGATAAGGACTTATTCGCCTCTCTTTTCTTGATCAATGTACCATTATTTTTAGGATCTATGGAAGGAGATGTTTGCTCGCAGAAAGATGTAGATTGTCTCCATGCAAATCAAAAAGGTACTGTGTAAAGTTATTGTGGGCATTCATCTCAACACTGAGCGTCTTATGTTACTGTAAAGAGTCAGGAAATCTTGTGTCCTTGTCATGTACTGTTTAATCTAGCGAACTTCTTAAAGATAAGCACACCGGCCAACACAGGCCTACAGTCGAGGCACTGCTTTTTCATCAATCTAGGCGCACATTGCTCTTACAGTATAAAGCAGAGTGCAAGCAAGGAAACCACTCAACGGTTATGTATCCATACATCGGCCATCATGAAGCGACAGAACGGGGCGAACATTTCTGTTTATTCGCAGAAAGATGTAGATTGTCTCCATGAAAATGAAAAAGTTGTCGTAGTGTTGTAAGTTGTACGTCGATTGTTGATTAAATAAATGTTATTACAAAAACATTTATCCCTACTAAACTGTTTCGCCTAGTTCAAGCTACTTATTCATTGTATAATATCTTTCAGCTCTCCTTGTTTGACAACGCTTAGGACTTTGAACTGGCCATGGCTAGTTACACCCGTTTTAAATAGTCAAGTTAAAACGTTAATTGTTATACGTTACATGCATGTTTATTAAGTTAATTAAAAAACTTTCGCCTGTTTCGTTTCGTGACAAACGACAAGTAAGGAATTTGGAGAGGCTGTTTGTTTAATTCTAACGTTTTTCACAAATTTATTGATTTTGTAGACTTAGGAAAATGTGCATGTCACACCCCGTGTTCCCTGACAAACTACCAAGTGGAAATATCTTACGCCAAGTTCCCAGACCCGGCAGCCTCTGCTTTGCTTTATATGTATGGCAACATGTCGGAGCAAAGGTACAGTTTTATTATTTTTCATCAATGCATCATGTATGAGTTTTGTTGCGTAGTTTTCAGGAGGAGATCAATCTCGGAATGGGAAGATAACTTCACATAAATTACCACCCTTAAGTTTCATAGCAGTGACGTTTTACCTTTTAAACCTTGGAAAAGTTTCACAGAACTAAAATGCTAAAAAATAGTCGGTTTTCTTCGGATCTCTTCTCGGGTAATCTTCCGAATATACTGGTGTATGGTTTTTACTTTGAAAGTCTCGGTAATTCACACAAAAATGTTAAAAGTTTGGGGGCAGGGTCTCGTCATATGTACCAGTTTAGTAATAATTAAATAATATATTATAATTATAATAAAAACCTTCCCAGCACCCTTTGCACCAGAAAAATTTTCGATGCCAAATAACTCCGTCAATTTTGAGTGTATGAGGATACTTCACCACATGCTATTTGCAGCTACCATAAAATACCTATTTTATTTGACTATGTGCGATGACGTCATCAGTCACGTGACCATGCCTCCAAATGCCTTTCAACGTTTTTTAGGAACATGCTTTGATGGATGCAAATACAGCCAACGTGGTAAGGAAGGCATTCGCTTGCAACATTTCCGCATGCCCATTATTACTCTGGATTTTTAAAATTAAGGGGGCTATACACAAGAGCAAATAGGGGTCTGGGGACAAGTATCTTTGTATACATGTATCTTTGTAAGGGTGAAATGCAAAGTTAAATTATTTCGTATGTTGGTAGATATAAGTCTAAAAATAAGTTCTTTATAAACGTCATCAGTATGACGTCATGAAACACGTGACCAGAACGCACGGAAGTTGACTGATTTTTGGAACTTTTTGGAACCATCAAACTTTTTTATTAACTTAAATAAATCTCCGTTTTTCCGCCCAGGTTAAAATTATGTTATTTTTGTGTATAAAAAAGGCGATTATTACTCTTCTAGTAAAAATGAAGGTGGCGAAAAAAAGTTTTACACGTTAGAAGGCCTTGAAAATCCATCCTTTCCTGATCCTGTTCAGCGACTTTTCAGTTTACAACTATAAACAAATCTGCATAAGTGGTTTTTATCTTACCTCTTACCAATGGCGTTGGCAGTTTTTCTGTAGCATTTTTCTTTCATACCGATCAGGGGTTAGATTTTTCTTTATTCCCCCACCCTCCCCTCCCCTCCCCTTCGGTCCACTTCCCTCCCCTCCCCTGCTCGGGTTTGCAGGAGATGGTCAGCGGGAGGACTGGTTCGAGTTTCACGACAACGGATCCGACATTTTTGCGTGTACTGAAGCATCATCACAGAAAATTTATTTTATTTCGTCCATTCAGAGTCCTGTTTAGTGGCAAAAAGCTGGCGAAATTGCTTAACAAACTGTCCTTTTCGTGGCTAACTTACGATATAGCGCAAAGAAGTCTGCTTAGAGTGTATATGTAGTTCCCCGGTCATGCATGTGCCGGTCGCGATGAAAGCCTGAGATTCTCAAACTTGGAAAGGACAAAAAAAAGCTGGAAAAGGTAAGCTTAAGTGATTTGAGTTTTAAATTACATGTAGTAAGTTTAACTTTCAACCTAATGTCCAAGTGGACAGGGTTCAGGGTTATTTTAGACCTTTTGGGGCGATTGATTATTAGTTTCTATTTGATATTGTGCACATCTAACTAGTTTAAAATTCGTTTATTTTGTTAAGCTTAAGCTTAATTACAAACAGATTGGCAAAAGTCTGCGACTCTGAGCGCTGAAAAAAATTAAATATCACAGGGCGTAACATGTCGATCAAAATCGATCATCGAAAACGTAGTCGATAAGTCGACAGTACTCGATATCTGTCGATAATTGTCAATCGACAGGTTTAATTTGTCGATAAAAGTCGATAATCACAAGATTTTCATGGCTACGAAATTAACCAAACTAATAATAGCTCGAACGACTTTTCTATGGAAGCATAAACCGTGTTTGATCGAAATCAAAACATTCTTCTAACAAAAAATGTCAGATAAACGTCATCTAACATGCCGGCTACACGTTCTAACATTGTTGAACCAAAAAATGTTATATAACAATGTTAGAACATGTAGCCGGGGCTTAACGGCAATAAACTTACATAAAAAAAAAACTGAGCAACCAAGTGGTTTGTTATTCAATGTAGAATTGAATAATCACCTTAAGAAATGATAAACCAAGATAAACAGTGGTTTGTTCATTGCTTGATGGACCCCAAAAAGCTGTTTAATTCTGTTAAAATTGATAAGCGCTGGAGTTTAATCAGGTTTTATGAGAACAGGACACAGAAGCAGCGTGACACAGTGTGACAGAAGGCGGCGATCAAGAAATAGCATGAAACTGAGATGCATAAATCACTGATAAGACGTAAAATGATTTGACACGAAAATGAATCACTTTATTGGAAGAAAAGAGTAGTTTCTCATTTCAGCTTGTGTTTATTTGAGCTTCCAATTACAGTGTAAAATCGGTAAAATAAAGTCTTGACATAGCCGATCCTGCTTTGTTTATCTGCGTTCACCAACAACGATCAATTTAACAACAACAACAACAACAATTTATTTTCAAATAATAAAACAAAATACATATGTATATTAGCAACCCGCAAATAACTAAAGTTAATCGTGGCGGGTTGCTGCACACTTAACAATTACAGAAGCTCACCTTAAAGTAAATGACTGATAACATTAGATACGATTTTTATAGACTATCAAAATTATTGACATGTTATGCCCTGATATCAGCTCGATAGTAGCTTTCGTGGTAATTTTCAAAGTTAATACATATGCTACATGTATACGGTAAGGTTTTAAGCTTGCTCTCAACATGTTTTGTCCACATTTGAAGTTATAAGAGCTTTTAAATATGACTTGTAGTTAGAAAGATGTTTCATTGCCTTTCTCTTCACCTGTTTCACTGTATTTCAAGTGCGAAGATGTACATGTACGTACAAATCCCCATGGTGGGGCTTCTGAAAGAGTGCAAATGCCGAGGGACAAAATCAAAATTTTATTTTAATAATCAATTATTTCAATAAGTAATGGTGACAGCAATAATTGTTCACAAATAAATGGATCTTTATTGATGCTAGAAATTCTTTCATTTTTCCTCAGTATTACTTATATCCGTTCCCTCATTGATTTCGTTCAAAATATTTGTGTTTAATTTATTGTTCCCGCAAAACGTTTGACTCTGACGTGGCCCTCTTAAATTCTTGATCGAATTAGAATTTAGAAATGTTGGTAAATAAGACCTCAACATCATAACAATTTACCGTGATACATGTATTATCTTCTGTGGCACTTGAAAGGTAAGGCACTAGCCTGCGTTCAGTCTGTTGCTTGTTGCTCCAGTTCACTTGAAAAGTGTGTGGCCCAAACAATGTTTATCAACCCAGTTTTTGTATTTTTGAGGGCAATCAGGAAATTTAAAATAAGAAAAACTAAGCATTGTACTAGTCAACTTTTAAAATCTGAAAGAAAAGGTTGTTTTGACAATGCCCCACCCATAGGCTGACCTGTTTTGGTAAATACCCCACCCTTGGGAAGGAAAAGTTCTAAAATGCCTGACAAATGCTGGGGGTGGGGTGGGGGGGGGGGGGGGGGTGAGTGGGCTTGGAATTGATGGAGCCATAATCTGTTCTTCAATTTATTTATTTAACAATGCCCAATCTTGCAGCATGTGTTATAACTCAGAGTTCTTTCTACCATGTTTTTAGAAGCAGCTGGTAGAAATAATTAAATTTCTAAGAGACACAATGTAATGTATGCGAGTTACATGTACATGTACATGTACATGTACAGTGCAAATGCAGTTTTGTATAGCAGAGTGTACATGTGAGCTGATGTTATATAACTTATGTTACATGTGAGTTTGTATGATTTGGTGCATATTTATGTCATGCAAAAATGTTTAAAATATTTTAAAATCTGTTTGCTCTTCAATTCTTAGACTTCAAACTTAGTATGGAAAATTATAACTAATCTGTGGATTTCAAATGGATTTGTAGCATTTTTGGGTGCTGCGAAAAAGGCCACCCAGTGATTAGTGCAAAAAGTTAAGGTTCTATTGAGGTACATGTACATTGAAACATGGGCAAACTGGATTTCTTTCTTTCTTAAAAACATGAAAACAAATAGTAAATTAAAGTAATAAACACTTGATGGATAGGACATTCTTCTTAATGAATTGGTTATATACATGTACATGTACATGTATGGTTTGATCATTCACTGGTGAGAATTAAAATATTTGTAGTCTCTCCACTATTTATTGAGCCTCCTTTTATGCAGTCATGACAATGCATAACTGTAAGAGGAAAGTGTTAGAATAAACAGACTAGGCCGGTGCCTATTTTCTGAACACACAGCATGAATTACCCAGCATATTCCTGAGCCATTTGTTGCTATGCAATGTAGTAGCCAGCTCTGCATCAACTTTGAAATATGGCTGAAAATGATCCTTCCATTCTTAATAAAAAAAATACTCTTCAATTCTTGGACTTCTAACTTAGTATGGAAAATTATAACCAATCTTTGAATTTCAAATGGATTTGTAGCATTTAGGGAAAATGTCACTGTATTGCTGTCAGTGACAGTGACAGTGCTAAATTACAAAACATCAAGAACAACTAAAATTATCCTTACACTGTTTCATATTCATGAGATGCATGGCTCTTAGAGCCCTTTCACTGGACTGTGCATTAGGGGATTCCCTCTTTCCTCCCATGTAATATGAACAGTATTAAAGCTGTGACAATGAAACTTGGATGGTATAATTGTACACAGCTTGAACTTGTGGTGTCTTTAACCCATTGCAGTATTTGATTCCCAAATGTTTTGAGTGCTTTTCTAGGTAAAGTCACACTCGGGCCACGATGGCCCACACGGCCGGAGCTTAACCCGGTTTCCGTAGCATGAAGTAACTAGGAATATTGCTACTCCCCCCTGGATGGGATGCAAGCCCATTGCAGGGTTTCCCCCAGCATTTTGTCGCCGGTACCCATTTATACACCTGGGTGGAGAGAGACAGTGTGGAGTAAAGTTTTTTGTCTAAGGAAACAACACGACGGCAGAGACCAGGCTCGAACCACCGACCTTCAGGTTGAAAGTCCGACGCACTAACCACTAGACCACCGTGCTGCCCACGAAACACCGAGAAACATAAAATTGTGTCTAAAAAGTAAGACTAGATTCAGTAGCTGACACTCGAAACCACCATCGTTAACTGAAATGCAAAGTTATATAAACACAAAACTTGCTGGAACAAAAATCCCATGTGGCAATAAGCGGTGAACACAATATCAAACAGTTCTATCCATCCATGAATGCCAAGCATTGTCTTGAAAACTTATATGCTGTTATTCTTCTTTCTGCTTCTCAAGTTAACACACATGAGGCCATGAGATCACGAGGCCTCAATTGTCAACCAATCAGATCAGTGAGACAAAAATATGCATGCATAAATTTGCATGCACAAATGAGAAAAACTTCTTCCTTGGCTGCATGTATGCCATGAGTAATAAGATTTAACATATACTTTAAGATAGGTCACATGATTGTGACGGTATCAAATCAGCCAAGAGTTCATACAGATCTCCATACAGTATTAACCAAATTTGACTCAAAATCAATTAAAACCAATACAAGGATGCTACATGAAGAAAGATCTAACATTGTAACTGGTACTTTGTAATAAGAGAACCACAGTTTCAGTTATGCAAGACATGTTTCATCAGCCTTGCTCTTCTGTCATCGTCAGGAATCTAAAGATGCTCTATTTTTCTCACCCTTGTGTTCTGCAGTAAGGAACTTGCTTACTCCACTCCTTGGAAAAAAAAATTGCTTAAAAGTAAAGTGCTTAAGTATATACTCAAACAATTAGTTCTTTGTTTACCTGTAGAAAGGCAATCAAATTGCAAACTGTTTTTACAAGCCCCAGTACCTTGCTTAAAGTGAAAGAATAATTTAATGTTACTATAACAATTACAAACAGCAAGCAGGGCTGTCACTGAGATTCAAGTGCTGGGTAAATGCAATTAGTAGGTGGGGATTCTAACAGCTGAGGAGTTCTTTTGGTTCTATTTTGCTAATCTATTTTCACATGGAAGTAGCTGGGGTCACGCTTATATTAGCCAGGGGAAATACCCGGCCTCTGGCCCTTAGTGACAGCCCCCCTCGGCTGAACTAGGTGCATGTATACCAGCAGTTAAAAAATTTATTAATAAATTCAAGATGCTCACTTGCTATATTATTCAAATTGTTTCTCCCAGGAAACATCACATACTCTACATGTACTGTCATGGATTATGGACATAAAAGTCTACACCACATTGTAAACCCACTGCAAATGTGTGATCTTTGTAAGGTATGTTAATTTAAAATTGTTAATATACTAGTTTCCATGTAAATAAGAATAATTGGTTGTGGGTTTACTGTATATTACATGCATGTTTATATTATGTTTTCATCGTAAATACTGAACATTTACATCTATATTTTGGGCCTCTTTGTGCGTCTGTACGACTGCTCCAGCACAGTATTAAGAATATTACTATTGTTTAGTTATACTGTACATGTACTATGCCTATTATATGGACTACACATGCTCGAAACATAACTTGCAAGAAATTGTCTCTTTCATTTGCATAGTGACGGTAATTGCATTGCCAATTTCATTTAGCCAAAGCGTCTTGATCCATGAGTTCTTAGGAAGATGGTTCTTAATGAAGAAAAGTAAGAAAACTGAATATTTATGGCCCTTAGGAAGTGCGGGGGGGGGGGGGGGGGGGGGGGGGAAATTGCCAAAAAATGCTACAGCTTGGTAATAAGTAACTCATGGCAGGGCCAGGGTAGTGTTTAAACTAGCCACAGTGTGTATTTATGCTAATCAGATGTCCCCGGATAAATAAATGAATTAACCCTATTCGGCCTGGGGGTGGGGTGTTCTAACTTTGAACATTCATAACTTATTTAATATATATTCAGACGCCATCAAACTTTGCGACTTTTCCTAAAATTTATCTGGCAACAATTTAATATGACAATTTTTTGATCACGTGACTTGATGTTTCCATGGCAACAAGATTTTGACAGCCATGTTTTTTTTAAATTTGCATAAAAATTATTTATACCTTTGAATGAAGAAAAACATTGTAAAGAAAATGAATGCAAAAAAATGGAGGTGACACCAACTTTAATTTAGCAAAGTTAATGCAATGGCTACCAACCGTTGATGTGGTTAGTTTTCTTCCTCTGTGCACGGCTGAGTTGCATGATGTAGTGTGGCATTGTGACATCAACTGTACATGTATGTGCAGTAAAGATGGACATAAACAATTACTGCAAACGTTTTCTATTTCAACAGACTGTTGAAGAGGCATCCCTTGGTATATTCAGTACTGTATAAGCATAAGGTGGATTTTCTACGACTGAAACAGTAAATGGAATTTTTTACAATGACTAAAATATTTTCAATTAATAATAATACTGTCTGTCTGTGAAAAGCATTGTAGTGTAATTATGTGACCTTCCCTTTAAATCATTAAAGGGTCAGTCTCAACCAGGGTACATTGCTTTCTGAGGTTCTGTTTGTGGCCATTTTTGGGTGCTGCGAAAAAGGCCACCCAGTGATTATTGCAAAAATTTAAGGTTCTATTGAGGTACATGTACATTGAAACATTGGCAAACTGGATTTCTTTCTTTCTTAAAAACCTGAAAACAAATAATTAAAGTAATAAACACTTGATGGATAGGACATTCTTCTTAGTGAATTGGTTATATACATGTACATGTGCATGTACGGTTTGATCATCCCCAGATCATACAGAATAGAGAGTTTAAGCATCATGACAATGTTTTTACTCTTTTCTAAAGCTTTGTCATCTTCCAAGTGAATGTACACTGGTTGATTTTGAGTGTTTTCACTGTGACATGACGTCACAGCAGCCATGTTGGTGTCCCAAAACAATAAAACGGCGACCATATTGGTGTCCCAAACTAATCCTGTGGGGATTGAACTATTTTCTTATGCAAACACTATGTTTTGTTCAAATAAATTAGCATAGCTGCAGACCACGTGAGTGAAATGCTATAGGGCGATCTTTGTTTACACTTTTTGACTCATTAGCATATGTGCATCATTTTCTAATCGAGCTACAACAAAATCAACTCTGAATATTGAAAGAACATACTACTATTAGCTTCTCTGGAAATTTGAACCCGATACACTAGATACTCTTTGTGCAATGCTGTTTTCAAAACTCTAAATTTTACAAAGAATGTATGGGCTCATTAGCGCTTTTGCCACCCAGCAATTTTGCAGTTTTGAATAGCTTATATTTTCTTAAATATTGCATGCAAATAGCTAAAAATTGGGTAGATTACTAAATTTAACAAGCTCTTTCAACTGTTGAAGTCAATTCGTATTTAGCGCAATGTCTTCTCTACGTAAATTCGTATGCTAATGAGACAAAAGGTAAACAATGACGTCAGCAAAGATCGCCCTATAGGGAAAATAAGGAAAGTGAGAAAAGTTTTATAATGATGACCAGTACATTTTGTCAAATCAATAGGCCATTTCTGAGTTGCCTTTAGCCTCTCTATCAAAGCGAGGCTAGGTGCGAAACCTTTCATATGAAAATGAGTTTCCATTCACATGCAAATACGTTTTATTTGCATGTGAATGGAAATTCATTTTCATATGAAAGGTTTCGCACCTAGCCTCGCTTTGATAGAGAGGCTAAAGGCAACTTGGAAATGGCCTATTACTGTGTCAGAAAGTCTTTTTAATGTATTATCATTGAAATTTAAATAAATATGTATTTTTTCAAATACTGCTGATTATAAATTATATGGTGTTATTTTGCAACATGCATGTAGCATTTGACATTACAAATATGCACCAAAACAAGTGCAAATATGACACGTTATTACACTCTACTGACCGTGCACTAGGAAAAACAGCTACAAAAACTTAGCCTTCAGGAGAATATTTTTGTCGCATAATAAACATTCAGTAAAAAGTTGTGGACCCCTGTAATACAGCTGGGCATTTTTACTAGTCAGTAAATACTCAGCCGTATTACACAACTTTACGCTGAATAACCTCTATTTACTATTAAGGGTAAGCACACATTACGGAATTGCGCCCATTGAAACACGTCGATCGAAGATGCAAATTTTGTTGTCAATCTAATGTTCCCCTATTATTTCTAGGCGAAAATAGATTCAACAAGTCTATTATTCAGCAGACAGCAGAAGAACAATAGGTCTCTCGCAAGGATAATTCGGTCAAGTTTATTGACGCACGTTGCATGACTGCATCAGAAAAGCGATTCGCACTACATTGCTGCCCCCTCAAACTCTATATATTTAGTACGAACCCTCTCAACACCACAATTAGCACCTTTGAAAAGCAGGCCATGTGGTGTACACATGTTTATTTGCAGGATTTACTTGAATGGCACAGATTTTTCTTCAACATTGTTTAACTTCTTTTCTGGACTATAGTCTGGAGTATATGTTGAATTAATTATAATATATTATTTCCGGTTTCACTTGTAATAATAATAATAATAATAATAATAATAATAATGGCTTTATTCAATTAATAAAAAAAATATCAAAAGTTACATTCTTCATTAAAAACAGAATAAAAATATCTATAATGCGCATGACAAGTTAAACCTGAAGCATGATAAAAAGTCTATAATATATATAGTTAGCCTTAGCCTAACAGCGTCGCCCTTTGAAGAACCTCTGAACAAGCTTAACTAAGATGAAACGTAATTTAGGTGAAAGGTCGGAAGCACAAGAATTAAGATTGACGACCGGGCTATTTTTCAATTTTAGCAATTCTCAAAAACAGTATTACCCGACCGTCTGCACAGTACATTTAGACCGTACAAAAGTTCACAAAAACAACTTTTTCTCCGTCTAGAATAACTATTACGACTATTTTCTGAATAAAATACAGTTGTTGCTTGTCAAAAAATGCCCGAGAAACTGATTTGGAAATCAAAATTGCAAAAATACACAAACATATTTACATAAGGCGACGCGAGTATAAAATCTAAGTTTTGTTTTGTTTACATAAAATCGCTTTTCAATCTATGTAATGAATGAACAAACACATAAAAATGGACAACACAACCTTCTTTCGAAAAATGTTATTCAAATCTCCATTCATTCATTCATTCATCTTCTTCGTCCCGTCGGGGACATAAGGCCGCGACAAAACTTCGCCATAGAGACCTGTCCCGTGCTTTGGCCTGTGCTTCGCCCCATGTTAGATCCATCTCTTCCAGCTCCTTCATCACTGTCCTCCGCCAGGTGGTTTTTGGCCTGCCTCTTCCTTCTTCCAGGTGGAGTCCATCTCACGGCAACTTTGGGAATCCTGTCTTCGGGCATCCTCAGTACGTGACCGAGCCAACGTAGCCTGCGATTTTTAATCTCAAATCTCAAATCTCCATTAGTTTATGTTTAAAAGCAAAACGCGTACCATTTAATTATATAGCGCATCGAGGCCGAGCCGTGTCTTCGATGAAATTCAAGAAATTAGTACAACTGAATTTAAGCTACACGTTTATAAACAATTCTCCAAAACTAACGTACGAGAACACAAAGAAAAAGTCAATCACAGATTGAAATCAAGATAAATTCCCATCGAAAAATGTAATCTGTTTTACCTTTAAGTCCCTCCGGCGACTACTGTACTTGGAAATTCTTTAAATCTCCGCTTTGGTGCTGAAATCCGTAAAACGAACCCATCTCTTCGCATTGTACCTCGAAGCAAGATTTTATCCCTGAAAGTTCTTCTTTTTCCACTAAAGCGGCTTTTGAGTATCCCTTAATTAGTATCCTGTCTTGAGTAGCAAACCGCAAAAAAATGTTAGGTGATAACCACTTCCATTCTCCGCTAAAGCAGCAAAAAAATCCTGCAACGGCTGAAGTGTTTACCGAGCTGATGGCTGTGTAGCTTTGCGACAAACAAAGCCTCAAAGATCCCGGATGTTTTGTGGCGTCATACGCACATGTTTTGCGACGTCATACGCGCCGGCGAGCTAGCCCAACGCGTACGGCGGGCGTTCGGCGGGCAGACAACGCGCCCGCGAAACATTCCGCTAGCCATGACCATGAAAAATGACGGGCGTAGGTTCTATGAGTATGGTGCTCCGCCGGGCCAGAGGCCCGCGAGCTCCGCTATAAAATGAACAAAAGATAAGAAAAGAAGAAATTGGCTCTAGATCTATATATTAGGTAATTTATATCTGAAACATACAGTAGTCTAGTTTAGCGAGGCAGCCGCCTATTCTTTACAATAGCGGGAAAAATCCAAAATTTTTGTTGAATGTAAGATCACAAGCACGCGCAGTCGATTGGTTTTTTAATTATCCGGGGTATTCACGCCTGCGATGACATCAAGTAAATTGCACGTGAAAGAGATTAAAGATTTCAGCGACGCGTAATGTCACCTAGTGGGGCGAAAGTAACTTGATCTTGCCACATGTTCAAAGCGTAAGACTTATATCTCTGGTACTACATGGCGGATTATCTGGTCCATGCAAAGTTAAACAGGAACTCGGGAGAGCATTTACAACGAGGCGTAAGCAAGTTCGGGTGGAGGAGATGCGAGGTGTGTGGCTACATGGACTTGAAAAATGTTTTTGTTTCCACTGCCACTGGTAAAAGATATTCCATTAACTATAGCCTTAATTGTAATTCGTGTAATGTGGTATATCTGATTACATGCAAGATCTGTGGACTACAATTGATGCTTGCAACCATTCCCAAAAGAATTAACGAACGAAAGACATGGCGGCCATGTTGGATGACACAACAATAGAAGCCAATGAGAAATATTTTGTTTATTGTTATCCAACATGGCCGCCGTGACGTAAGGTGCAAACCACCTATAGTGTAGGATCTATCACGACTAAGTTTAGACTTAGATTTAATAACCACAAGTCGAGAATCAGACCCCATGGAAAACTTGAACAAGTTAATCGAGAGAATGATGGCCTGTTTTATAAGCATCTGTGGAGTGAAGGACGTAACGGTTTTACTGATGTGAAGATTCAGATGATAGACAGAGTGAATGGAGAAAGAGAATTGAGGAAAAAGGACGGACAATGGGCGTATAAGCTGAACAGTTTGAGCCCGTATTGTCTCAATGACAATGATTTTTTTCTTTGGTCAAAACAAGCGCTCTAGGCGCATGTAACAGTATTAGTTTATTAGCGCGTGCGTACGTCCGGGGTTGTTTATTGTCGCGCGCGCGTGATTAAGCGCATGGTCTAGATTTTTGGTTTGTCCGTGCTCGCGATTGTTATATTTGACAGTTTTAAAAGTATTATGGTGCGTGCTTTTGTAACGATCATTTTACCTTGATGAAGGCTGTTGAATGCAGCCGAAATATAAGTATAGAGCGTATGCACATGACGTCACGGCGGCCATATTGGTGTACCAAAACAATAGAACGGCGGCCATGTTGGTGTACCAAAACAATCCTGTGGGATTTGAACGCTTTTCTTATGTTAACACTTTCTTTTGTTCCAATAAATTTGCATAGCTGCTTGCCACGTGAGTGCATACGCTCTATTGACAAAATTTACAATTTGTCTTCATTTGTGATAGTAATGTACACAAATGAAGACAAGACACTTTTTTTTTCAGAACACCTGTTCTGAAAAAATGTGTCTTGTCTTCATTTGTGTTTTTATATAAGTTTTTGTTAAGTGCTGCCATGTCCGGTTTAAATGGAATATAGAATTTCTCGGTATTACATAGGTTACATCGTTTGGTAAAATTGGTATAGTATTTAGCCTTGGCTAGCGTTTTCCAGGAGATCGCAAAGTCTTTCTTTTAGACTTTTAGCTGCCATATGTGTTTGCTTAGTTCTGCGTTATTTCTTTTACTCTCATGAATGAAGGACATTTGGTGATTTCGCCATGTTGTCTTAAACTCAGTGGCGGTGAGACCGACGTATTTTTCTGAGTTTTCTGCAGTTGTTATGGTGGCTTGGCACACTACCTCTTTGACTAAGCATTCTCCTTTTAAAGGACATTTGTTTGGCTCTCTGCAGTTGCAGGTTCTGGGAGGTGTTTCTTCTTCAGATTGCGTGTTCTGTCTTAGGATGGTTTTGTTGTGTCCATTGATGATCTGTTTTATGTTAGGTGAACAACTGTAGTACACTGTACGTAACTTAGCTTAAGATTATTTTTGTTAAAAAGCTTTCTGAATTTATGGTTAGGTGGGAGCATTTCTCGATCAAATTTAGAAATTCTCTCCGTATGTTAGTTTCCACATTTCTACTAGCTAAATGGTGGGTTGAACCATATTATGTTCCTCTATAGCTCTTTGGCATACAAAGCTTTGCTTTCATGTCCAAATTGAGCACTGTATTAGGATGAGTCATTGCTGTACCATTGCGCATAGCTCACTAGTTTTCTAGTTTGAGCACTCTGGCATGGCTTAGATGTTACCGCATGTGTGGGACATTTGGGGTGGCTTTTAAAGCTATACCTCCATCCTAGCATCAGCACCGCACTGATGAGGCCCAGAAGGCCGAAACAGTACTGTCTGCAATTAGTTATATATATGTACCGGCAACAAAAATGCTGGGGGTAACCCTGCGATGGACTAGTATCCCATCCAGGGGGGAGTAGCAATATTCCTAGTTGCTTCATGCTAGGGAAACCGGGTTAAGCTGCGGCCGTGTGGGCCATCTTGGCCCGAGTGCGACTTTACCTTTTATATATATAATTATGTATACAATGTGCCCTCCCGGTTGTTACCATAATGGCTTTATGGCAACTCCTGAACTTGGGCACAGGATGTACGGTTACACATTGTTGGATTGCATTGTGGAGTCACGAGAGTGCTCAAACTGCGAGCAGTGAGCGAAGCAATATGCCAATAGTGAACACCTCTTACGAGGCTCTCCACCCAATCCAGAGAGTGCTCAAACTGTATGAACAGTGAGCGTAACATACAATTATGTATACAATGTGCCCTCCCGGTTATTACCATAATGGCTTTATGGCAACTCCTGAACTTGGGCACAGGATGTACGGTTTTACATTATTGGATTGCATTGTGGAGTCACGAGAGTGCTCAAACTGCGAGCAGTGAGCGAAGCAATATGCCAATAGTGAACACCTCTTACGAGGTTCTCCACCAAATTCAGAGAGTGCTCAAACTGTATGAACAGTGAGCGTAACATACAATTATGTATACAATGTGCCCTCCTTTTTCAGATAATATATATTTATTTTTTTCTCAGAGCGCGAGCGGGCGGAATTCTGCGAATCCTGCAATATGATTGGTTCCGGGAGCGGGCGGAAATTTACGATCTTGCCCGCTCACTCAACGATTCCGCCCGGGTTGCGTAGTTGCCTAATCACAATAATTTGTGACTCCGTTGTTTTAAGCTTGTGAGCCCTGGTATTATTGAATTTTCTCGTCAAATATGGACCCAGACGAAAGCTACCAAAGCGAAAGCGAATTTTATTAGCTAGACTAGGAGTAATCGGAGATCAGGGTAGTGCGTTCGGCGGTTGAAAGGGGGGATTTCGTTTTTTGGTTATTGGGATAGATGAATATGTCTATGGCATATTGTCAAATTAAGGATTATTACTCTGTGTATGAAGACGGTAGGGAAACTTTGGTAGCAGAAAAACAAATTACATGTAAATCGTTTCAAGTTTGTTGTAGTTGTCGGTAAAGAAAAGTGCTTGGAGGTCCCTTGGGAAAAGTGGAAAAAGTGCACCAAATTTGCATATGTCAAAACGGTAATTTGAAACCTGAAAACACGCTGGCGAAAGCGAAATTCGCAAGTATTTAATATATAAACAGACTATGCGCTTCTACAAATTCTCCGTTTTCTTTGTAGTTTCGCTCGCCAAATTAAGATTAAGCTTTTCCAAACTCTCAGCCTTCATTTTCAAGGTTTCCACCGCGCTAAAAAAATCACAGAAAGTTTGGAGTGTCTCCGGGAATAAATAAGCCCATTCTCGTCCCCAGAGCCGCTTGACCCTCTTAACCACCGGAGCCTGAGTACGAGGGTCAAGGGGCTCTGGGGACACAGGATTTGATTGGCTAGTCTGAAAACAATAAAATCTAAAACGGAAGTAAAAAATATAGATTAGGTCACACTACCGGGAAATCGAGTTAGTGATAATTCAGTCGAAAAATCGCTTTGTAGCTTGCATTTAAACTGTCGGAAGGTGTTGGATTGGGACGCTTATACTTAAGAAACACTATGTTTATCTTTTAACGACAAAGACTGCGCGTTTTTAAGTGCTATGCTTTGTTAACTAGAGGAAGAAGTTCGATCGAGGATTCCTTTGGCTGGACGTAAACAATATGGTCAACAAAACTTCACCGACCCACCGAGGATGATCAATTTCAGGCAGTGTCCGGAGAAACTATTTTGTGGATCAGAACATATTAACGAATCCCCTTATTTGATAAAACAGCTGTTTACGACGATCAAAAAGCAGCTGGATCGCTAGTTTGGTTTACTAACTGTGGCAAGTGCATTTATAAATTTCAAAGGTACTCAATTATTTCTGTCAAAATCCACATTTCGTAGTAAAATTTGCCACCCTTCTTGAATTCCAGTATATTACGTGTAGCTGTTCATTTTTGGGTGTTATATTTGGTTTCACGATTTCATTATTCCTGTATAAACGATTGAGTACTGCACTGCATTTTATCAGATTTGAAAATATACTTTTGAGATAACATTCCCTAATAACCATGAGTGATGGACTGTCTTGAGACCCTTTAATTCCACTGTAGACACTGTATTATTACCAAAGGTTCAATAAACGTTATAGGGGTTCACTTCATTTTTCTAATTAATTTGTTGTTTTTATGACAATTAATACATTTATTGCAATTTTTCATTGTTTATTTTTTATGGAAAATATAATTTGGACAGTTATCATATTAAGTGGTTTCACACTAGGTCTTCCAAGTATGCTATTAAAGTGCCCTTGACCAATTTTAAATGTGAAAGAGTACAATGCACATACTTAAACCCTACATTGTGACCAAAGGAAGTCCATTGCAAGTACTCTTTCCTCAGTTTTCTTGGCTTTCCCTCCATATCAATCCCAGTAACTGACTGCCTGTAACAGGCTAACAGAATGCTGATCAGTACATGTGATGTGCTTATCCTCCAACTTCCTTCTGCTATACAGACTGTGTGGGAGGACAAGATAGCTGTTGGTTTACCAACTACTCTTGCTTTTTCTAGGACTGACAATATAAAGCTGAGCCTTTTTCAAATGGTGCTTTATGCATCCAGCACACTAAGTATTTATGAACTGTAACAGTTACCACATTGACAATCTGTGAAACTGCAAGAAGCTAACACAGTTGTAATGAATACTCTCCATGCCTGGCCCAAAATCAGGTGACCAGGCTTACTAATCTTACACTGGCACCAATAAAAAACATGCTTTACAAGGCTGTTATCTCATTTATAATATGCAAGTTCACTCTGAAACATTTGACTGTTTAATTTTGTTTTAAAATGATTATGACAGTGGCATATATCTACATGTGGTACCCAAACAGATAGATTCCATTTCCTGTTAGGCTGATCTTAGAACTCATGCTAAAAAGTTGGCTTTAGTTCACATACAAACTTTTACAGGCAGGATTTACGAGGATGAAATATTAACATAGTCTTTCAAAAATTGATTTTCATTTCTGAAGATGACAATGGATCTTGTTATCTGTTGTAAAAGCCCATCAACTCTGCAAAGGCTCAAATGGAGTTTTCTGGAAAGGGAGAATCTGTTGAGTGAAGTGAGTGCATGTACAAAAGAGGAGCTCAATCAGTCTTCATGTCTTTTGCATCTGCACTCATCTTGTTTATCTAAATCACCCTAATCCCTCTTTGAGCTGATGTGGAGATGAGCTTAAGCCAAAAAAAAAAAAGATTTTTATTGTTTACAGAACTGGAGAACATTGGCCTTCAGCAGCCAAACTTAATAGAGTGATAGGAGATGACATTCAATGACAGTGAAATCTATCACTGGTTGATTCACCTGCAATGCTTCTTTGACTTTTGGGCTACTTGTAGATCTCCATTCAGCGACCTTTGCAATAACAGTAGTATAGTATTTTTTTAGTGGTAGTTTTTTTATTTCTCCAAATAACAGTGCCAACGCTCTGCCCTGAGAAAAAAAAAGTCATGTAGATGCAAAAAGTGATTTTATTAAAGAGTTCAGTGCACAGAAAGCCACAACACATATTTCAACATTTCATTAGACATCATTTTTCTTTATTTTTCTTCCCTGTTCAGTCTTAGATTGATTCAAAAGGTCTAGTAAAGCTTGTATAAAAGCCAAGGGGAAATAATGTACTTGTAAGTTTGAAATGTCCAAAAGATTTCATTAGTGAAGTCAAAGATTTGTGAATTAAAATACCATTCAGATTAATATTTGGCTGTAAATAACATCTAATACCTTGAATTCTGGATGCAAAAATCTCGGCATCAGCCAGACTAGCCATTAGTTGATGATAAGTTTAAATGTCAGCTGATGTAAGCTTATTCATAAGCCAAAATCCTCGAACTATCTGATCACGAATTACGACGATTATTACCGCATCCACGACTCAAAAACCGCCGAAAGTTCAACGATAGCATCTAACTACTCCTCGCCAAAAGAAAAACGTCGAACTTCTGAAATGAGACAGCCAGAATCCTGCCTTTTCTTGCACCGTGTTCTTCACATTGCAGTTGCACGTCCGCCATTTTTAAAAAACTCTGAGCCTGCGTAGAACAACCGAAAGTCCTAGATTCTAGGACTTCCGGATCGTGCGTCCCCAGAGCCCCTTGACCCTCGTACTCAGGCTCCAGCGGTTAAGAGGGTCAAGCGGCTCTGGGGACGAGAATGAAATAAGCCGCGTTTGGTTTCGCGAGCGTTCCATCGATCCATCCGCATATATATCTCCATCAATGTGAGAAAAACATTCGTCGCTTGACTCTTGCTTGTTTTCTGGCTTGAATCTCGCTCGTGTCCGGCCATAAATTTTTGAACGGCTTGAATATGGTCCGATTCAAGCTCAGTCAAGCCATCCGAATGTCACGGCGGTACATATGTCTCCCTCTGTTCTTGCTCAATTCTCGTTTGTTTGTCTCGTTCGTGTCAGCCGAATCATCGCCATGATTTGATTCTCGCTGATTAGCATATTTTATATGTTTTAGGACACACTAAGCGTGTTGTGCCAGCGTGTTGTGAGCGTGTAGTTCGTGCGTCCTCCTGCTTCGAAAGCAGAAGGACGCACGAAAGGCACATGGAAATACAGAATGTGAGCAAAGATGAGATAAATGACCTTCAGCAATCTCTTATCTTTTGAAGGATGAGATGAATGAACTCGCCACGTGAGTTAGTTCGTCAAAGTGAGGCAAAACGTAAGCAAGCGCCTCATAGCGAGGCAAATGTGTGTCGACGACGAACCAAAGCAATCTTATCTCGAAAAAACTTCCCTTATCAGTTGCACAGGAAACCCAATAATGCACAGAACTCCCAACACAAATTAGGAGTTGCGTTCTCGTTCCTCGAACGCAATAAAATATTTAACGACACAAATGAAGAAAACAATGAAGAAAACCCGCAAACTTTCACCATGCATGGCTGACATCGGCTGACAAAGATCCGAAAACACGCTAAAGCTCTTAACGCTTCAACGAGGTATCAAAAAGACGCAATGAAGAAAGAGATTAAACTAAGTGGATAGAGAAATCAGCCGTAAAATTAAAGGCCAATGTTATTCCTCGAAAAGGCGAGTACAAGTTTGGATTTTATGATTTGTTGATTTTATAGTTTGTTCGGCGTTTGTTGTTGTTTTTTACAAAGCGACACAGTTTGTGGCTTAAAAATCAGTGATTAGACAATCTAGCGCTTGTTTACAAAGGTTTTGATTGCATTTGATTTAAGTGTTCTTATTTTTCCGGTTTTGTTTTTTCTTCTAATCGAGATTCTGTGAAATTTCATTAAAAAGTGTTGCTTAAATTTGTCATTCTAGTTTTGTACTGGCTTGTTTTCAATTTATACTGATTTATACGCATTTTCGCGATCGGATTTTACGAGATAATTCGTACTTAGTATGCTTATATTTCACAGTTTTTGCCTTCTTTTATCTAAATTCTGTAATTTTTCATTCAAGAAGATATGATTTTTAAATAAGAATAGCACAGTTTAAGCTTTCGCACTGCTATGAATGAATTACGCTCGACTTTCCATTTGTAGAAAAATTAGAAAAGTTTTTAAAGTTAATCTTCAGCTTTCTACGGCTTCGCAGTAGGCTAGAACATTTCTCTATCCTCACCGCAGGCAAACACAACAGCCGTTTATTCTACCGAGAGAAATAAACTGACAGAAATTAGTTCACTTTGTAAAGTATTAAAGTTTTTTTGTTTCTGGATGAAAAAGTTGTGAAGATTTATACCGAGTTACTTTTTGCACGCGTTGTGTCAGTTTTGCTTTACGCGGCGCGTAAAGAAATTACTTGGAAAGCTGTACAAGTATATCAAGATTTTCTCGGCAAATCATAGAATTGAAGTAGGAAAAAAATAAATAATGCGGCCTCGGGCCGTACTCGAGACCTCTGGCACAGTTTTTTTCCTATACGGACCGACCAAGGCCGGTAAATAACATATATATATATAATCTTTCACAAGCATCCAATATGTGTAGATGTTTTCTTCATGAAACAACATATCAAACACAAATGAAGACAAGACACATCTTCTTCAGAACACCTATATTTCGACCGACTTGTCGGTCTTCTTCAGGGTGAATGAAGAATAACCGTTACACACGAAATACTTCTACGCCACTGAAATACGAAAAATGCGCGCTAGGACTTTAACCGTAAGTAACTGTAACAATTCAATTCAATACATGCAGTGATCGGGTTTTTCTTGATGGTCTTCAAGTAGTTGTTAATTTATCTAACAGAGAGCTTACACCAGCTGAGAACTCCCTATTATCAAAAGGGTTATCGTTTTGTCCAACTCCAAGGGAGATTGATATATATTCCTTGAGAAAAGACATGTTAGATTATGTTAGACGTCTGCGTTTGAAAGAGTATTTTTGTGACGATGATGATGTAGGAGGGGACTTTTCAGATAAACCTGCGTTTCGAAAGAAGTCAACCTGGTGTCCGGATAGGAATAAGGATATTGTATTAGAAACGTATATTCATGAGAGTATGCTTGAGAGGAAGATATTCTCGCATGATTTGAGAGTTCGTTGCCACAGGAATATGTCTAAGGAGGAACAGGAGGCATTGGAAAATTTGAGGGGATATGATGACATTATTATTAAGCAAGTTGATAAGGGGTCAGCGGTAGTAGTTATGAGCAGGGATAAGTACGTTGGTGAAGCTATGCTGCAGTTAAATGATAAGGACGTATATATTCCATTGACAACAGACCCAACAGAGGAAATGATTGAGATAATAAATGAGAGAATTAATAGTCTTCATGGTGATGGATATATCAGTGAGTCGACCCTTCAGTATTTATTGGTTAACAGTGACGCGAGGGCTGGGCGTTTTTATCTTCTCCCTAAAATCCATAAGAAGAATTGCCCTAGAAGGCCTGTGATATCTGGTTGCAACACACCTACTGAGAAAATATCTGCTTTTGTGGACTGAAATCTTTGGTACCTCAGATTCCTTCATACGTTAAGGATACAAATGACTTTTTGAACAAACACAAAAATATGGAGAGGTTTCCGGAAGGAGCGATTTTAGTTACTATCGATGTGGTAGGTCTTTATCCCAACATACCTGACAACGAAGGTTTGGAAGCGATTCGAAAAATACTGAACACAAGGACTAACCCAGAAATTCCTACCGATCACATTGTTGACTTGGCGGAGTTGGTTCTCAAGAACAATAACTTTGAATTTGGCGGTAAACATTTTTTACAGAAACGTGGTACAGCCATTGGTACAAGAATGGCGCTTTTCAACCTGTGCAATGAATGAACAAACACATAGAAATAGACAACACAATCTTCTTTTTAAAAATTTTATTCATATATCCATTAGTTTATGTTCAAAAGCAAAACGCGTGCCATTAGAGCATCGAGGTAGTTGTCCTCGATAGATATCAATATACGATTGAACTTGAGAACGTTTTATAAACATTCAGTCTCGAAAACTAACGAGAACACTGAAAGAAAAAGTCAATCAAAGATTGATATCAACATAAATTCCCATCGAAAAATGTAATTTGTTTTACCTTTAAGTCCCTCTGCTGCTTGGAAATTCTTTAAAACTCCGCTTCCGAAGAAGTGTATCGCCGATGACTTGATAAGAAGAAACCAAGCACTTGCTCGACGTCGTACGTGCATGTTGGGGGACGTCGTACGCGGCCGCGATCTAGACCTGCACGACGTCGTACGCGCCGTGATCTAACCCTGCACGAGGTCCTACCCGCCCGCGAAACATTCCGCTAGCCATGACCATGAAAAATGACGGGCATGGTTCTGATTATGGAGCTCCGCAAGAGTTCCGCTAATCAAAAGTCTTTTGTCATGTGTTTCTAGCAATTTGTGAATATCGATAAGTAATGTTTACTACATGAGCGGGAGTGTTGTATCGGCCTATACAATCACGAGGTGCAGTCGAGTGAATGCATAGTGCCGATACAACACTCCCGCTCATGTAGTAAACAACTTGTGAAATTCACATTCACATGTAGATACAACCACTAGTGAGTTGTATCTGGAATGTAAATTAGATACAACCACTAGTGAGTTGTATCTGATACACATTGTAACCATGTGATTGGAATGGCTCATTTCTATTTGTTAGTACCCTTATGAATTATTAATGAATTTTACAAGTTCTGATACATAGCGTTGTTTAAAACATCTCTTAAGAAAACATTGAACTACATTTAAATCAGCATCACTTACACTATATACAGGTACAGCTGTAGGCCATAACTGATTTTGGAAAGAAGAACTGTTTTAAAAAGTAGATCAATTTCTACCTGACTATAGCCTTGTTTTTTGAGTCCCCTTATTACATACAGGCATTTATTAACTTCACATAGTTTTGTCTTAATGTGCTGTCTTAATGATTCTTAGCTATCAGGATTATTCCTTGTCGAACCTAAATACATTGAGGGCTTGTCAGAATTGTTTTTAAAAACGCTTTAAACTATTTCAGTCTTTTGAAATATTGTAAGCTATGTTTCCAATGTGCGATGTATTTCTCGTTCATGAGATCTATATGGTGCTTTTTATTACGTTATGTAGTGTATCAAGATGTAATTTAGAAGGATTATAAGGTGATTCCCAGCATTGCATTGCACATTAGTACTGCACATAAATTCTTGCGTCTTTCATGCGTGCACACATTCCTAACCAAGACAGTTTTCTTTGAGGATAAGTTTGCGCAAGAAATAAGTGGTAGTTTTTTTCCTAACCGAGAAAATAAAAAAAATAATGACTATTTCCACAGAGAATCCATACGCCTCTCAAGTTAGCTACAACATAATCATTTTATAAAAACATTGTTATTTACCTGTGTTCCCGTGTCTTTTTGAGTTGTTTTGGAAGCGATTTGAATCAGAGTAAAGATGGTTGACATTGCACGTTTTAAATATTATCCTGTCTGCCGGTTTGTAAATCCGACGCGCCTATTACGTCTCAAGTTTCCATTATTATTAACTTTTAACTCTCCTCGGGGAAGAGAAAGAAGAGAAGAGAGCAAGGGATAAAACTAAAATGAGGCAGTTTATTATCTTGTTACTGAACAAAATCGGCTAGAACTTCATAGATTAATTAAACTGATGAATAATCACGTGAGGCATGATTTGTTTGTTTGGACGCCCGTTTTCCTGTTGTTTTTGGTTGTGACGTTTCGTCAGATCCGTGACTCAATCCAACAAATTCTTCAATTATCTTTCCACCAGCTTCATCCTTCATCATTCCGATAACCCTTTTGTTTTTTCCCACTGGAATTCCTGAAGGATGATCTTTTGGAAAGTTGCTGGTGTCATACATTTTTTCCACATCCTCGCTTATGTCTTTGAAGAAATCATCTGTTTGAATTTCATAAGCCAGACTGTTAGTGTCTGTAAAGAGAAGTTTCACATCTTTCCACTTCTTTTTCACATAGTTATAGTGAACGTCATACATCAATGTTTTTGATAAATCTAGAATGTACATTCCGCAATAGATTGGTTTCTCGTTTCATGTGAATGGCAATCAGATTTTCGTCAAAGATTGTCAAATGACGGAAGTTAGATTTTGAAGCAAGCTTTCTGGCTTTCTCCCTATCATTCACTAGACTGATATCAACTCTTTTCCGAATATTTTCCATTGTCTTTTCAAACACTGAGTTATTTATCACCTTGAAGAAATCTTTCTCGAAATCATTCTTGCCCTTTATTCGTAACTCAGTGTTTTTCCGGCTTTTCAACCATGCTTCGTCTCTGAATTTGATACCTCTATGAACCTTTTTCACAATCAAGCCAAGACGCTCATAGAGTTTCAAGTTTCAACATGCAAGATGTATTTCTTCTTTCCCCTAAGATTTGGGATGAGTTTCTCAACCCTATTCATATCCAATCTCTCAGAAGCAAGCGGATAATCATTATGCAAATCATGCATCTTTTTTGGGTAATCAAGGTCCACATCAAAAACACATGACCGCTTCGCGGTCGCACCTTCGGTGCATGAAATGTTTTTCCAGTTGTTCAAATCTTCTTTTTTCATACATTTGAAATCTCCAACCGGGAGAAGTTTAAACATTGCCCATCCATAGACATTGTTTCCATTAAGATATGGAATTAATGTAGAAGGTTTCTCTGGATCATGTTTTTTTATTGTTAACAGCGACAGTGACATAGAAGTTTACACATAATATATACATACACACACTTACAGTTACACACGCGCGTGTGCACCTGAACGAGACGTTTAGGGAAAACACGTGCGTGCAAATTATAAAACGGGAGCCCAAGAATTTAGAAATAGTTCTTCTTTATTATTTACAACTGCTATTGTTCGCATAACGGATATTTTGTTTTTCAGGCGTAAAAGAAAGCTGTCAAAGTCTAAGCTGCCATTGCATACACTTGTGCTAAAAATGTGGTATTTGACAATGATGAGGGCGCAATTGAGCATTGACCAGTTGTTCGATTTTTCGTGCCTGCAGCCATACAGAATCACGCTTTCAGAGAGATTTTTATTTTCTTGAAATTTTTTCTGCCACCATTGTGTAAAAAGGTTCCAAAACGTGTAAGAATTATTACAGGCAAACAACATGTGCAATAATGATTGGTTTTTGGAGCTGCATAGCGGGCAAATATCACTGTCCTTTATACCTGCGCGAAACAAACTGGATTGCGTTGGAAGGATGTTGTGAATAATTTTGATCTGGAAGATTATAAGCTTCGGTTCTTGAAGACTCGGAAAGGGAGCATATAGACGTTTTTGATGTCTTTTGTGGTGAAGCCGTGGTTTAAAATTTTACTTTCAGCGGTTGGAACCGAATAGGACTTGCTAAGTAGAGTCAAATATGCACTTTTAGTGGATGGAATTAAAAGAGGTTGTACCTTTGCCATTCATGAACCAGGAGCTATAGAAAATTGGTTTTCCGTCTACCAAGATATCACGATTATTCTAAATTACCTGATTCCTCGCTGGTTCTTCATGATTTATTTTGAGCTTAAAGTTGTGCCAGAAACTCAAGATAGTACGATAGAAATCAGGGAGATGTAGTTTGAACAATTTGATATTATATTGGCACTTGGCGAAGAACGTAAATCCGCCGTATTGTTTTAAAGCGTTTTCTGGAACGATTTTCCATGAAGCGTCGCATTTTTCTATGATTCTTTTAACCCAGGCTGTTTTAAGTGATCGTTCCATCATTTCGAAGTCAACCATCTTTAAACCACCATGTCTTTTTTCAGCAATAATAGTTTTTATTTTTATTTTTGCAGGTTTGTTATCCCAAATTAAGTGAAAGATAATTTCGTTGATTTTCTCTGCAAGACCATTCGGCATTGGCAATAACGAGGCACTGTAGATTAGTTTTGATAAACCTAACGTTTTAACAATGTTTATTTTGCAAATTAGGGTGAGCTTTCTTCGCTTCCAAATATTTAGTGTTCTTTCCTGTACGATTATCTTTTCTTCGAAATTAAGTACATTCGCGCGTTCAAGATCATGAAAGAAGTATACTCCGAGGGCGAGAACAGACTCATGTGGCCATTTAAATTCGAAGAGTTTCTCTGTGCGATTTTTCCAGGTGCCTAACCACATGGCTTCGGTTTTTCCGGAATTAATTTCTAATCCACAAACTTGTCTGAATTCCTCTAAAAGTATAAGTAGTTTTAAAACTGAGTCAGGATCATATTTCTCTTTCATGTATTTGTTGTTGGATTTCCCGAAACGATGCGTTATCATTGAGATTCCTCCTTAGTTCCTTGCTAAAAAAAAAAAGAAGCATATCTGGATCAGACAACAATTCAAGCTCAACATTGCTTTCTTTCAAAGCAGCATCGCAAGCTAAACCGGGGACAGTATAATACCAACCAGGATCAAGATCATAATTCTCCATGCAAACATTTCTGAATTCGTCAAACACATCTGAAAGAAGACAAACATCCGACTTGAGGAATAAATCGTGAAAGTTACCCATAGTTTTCATCTCAAATTCTTCCCAAATCTTCTTTGCATGTACATAGTCCTCATCTGAAATCAGAGGCGGATCCAGGGGAGGGGTTGAGGGGTTGTAAACCCCCCTCCCCCCTCCCCCCTCCTTTGAGCAGCATTGTTTTTTTTTATTTTTTGGACTCTTCACAAAAATAATTGAATAAATTGTTTTATACGTAGTAGTTTCACTTCCACCAATTAACTGATTGTCAAGTTAGGTAAAGATAATGTACATTTCGCGACAGTAGGACGTTAACATTTGAAGAGATCGTGTCAGGATCCAATCGATCATTTCAAAAAAATGTGGCTATTCCCCTTCTTGATTCCCTGATTATTCAAATGCAAGACTGATTTTCTGACGAAGATCGCCACGCCTCCCACCTGCTTTATCTAGTACCATCAATCATAGTTAATAACACCATGGAGCTATCTGATGAAACAGAAGGCATGTTGTACTGGGAGAAAGATCTTCCGTTTCCCAAATCCCTTGAGAATAAGCTATGAATATGGCGAACCATATGGCAGATGTCTGAAGAGCGCTTCTCAGATCTCGGTGTTATTGCTATGCATTACTCTGAGAAATTCGACTACACGAGATATGCAAGGGCTTTGTAAAAGCTCATCCAAGAACATTGTTCGATTTACGAGGTATGTAGAAAAACGACAAATTACGATCGTTGTTTCTGTTGTCCCTTTTAATCATGCATTATTATTATTTTTTGGTTTTCTGGTTGAGAAATAAGGTAAACTCCAGATTTTATATCATGCCTTCACAAACGCTTTTCAAGTCTCAGGAATGCTGGAAATGGCGTTTTAGAGAGTAAAATCGGCAAAATTTTCCGGGGAGCGGGGCATAGCCCCGACTCCCCTAGAAGCTCACGCCTACGGCGATCGCCATCCACGCCGATGGCGTCGAAAGTTATTAAGGTGTACAACCCCACCAACCCCCACCCCCACCCCCCGCCTTTCAGGAATTCCTGGATCCGCGCCTGGAAATGTTGGAATCGTTTAGCTTTGAATAAAACTTTTCTTTCTTTGGAAGGGACAACTCATTGAATTTTTCAAAACTATTCATATAGTTATAGGGGTAAACTCCCTTTCTTGTGAGCAGCTCGAATCTTTCCCCAAATGCTTTCTTTGCTGAATGAATTTTTCAAGAGAAAGATTCTTAACTAAATTTGCAAGAGAAGAAGCCATGAACTTGAATGAGTCAATGAAGTGAAGTTCGTGGGTTATCCTTCTTATCTTTCCATCCTTGCCTGGAAAGAAGCCAACTACAATGGTATTGCTGAAGCAGATGTATTTTTCCTTATTTTTTGGGATGCATTTGATATCTCCTTCACTCTTTCCAAGTTTTTTCACAAAGAGTTGAGTCATATCGTGAAATTTAAAGATTATGAAAAATGACTGGTGTGAAGTTTGGTTTTTTATATTGAAGGTTGCATTTATTATGTGCTGCTCCACGATATTTTCCAGTAAAATGGCAATGATCTCTGACTTTTCTGTCATCTTCGTCAAAGATTTCTTGGCAAATCCAACAACGATTTGCTTCTCAAATTCTTTTCTGTCGTTTTCAGTGAAGACCATCTTTTTGGAAAAGTTGAATTTTTCATGAATCTCTTATGTTTTTCTCAAGCATTTCCACGAATTTTTCTCCAACATCTTCCTCCTCATTCTTTGCTCTATAAAAGACAGGATCCTGTTTATATTTTGTTTTCGTCAAAGCAAACAATTTTGTAGCAAAATCCACATGGTTTGTGGTGCTGGTACTGACTTGTGAAGCTTCTTTTTTTCATTTGGCTCACATGATTTGACATCTTTCGTGATGGCTTCAAAGTCAGCATAAACCACAAATGGAATTTTCATTGCCTGTTGAAATGCTTGAATTTGACTTTGCTTCCTTCTTGCAATATTCCTCATGAATTGTGAGTTTCTCTTTGCTTGGGAATTGTTTAGACATCTGCTGCACAAGAATTTTCCTTTGTTTTTGGAAACTTGACTTGCAAGGAGTCTACTCAAGTTTTTATCAAGCATTAGTGCTTGTTTTCTTCTTCTGAAATCGGGAGCAGGTCAACATTATTCTCTCTATCTTTTTCCTTGCTTATTCTCCAGGGGTAGATTTGGCCCTCATAACCATAAACATTCACAGAAATGGTTGAGTTCACATATTCTCGAATTTTCTAATGTCCTTCATGACAACTCAAAAGGGAATTTGATTCCTCTCCTACCAATTCCTTTGATTGCTCTTTTAATTCTTTTGTTATTCTTGGAGCATCTTTTCCAACTGGATTAAGTCTAAATTAATGGATTAAATCTTTTTCCAGTTTGGTGTTCTATGAACACTCGCAGTGAGTTTCACCCCTTGTTCTTTCCTCTCTTCTCGTGGCCGTTATAACAGGCGCGTCGTATTTACGAAGCGGCAGACAAGATAATATTTGAAACGTGCAATGTCAACCGTCTTCGCTTTGATTCAAATCGCTTCCAAAACAATTCAAATAGACACAGGAACACATATATCTATAACAATATATTTCTGCTTCACTACACAACAGACTGTAATTATATACCAATAGGTTTATTTTGCAGGTTTCGGCCGAGCACCGGGACTATTACAGCAAATAGTGCTACACTGATCCTTAGTACACAATATACAGTATACAATATCTATAAGTACATTATCCAATTATCGCTATCACAGTAAAACACCTAACGGAGCTGAGCAACCACGCACAAAGCCACTGTGGTTAGACGGAGGCCAGAAAAAACCTGCCTTAAAAAACCCCTTGGGGAAAAAATGACAGGAAATCTGAGTAGGAACCAAGGCCCAAGCTCCAAACGGCCCATCCTACGAGGCTCTTAATTACTGCTCTAAGTTGCAGTTCATATTCTTTCTTTCATTAAATAACAAAATAATTGATGAAGTGAGTGAGAAGCGGTGTCGGCCTAGAATGATCCACCAGGTGCTATACAAACTTATATATCCCACAGTACTACCCATGATGCACCATCATCTAACAGGACCCAGGCTCTGTTGCTCTCGTGCCGCAGAAATATTACATTTCGGGCTAATTCGTAGCCACTCAAACGCCAGAAATTCCATTTTTATTGAATGGTCAATTTTATGGCTAATACAGCGTTTGGGTTCCCTGTGCTATTTACATATTCTTTAAATTGCTTTGTACATCGTGGTCATATGTGAGATGATGACTTCATACGATGATGACTTCATTCATGTTTTAAACCCTCATCTTGGATCGGCCATCTCTGTCGATCTTATTATTTCTAGATAAAACCTCCAGAATGATACAGAATTTAAAACAAAAAGATTCTAAAATAGCCTAGAAATAGAAAGGTACTCTTTCTATTCCCCCACCATGCCTATATCTGCCAGTATACAGTATAACCATTATGGGTTTACCTTTACATTACAAACTTTTTTTTTCTTTTTTCTCCATTGTTAAAGCAAAAGCTTAGCTTTCCTGGAAGTTGGCTTTAAGTCACTGAGTTATGAGGAGCAAATACAGAAACCAGCATATGACTTGAATTCTTTGTTTGGTGAGTTGTACCGTCGTATAAAGTGTTTTCAACTGGAAAATATGGAGGAAACATTTAAAAAATTATACAGCTGACGCGTTTCCTTTTGAAAGGATTAAGAACGGTAAACGCCTTTTCAGGAGTTACTAGAAGACGGTTAGTGCAATTTTTTATGCGCCTTGGCGCGCCAGTAAAATTTTCGAAAATATAAGCCTGTCGTAAAAGAAAGACGCACAAAGTTAAAATAGGAAAAATATACAATTTTATTATTTGAAAATAATCAATGGCATGTTTTAGATATGTTAATACCATGTGGGTAAAATACATTACTTATGGATAAAACATATACCCCGTTCACACCAACGCTTAAGTAATGCTTCATATAAGAACTAACGTAATTTTCATTGTTCTGCGGCATTGGCTGTTTCCCACATAGAATATCTTTGATTTCAAGAATAGAGGAGGGGACGATGGTTCATAATTATATTTCAGAAGAAAAATTGAGAAAATCCATTTGCGTCAGCGTCAAATAAACTTTTTTAGGAAATGTTCGTGCTCAACCAATCATAAAAGCAGAGGACAATAGCTATTAATTTTGCATCTTTGTTGATGAAGTTCCCCAAATATAATCTCTTTTAAAAATTACATTGGGTATCATATTACTTGAAACCTTAAAAAAATTAGACGAAATGCACTTTGAACCTTAACTTTATAGCGGATTTTGAGTCTTGACCAATGAGATTACTAGTTGTAACAATGAAAAAAGTTGACATTCCATCGTGCATTGCCGTTCAGCAGTTTCCTTCTTATGCGGATCATTACTTAAACATGTTTAAATGCTGTTTAGTTTAAAACAGGTTTAGAAAAATACCTCCTAACCTCCCGTAATATTTGGAATGAAATCTTGACTAAAAGAAACTTTATTGACTTTCATTACCATTCCAGGTAGTTTGAGTCATATTATTTATACATTTCAAAGTGTAAACGTTCAAGATAGCCGAGAATAAAAACGTAGTTAAACTAAACAACATTTAAACATGTTTAACCGTTGGCGTGAATGGGGCTATAGACTAATTATGCTTCACAAAATATATCTTTATTTATTAGGTGAATATTTGCATTATGTACTTATTCCATTTCTTTTTTCTTGTTGTTGAATGCTAGGCGAGCTTGGAGGTAACATGGGTTTGCTTCTTGGCTGCAGTGTTCTGACGCTTTGTGAGTTCATCGAGTTTCTGTGTGGCCTCGTGGCAGCAAAATGGTATAATCGTAATGTCACACCAGTTTCTTCGTTCCATTCTCGACAATAGGACAAGAAACTAATCACGAACTGTTACACGACATTTATTGGGTATTTCGTATACATGCCGATAATCCATTGGCATACCATACCTGTTCCATCACAACTATCTTAATAGGCGAGCCCACCTCTATACTGCAGCTCGGCTGCCCTATTCCAGTCACTCGAGTGAAATCAAGCTCGGCGAGACAAATTTCCCTTTCGTAAACGGTCGCTGCCATTTTAGTGACACTTAGAAAAATTTTCACCGATTATCGATTTTTTTTTTTCTATCAGAAACGGAAAAATGCAATTAATAACCTAGAATCGAACCCGGAACCTCTTGCATGCTGACATCTCTCCTTCAACACTAGTTAATCCGGCAAACCTAATGGTTTTTTTTTTCCTAATGATACATCAATAACGGATGACCATATCCCTAAATCTAACCTAATCGCGAATCTATAATCTGTCTAATAATCGCTTTATCTAAGGCCCGATTTTATCTGATAACAAAAACAACTCTTCGAGTAGTGAAGTCGTGCTTTAAGAAGCTTTAAGGGTCTTGAGAGTGCCCCTAAGGTACGATAATTAATTCAACATATTGTTATGATTTGTTTTGCATGTACAGTCGCTTTTCTGGTCACACTAGGTGATCTGTCACGAACGTTACTACACTGTACGTCATTTGATACCTTTAATCAGTCTTTCGCAATCACTCGTGCATGAAAGGTCATCTTAGTACTTCCATTTATCTGTTCCTCGAAAAGAAAGAAAACGATATCGTTATCGAATGGAACTCTCGCCAATTTAACCCGGCAATAATGTAAGTTCCTTTTACTTGATATGTTTCGTTTCGTCATTTTCCTTTTTCTTATGTTGTAAATAAATCTAATCATCCATGAGCTTGAATCAACTGATATGATGTCACTAACACTTCGCCTCAGGCTATAAATCACTTGAAAATCCGGACTTTTTTCCTGCACAATTTAAATAGTCGTCGCCTTGGCTTCGAGCCAAGGCAAGACTCAATGATACCCTACTTTCCTCCTAATCCAGGCATAAACTAGAGCAAAAATGACATCGATCTTTTCAAAAGGCTTACTTACTAATGAATTTTCGGATGGCATTGACCGTTAAAAATGGCATCGACCGTTTACGAAAGGGCATCACACTCCGCGAGACTGAAGCGAGCGAACAAGCCAAGGGAAACCTACTTTCGCTCGCTCGATCGATCGAGTCAATCGCCGATCCCGTGATTTGCTCTCCCGCTCGACTATCCAGAGAGGGACTGCTGGCAGTTATGGACACCTCAGGAAAGGTCAATGCCTTTTGTCAAGCAGATTCATCTTCTGATTCGCTATTAGTAAAGGATCTCCTTGACAAAATTTCACTTATCGTATTTGCTCCATTAAACGCCTCCTGTTAGACAAACGGCCGTTTTGAATTTACGCCCTGTAAAACAGAAGAGGCGTTTATTTAGATCACTCTAGAAGAGTGTTTTCTATAATTCAAAATTAACAGAATGAACTCAGTGGAGTTCTGTACACACGAATGATTTTCAAAATTGATACTGTTCGTCACTCTTTTACAACACCCGGGAAACAAACGTTCCTTTCCTTTTGGGATTAAACGCCCAGCTCGAATAAACGCATCTTCTAAACATCGAGTTTGTAATAAACACCCCGGGCGTTTAATCAAGTGAATACGCTATCCTGATTTTAACAGTAATTTAAAAGTACTCAAGTACTCGTTTCAAACTCTGCATTAATTAAATCATAAACAGGAAGCCGCTGATAAAATATCGGTTAAGAAATATAAGTAGGGGAGTAGTTCTTTCTATTAAGTAAATTTTTTTCAGATTGGAATGCGCTTTTATCCTCTATTAAATACTGAGTATCATGCCAACAATAAGCGGCCGCCAAGAGCCGGGTCCAAACTGGTTGACAGGGAGGAGACCTATCTGTCTACAATATGGACTTGCCGTGTTGTTTTCTTAGACAAGGGACATTACCCCACATTGTCTCTCTCCACCCAGTTTATAAATGTGTACCGGTGGCAAAATGCTGGGGCAACCCTGTGATGGACTAGCATTCCATCCAGGGGGGAGGGGAGCGTTATTACGCATAAATAATGTTTGCGTGAAGCTTCAGCCGAGTGGGCCACCTGTGGCTCGTGTGGTAATTATGTCATTCCTGGTTTATTTCGTCTGAATTTTTAACATTTTTCACCACGTGGGTCACTAAGTTCTCGTCTGTATACACCTGACTGAAAAAACGTTGGCGTGTAAAAAGTATAAGCAGGAACTCAACGAGTAGTAAAATCAGGCTTTAAGGGTCTTGTAAGTGCCCCTTAGGTACATGTTCGAGAATTAATCCAATTTTAACAGTCGTTTTTCCGATCACACAAGGTGATCCGTCACCCACGTTACTATGTCATTTGAAAACTTTAATCAGTCTTTCGCAATCACTCGTGCATGCAAGTTTAAAAGGTCCATTGATCTGTTCCTCGAAAAGAAAGAAAGGGAAATCGTTATCGATCGGAACTCTCGCCAAATCCGGCAATAATGTAAGTTCGCTTTACTTGATATGTTTCGTTTCGTCATTTTCCTTTTTTCTTATGTTGTAAATTGATTTGCAGTTTCACGATATTGATAATGGTTTTCCCGCCGTTTTCCCTTTTCACAGCTAGTTTTAATCAGAACGGAAAAACTGTCCGTTTTCCGTCTGAACGGGTGTCCGTATGAAACGTAAATTTTCGAGAAATGTATGGGCTTTCGGCCAGGACCAAGACAACTGTCCGTAATAACGAGGTGTCCGTATTCAGCGGGTGTCCGTAAACGGGGTTCGACTGTATATGTAAAGCCTCCTATTACAATTGCGAAATGAAAAATAAGTTACACTACTCATGGTTTTTTTCGAATCATTCATTTTCTTATGTACGCTTAAAGCCCGGTTTCACTACTCGTAGAGTTCTTAGTTATTTTTCAAATTTCGCTAAATTGAACAGTCACCGGAAAAAAGACAAGAAAAAATCAGGGTGACAAATTCAAAATAAGTATAAGAATAAGTATCATTCAGAATG
Organism: Cladopsammia gracilis; assembly: GCA_022457155.1. Classification (NCBI taxonomy): domain Eukaryota; kingdom Metazoa; phylum Cnidaria; class Anthozoa; order Scleractinia; family Dendrophylliidae; genus Cladopsammia; species Cladopsammia gracilis. The sequence goes on from JAJGOT010000642.1 coordinate 280,803, forward strand.
TATATAGCAAAAAAGCTGTAAATAAATGTGTGTAGTGCACTCTGTATTTATAGCTTTTATGGAGAATGGAAGTTAGTCATCTTCTCGTGACTCTGTAAACTAATTGCGCAGACATGTCTTCCGATCAGCTGAAAAACTGCGCAAAACATCGAAAATGTTAAATCGTCCGAACTATCCGAGATTTTTCCAAGATTTGCTTGTCAATATTTGATATCCACAGTATATCAACTACCGCCTTAGTTTTCGACTTGGATTGTTCCTGCAGGCCAGAGATGCTCTCCTCAGTCGCCGCAAATACCAGCATTAATGTATGCTAAATGTAATGCTAAACGTAAATGAATGTAATAACTTAAGCCTCGGTTATAACATTAAGGTTATAAAAATGTACTACATTTACAGTGTGGTAAGTTACTCTTAAGCGTTGAAATACATTAGTGTTAAGTAATTTATTATTCGACTGTGACTTCATTTTACCTTATAAGGGAAAGAGAACACGCAAAATATCCGAGCATATTACACAATAGACTGCCGTATTACACCTAAGCCTCCCGGTTTCAAGACATAAGCTATTATAAATACAAGAATTTCAGTCGGATAATAAATACCTTATTCGATGGTTTAACAGATAATACGTGCGGACATTTTACTCATTGCTTGCAACTCGTAAAATATCCGCGCGTATTATCTGTTAAACCATCGAATAAGGTGTATGTATTACATTTTCCGTTTCTATTACATTTAGCATTGTTATTATCGATGAGTGGCGAAATAACGCATAAATGCATAGAGCAGTTCAATAAAAGCAAGAAAAAAAACTGAATCCGCTTTTTTTATTTTTTGCATTATTATACTTATTCGCATTATAGTTGATTAAACTGACCGCAATTTTCTGCTGCAATGACAAAAGCAGCACTATTTTCATACATTTAATTTAGCACAGTCCACAAGTCCAGCTGCACAAGTTTCCGTTTGTTTCACAACTGTCCTCCACCGCGGCCATGTAAAAACAATGGTATACGTCTTGTTTGTCCTCGCATGGCGCTCGGTTGAATCGCGTCTTATATCTAAAAAATATGTATAAATTTCTCAAAGCCTCGAAGCAACGATTTAAAAATTAAAATAAATTTAAATAAAAAAGCTACATTGAATGGTATCGGTTTACCAATTAATCTGAATAATTGATTTCAAGCAGGCTCAGAGAAATCCGTGTATAAAAGAACGTTTCTTGTTTAGCCAATGCATATTGATAGCTGTTTGAAGCAGTTGAGGCTTCGTCATTTTACCGTACCCAAATTCGCAATTAGCCAATCAGGGGCCGTTTTCACGAAAGCATCCCTAAGTCCAAAGAGCCTCCTAAGATATAACCTAGGAGATAACTGGTATTCACGAAGACCTTCTATTTTAAGACATGTCTTATTTTTTCGTCCTCTAAGCTTAGGACCTCCTAAATGTTTAAGACATGTCTCAACTGGTATTCACGAAGACCTCCTAACTTAAGATATGTCTTAATTTTTGTCCTAAACGTAAGTAGTCAAAATTGACCTCCTAACTTATTAAAACATGTCTTGACGGGGGCTAAATTCGATTGTTGACACGTTTAACGTCGATTTTCAGCGTGATTATTGTGTATCACAATAGCTAAACATTTTAGAGCATTATATTGCTTTCCTAAGAAAAATTAAATATTTTCTAGTAATG
>JAJGOT010000642.1:287500-410000 GCA_022457155.1 Cladopsammia gracilis
CAGCATTACCTGGCTTTCACGCCTGGAGCGGTGCTGATGTCACTGGAAATTTTGCATTTAAAGGGAAGCTGGAATGCTGAAAAGCGTTTCTTGAAGCTGATGAAGAGTGTGTCACTGCACTTGCAGATCTCGGCTCTACTATCCTTCCCACAGCGGGCATGTTCTATGCAATAGAGAAGCTAGTGTGTCAGCTTTACCTGCCCAAGACTAAGATATCTAGCCTGAAAGATCTAAGGTGGCTCCTCTTTCGTAGAAAACAGGCCGAATCAGAACGACTACCGCCTACACAAGCTGCTCTCCGAGAGGCCATTAAGTGAGCGCATTACCAAGCCATGATCTGGGCCAATGACAAAGCCCCTAATCCAGACCTTCCATCACCAGAGAACTATGGATGGAAAAAGGACAAAGGTTATTATAAATTAACGGTTGATGTAGTAATAAACTCTCAAGTTCGACACTATAGATCAAGACGACTTTAATGCATTGCTTTATTCTTTTAAATTTCAGACAAATGGATGCCGGTGATGACGAGACTGCAGCCGGCACCCGATGCTGTTCTTTATCTTGTCAAGTGTGGCTGTGGGAAGGACAAATGCGGAAACAACAGGTGCAGCTGTCGAAGGGCGGGTCTCACTTGCACAGATCTATGCAGCTGCAGCAACGACGAGACAGGAGAAGCGTGTGACAATGTCGATACGGTTGAGAATGATAGCTGTGATGATGAAACATCGGATGAGCAGGACGATGACAGCGAGGAAGACGAGGATGATGAATGATTCTTACCTGACATCCATGTTCTACAGACCGCAATGCATTATGGGATTAATTGTGCTATTTTTAAAGCAGTTATCATTGCCAAAGGCCTGACTAGGTTTTGGGTACTAATAATTATATATACCTGTAAACCTGCCATGGTTAACATGACGCCCTCGGAGCAACCTTAATTATAGCTAACATATCGCATAGCTAATGCCTGGTCTAAACGTCGAGCCAACGTCGTGCCGAACCTAATTCCATTTGGTTTGACGATAGCACGACGCTAGCGCGGCAGTGGTTTTAAACACCAAATTGGTTAGTTCTGTTTTCATAATCTAGTTGTATTTCTTCTTCGCACTGAAAGGGCCAAGTTTTGGAAATGAATTTGGTTCGGCACGACGTTGGCTCGATGCTTAGACCAGGCCTAACAAGTGCAGGCGAGCTCAGCCTCACTTCCATGTCGTCTTACGTGAACAAAACATATTCAAATGTAGTTCAATTCACGTGAACAAAACATATTATCATGTAGTTCACTTGTTGTAGTCATTTTTTCTGAACAACTCCAGAAAAAGAAAAAGAAAAAGAAAAAGAAATTTGCCTTTGATGCTTATTTGAAGACAACAAACGACCAGCCTCATTTTCGTGCAGTGTTCATCACGTGATCAGTATTTAATACTTAAGTCTATGGATATGCATTTGATAGACTATATTAAAGATTTCTGGTATTTTTGTGGAAATTTATTGTAGTTAATTGTATTTACACCTCATTTTATATTCGAGCCTCGATTCTATGTTGAGCCATATAGTTCTAAAAAAAGACCCCTCATAGCGGCCGCCGGTGCAGGTTACAAAATTGCCGACAACATTGTTTGTGTTCCTTAGGGTCCCCTTAACACATCTAGGTAGGTGGTTTGCTTTCACCATAAAAATCCCACGGGAATACATATGCTCCCTGACTATCTTGGTATATGCCGTTTTCGGCAAAATATTACTCTCTAAAGTAACAACTCTAGAAATCGAATTAACACCTCTTGAATAAAGACAGACCCGCCTAAAAACTGATAAGATGTAACTATTTTAAATAAATAAACACGCACGGAACGACAAGTAATCTCTTTAAATCCCAATTCATCTTCATTTAAACACAAATACCCAATTTATTATTTATCAAATCACCATAGAATATTGTTACAATTTCCAACTGCTAAATAAATCTTACAGAACTAGCCGGTTTTTCTTTATGCAAACAATATTAAAAAGCGCACACTTTTTATCACCCTATAACGCGCAAATGTTCACTTAAAAAAACACCGACAGCGACGTTTTAAAACAATAAACTTTATATCGTTTGCTAACTTGTAGTAGAAAATCGCTCTATAGCAACACACGCAACTTGAACAAAAATATCGAAAGACACGCAAGTTAAAAAAGACTACATTAAAATCATGCTCTTCCCTTCCAAAGTTCAAACATGCTATCGTTACACTACTCTTAATAACGTCACTCAAACAACCCCGCCACGGTCTGACTGGAAGCTAAGCCTATCTGCACGCTATTTTTTTTTTTTAAATCAATAACATGCCCATAAAATTAAATCAGATAAATTACCACTTTTACACTCCATGTAGTTTACCACTCAAAGAACACAAACTGCTCGTAGTCTAAACGAACGTCTCTGTAACAGGCCATTCTGTTCTAAAAATCAGATCTTTCTTACTTCACCCACTTCGCTTACCCCCCCCCCCCCCCCCCCCCCCCCCTCCCTACACAGTAGCCAGCAGATACACTTCGACTACAATGGCTCCTGGAAGGCACGACGCCCATGACACCTGTTTTCTAATTCTTACGTATCCAAGTGACCAATATTATATAGTCTTTAAAGACAATTGAAGACTTTCCATTGCGACAAAAATCATCTACCGATCTAAAAACTACCAATTTCATTCACACCAAACGACGAACAGTGGAAAGCCAAATTCACCGCATATTGTCAGCCATAATATCGCTGCAGCACCTGTGTTTTTAAATGCAAATCACTGTCAAATTTTATCATTAAAACCACTTTCCTCAGATCCCCTTCCGCTCCGCGGTGGCCACCCGCTTAGCGCTCGTCTGAAACGCTTAAAAAAATAAAGCCTGTTCTGCAGGCTAGCCATTCGACTCTACAACAGCCGCCAGTATATCCTACTGCTACTACCAATTTGCCTTACCGCAGTTACGAAGTAATTATAGTTACATGGAAACAGTGTGCCGCGATCACGAATTGCTTTCGGAAGTCACGGAATGTTGTAGACTGTTCTATCTGTGCTCTTGGCTGCGAATTTCTACGCGCTCCAACGACCTCAGCCGGAGCTAGAGGTCGACTTGCATATATATATATATATTTATGGCAACAAAAGGGATTTCAAGCGATGCAATTTTAGATGAAATTGTTGAAAAATCGAAACGGGTTCTTACAATGTCTTATGTAGTAAACAGTCCTGTCACAAGTGGCCCTTATGAACCACATGAGACAGCGAATCCTGTCAGTTCTGAAATAGCCAGCAGTGACCTGTTTGAACCAATATTATTAAATTATATGTAAGGGTTATTGACCAGTCCCTCGGGGATATGTGATATATTCCCCTTATTTTCCACCTTGTGAGGTTTTCTTAAACAAAGAAACTATTAATTTTTCGGAGAGTAACATTCCGTTCAATTCAAACGCAAGGCCGCATTGGGATCACGGCACTTTACGAAGCGAGACGGTAAACATGTTTTGTTTTTGTCAAATTTGCATTGAGCACGTTGCTTCGTTATGAGCGAGTAGAAGGAGGGAGAGAGGGAAGAAAATGTATGAACAGTACTCGTGGTCTCGCCATAGCCCAACTGCCCGCCTTCATCTTACGAAGATCAATGGTGTGGTTGCGGTGTGTTTTCCAAGGGAAAGCGGCAGAAACATATTCAGGTTCAAGCGTAAAACGAGGCGTCATACATTATTGAAGCGGTCAATGTAAAACGCAGACTGCAGACCGGGGGTAAAATGCAGACTACACACTAGCCTATACCAATACTAGACCATTTTAGCTGCATTTTGTAACCCTATTCTAGACTAAACGCCAAAAAACCCTACCCTATCCTAGACCTAGTCCAAACTCTCTATTTTCCACTGCATTTTACCCTCGGTCTGCATTTTACCCCCGGTCTGCAGTCTGCGTTTTACACTGTCCGATTATGAAAACCCGAAACCTGAATCGAGATACGATACCATCGAATAATGTTTAACATTTCGCTTTTTGGACGCGACCGGCAAGTTAATTACGTAGGAATATGATTGATGAAGTTGTCTTTTTTTGTAAACAAAAAATATTGACCGATGCTAGAGCGTTTTCCTTGTTACGCCCTATTTTGTCTTCCATGAGGGGAATAAGTCGAGGGGAATATGTCGAGGGGAGTATGTTGGGGGGAATATGTCGAGGGGAATATGTTGGGGGAATATGTTGAGGGGAATATGTTGAGGGGAATATATAATCCTTTTTTTGCTATTGTTATTAGCTATTGTTTTCAGCCCCGCCTCTCCCCTGTTACAATCAAAGCCGCACCCAGCTTTTCAGACACTGTAATGAACGGGGTTATGTGATATATTCCCTTCTCAAACTCATTAATAATTCATGACGAGAACACAAAGGAAATCACTACCGTGAAGGAGGTTTTGAAATCGTTTCTTAATTTGCATAGACTTTGGCGATTTTATTCCTTCGTTTTCTCCGCATTTAACGATCAGTTTGAGAAGCTATATCAAACACTCGAAACAGTGTTTCATCAGATTTCCAAACACCTTGAAGTGGTTTTAAAAAACTCGGCTGTACCTCGTTTTTCCAATTCACTTCTCGGTGTTTGGAAATCTGATGAAACACTGTTCCTCGTGTTTGATATATTACCTGAAAAGAACAAAGAAAACCGAGCTTGGTGAATAATAAAATGAGATACCATGAAACTTCACCTTCAAAAGCATTGATTTCATTCATTAAACTTACAAAAACTGTTTATTAAAAGCTTGACAGCAAATCTTAGAACAATATCTATAGTTCTTCGATTTCCCGCGCGACTATTTCTCGCAATAAGCCCTGCAAGAACGGGAAGTAATCCGCCTGTCTTGCAACACACGTACGCCCAACAAAAATACTGTCTTCGAATCATCAAGACCATCCTTCAAACTGCTCCAGATTTTGTACATTTAGCCCTTTGCAACGAAGATTTTAGTTTAGACTGACTTTGAAAACCTTTCAAAAGCACAGTCCAATGGACTAAGGTCAACTCCGTCACTTGCGGTTTCCCATAGTGTTGCGCTCCGTTGATTTTGACCTCATTTTAGCGTTCTTTTTTGTCTCGCATTTCATGTGTTCTTTTAGCCATTAATATTACCATGTACGTTTTTATATACGAAAGCTTTCAATTTCTCTAACTTTTCTCTCTGAAATACCGGACATGACAGGATCTAAAATTATCTGTCGACAGTGAACATAACAGCGTCAATGTCTTTCCTGCTATTAATAAACAGTCACGCTAGGCCCAGCTATTTTAGTTTTGTCTTTACAACATTTTAATTTTCAGGATCCAACCTTTATAGCAGACAGTTGCGCCGAAAACGCAAACTACCTACGGCGGTCTGCCAGCATGTCACCCACGAAATTTTCAAACTAGTAGACTCAGAAACGCCGTTTCCGTTTTTAGAATTAAAAATACTTTATCTAGCACACTTTTCAAAAAGCTCATAATCGTGTGGGCAAATCGCTCTAGTCCCCCTCATCACAGGTAGCGGACAAGAACTGCATGACGGTCTTTTGGTACCCAGTCCCATAGCAGTGACAGCGACCCACACTTCAAAACCCAGTACCAGGGTGAGTTCCCATTTCTATTTTTTTAGCAAGACAAGTGACTGAGTACAATATCGCAAGTGTCGAAAGCTGACCCTTTCTCATTACACGATCTTCACTGCCATTCCATCACCCACATGCTCTGTCAAAATTACTACCTATTCCATTCAAAACCAATTACTAGAACTGCACCCATAGCAAACGCAACCGAAAAATGACCACGTGTTCACCATTTTCCCGCCATTTTCACGTCAGCGAGAAAACTCCGCAGTTCTCTCAAAATTACTACCTATGCCATTAAAACCAATTACTATAACTGCGCCCATAGCAAAGGTCAACGAAAAATGACCACGCGATCACCATTTTCCCGCCATTTTCACATCAAAATAAATAAAACAACAGACTGATACTAACGACAAACAAACACAAAGAAAAAAAATCACTCTACCATTTCATTTGTCTTCATGGTTTGTTGTAAAACCAGGGAAACAAAACATCCTAGAACTGACATTGTAGTCCATTCATCAAGACTGAGTCTATTCATCAAGGTCACTAGAAAGCTAGCGAGAACACAAAGAAAAACTCAATCACAGAATTCATATCAACATAATCACCACCCTTCACCCAAACACCAAGTGACATTACCACACGACCCACACCATCACTCTCCGACACTTCTGCGTTTTGGTCTTGAAAAAGTGGAGCACTGATAAGAGCAGATCCCCCAATGCTGTACAGAAAAATTGTTATTAGAGGGGCACGGGTTCTCCTCCTTTTGCAAAAAAAAAGAATAATAATAATGAAAAGTAAACACAAATGGCTACTAAAATAAAACTACGCCCATTTCGTGAACATAAATTTCTATTGGCTGATTTGCATCATGTGATGTTTTCATGGACGTATTTTAAGAAGACTTATTCTAAAGGTGCGCTACAACAGCATCTTTACCAAATAAAAAAAAAAGAAGAATTGGAAAAGTTGGGTGCCTTTGATAGGTAAATAGGGAGCTTACGAATCGACGACTTTTACACGACGACGCCGTTGGGTCACGTTATAGTCCCGCGTCGTCGTCCTGTAGAATTACGATTCCTAATGAAGACGACGACGTTGGTGGGCGCGCACAAATCGTTGGGCGGTGTTGGATCTCTTGGACAGCTGGACAAGCGTATTGTTTAAAATGCGAAATATCTACGGCAGACTTATCCTAACAGCCGAAGCGACCAAAAATAGACAAAGCTTAGAAAACGAAAATTGCCCGACATTTACGCATTTACAAGCCTATGTATGATGTCTCTATAAATCAATCTGCTCGCTCGCATAGCAGAAAAGCCGAGACAAATTTGTGTTTCTACAACGTCAGGCTGGCTAAAAGACGATTCAGGACAAGAATAAAAAACCTCATCGAATTACAAACTTAACTTTTTGAAATTTAGCAGCGTGTATTGTTTCCAGTCCCGGCTTCCAGTAAAATATTTTCCTATTAATTTTTAACTATAGACCCGACTATAAAATATACACCCCTTTTAATTTCTTTGAAAATTCGTTAAAAAAAAGCAAATGTCTTATCTCTCAATAAGGTGTGGTTAACATAAACGAGTTTTCATTCAGCAATCTCATCCTGACCTTTTCGTGTCACTTGGCGTTTCACTTGTTTCACTTGCCATATTTCTACTTGATATTTTGGGGCGTTACTTGAATGAAAACAGACAAAAAGTCAGAAACATTTATGTCAAGAACATCTCCCTGATGTGATTCTTGAATTATCTGGCAGAATCCCCTGAATTAACGAGAGAAAACTTCGAAAACTGACCTCACGTTCTGCTGTTTTGGCGACGCCGTCAATTTGCTCAAAACAACGTCGTCGACTTTGGCTCGACGCCGGCAACTTCCCACAAAATCATGCGCAGTAGGCATGTCACGCAATCCAACGGCGTCGTCGTGCGAAAGTCGTCGATTCGTAAGCTCCCTAATATAGTCAAGAAGACAACCCCACCTAATACCTTTGACAACAAACATTTTTTTTTGATAACCTCGCATTATAACGCATTAACGAGATGGCTTTAAGAGCCCTTTGATTTATAAAAGTGAGCGTTTTTTGTGAGTGTCTCAACAATTTTGCAGCTAATTGTAGCTTTCTTTTTGCATCTGTCCACCATTTTAAAAATTCCCAGTGAAAGAGTTACATCACGGCGTGATGTTAGATGATGTTTACCTGCGCGTCATAACATTTTTATACAAGAAATGTTGGACGTGTTATATGTTAGAACATGAGCCGAGACTTGACTAAAGCGTTTGAAAGCGGTTTAGGATACTATTCTGCGGCGATGCAAGTTTCAACGCTTCTTTCTTCCATTTCTTGATTTTCTTCGCCAAACTGAATTTAAATATCTTCCTGTTCCCAAGGTCATCATCATCATCATCCGTCGACTCAAACACGATATTTGAGACGATATTTGAGACGCCACACGTCCCGATCAGCCAACAAGCTAGTAAGCTGTTCCCCAGACTCCACCTCTGCATCTTCCATTAAAATACTAAGCAATATCTTTGCAGGCCGTCCAGGATCTCGACTGCCATGCGTTGGTTCCAATAGTTCAGGGTGCCGATGGCACTGCCCCGCCAACCGCAGACGACATTCCTTCACCTTCTCGGACAATTTCGGAATAGGTCCGGACAACTCCTCCTCCTCTTCCTCATTCCAAAATCAATGAGTATTCAACGAGTCAGTTCTTGGTTTGCACATGACGTCATAAAAAATCTAAAGTATACGTATTAAAAAGTTGTTTCCAACATGGTACGTGGATACCAGTGATACAGTCTTTAACATTTTAACGATGTTTCAGCTTCCGATTTATAAAGGTTCGAAATGTGTCATGTAATTCGTCACGCTATTTTAGTGAACCAGTTGAAATTTATTTTTGCATTATAAATGCTTGTAAGCCGATTTAATGGAACTTATGACTTGATTTTTGGCCGCCATGTTGGTACGCCTGAGTGGGGCCTTAGGCCCGGTTCAAACGTCGAACTTTACATGTGCCGAACCTAATAATTGGGTTCGGCACATGTAAAGTTCGACGTATGAATCAATTGGGAACGGCACTTTTGTATTTGGGTCGACTCTGCCGTTCTATTCGACTGAGCTTGTCGAATAGAACGGCAAAAGATCGACTTCGATTCATACGTCGAACTTCACATGTGCCGAACCTAATGCATAAATTATGTTAACGTATTTTTCAATAAATATAACCGCGCTTCTGATTGGCTATTTAGTTGGTTTTCGCGCCTTTGCAGACGGAACTCACAGAAGCGTAACGACGGTTACCAGCATTCACGTTGTAGGATTTTTAGACTGAAACTGGACAGCTTAAATCGGTCTTCTAAAAAGTTGCTTTTCTTTATATCCATAAAGAAATTGTAATGTGTTGGAAAATTTATGGCGTTACTTTATTTTGTCCAAATATCACGATCACGATCTCCTCAGCTGTCTCCTTGCCATAACAGAACACAAAGCACACTAAAATCAAAACAACAATTTCCAGGCTTGGTGAATTTTACTTTTTTCGGTTTATTTACCTATTTTAAGCAGTAAAGATGATATTTCTTTTCGCCACGAATTAGGTTCATGAGAACCCTCAAGCCTTAGATACTCGATCTTCGGTCAACTAAACTGACCGATTACGCAATATAAAACAATGGATGTGTTGATAGTTCACGCAATATGATCCTCTGGAGGACTTCACAAATGCGTGTTTCATGTTAGTCACAAGTCATCACTTGACAGATTTTCCCCAATTAACTCAAAATTTAATTGACAACTTTTACCGCAAAAAACAGGATACATCTGCGAGATACATGGTTTTGTCTATTAACAGCGACGAGGAATTCACTTTTTTTAAAACGCTGTGGCTAAATGCCCGGCAGCCGGGCAAGGTCTCAAATAGACTAAATGCCCGGCAGTCAGAAATTTTCACAAAATTTTCACTGAAAGGCTCTTTCAAACCTTTTGAGAGTATTTGATGTTCGTTAAGAAATGTCAAGCGCTTCCAAAACTTATTTTGCTTTTCCAGTTGACGAAATATCCAAGCTTGGGCATACCATAAGATCGCTATGTTCTCGACACTTAGAAATTTCTGCCCGAGACTCGCAGTCAGAAATTTTCACAGAATTTCGACTGAACGTCTCACTCAAACCTCTCAAGAGTATTCAAAGTTCGTTTAGAAATATCAAGCGATTCCCAAAATTATTTTGCTTTTCCAGTTAACGAAATATCCAAGCTTGGGCATACTATAAGATCGCTATGTTCTCGACACTTACGAATTTCTGCACAGCGTGCCCGGCAGTCTGTGCAGTTTTCTAAAAGAACAAAGCGATCTTATAGTATGCCCAAGCTTGGATATTTCGTCAACTGGAAAATCAAAATAATTTTGGGAATCGCTTGACATTTCTTTAACGAACTTTGAATACTCTTAAGAGGTTTGAGTGAGACGTTCACTCGAAATTCTGTGAAAACTTCTGACTGCGAGTCTCGGAAATGTTCTAAGTGTCGAGAACATAGCGGTCTTGCGGCGCGGTATGCCCAAGCTTGGATATTTCGTCAACTGGAAAAGCAAAATAAGTTTTGGAAGCGCTTGACATTTCTAAACGAACATCGAATACTCTCAAAAGGTTTGAAAGAGCCTTTCAGAGAAAATTTTGTGAAAATTTCTGACTGCCGGACATTTAGCTGTGACAGCATTTTTAATAGCAAATTGTAGAATTGGTCAACAAACAACTTTCACTGTAACAACTTTTACCGCAAAAACAGGATACATGTGCGAGATACATGGTTTTGTCTATTAATATCTTAGCCTTTCTGACAGCTGACGAGAATTAACTTTTTTAAAATAGCAAATTTTAAAATTGGCCAACAAACAACTTTCACTGTAAATCGCCAAAGTACTGGCAAGGACTGTCCTCTAAATCTCAATCTTCAATGACATTGTTTAGTTGATAAATCAGTTCACTAAAGGAAGGCCTGCGCCAGTGAGAAGACTGCGTTGTTTGCGCGATAATGTTCTTAAAGTGAACTTCAAAGCTTCTTCCGTAAACGGCCCTTTCGAGCATTTTGCCCACGGAGTACACGTCACTCGCCGTAGTTTCGTGACGTCCGTTCCTGACTTCTGGCGCAATGTAATCGGCATTTGTGTAGCGTTTGCGAGCTACCGACTTCTCTATTGGCTTGCTTTTGCCAAAGTCAATGACCATTGGATGAAAACTCCCATTTTCCCGTTTAAGAACAACATTGTTCGCTTTTAAATCATTATGTAAATATCCTTTACCGTGAACATATGTTACGGCTTCGCAAATGCTTGCAAAGGTCTTTACAATACCGGTTTTGTTCAATAATTTCTCTTTGATTGCCTTGTACAAAGTCAGACTCTCCTGCCCTGAGCCGTGGAACTGAGTCACTACAGCGTATGGTTCTTTGTCAGTACAAATACCCAAAAGAAAAGGAAGGCTTTTATGATCGCCAAGGCTGTGTAAAACGCTTCCCTCATGGAGCACCTCCTTCTTGCATCGTTCACTTTCTTTCAGTGTAGCATTTCGCTTTTTCATTTCTTTAACGACTGCTGTTATTCCGCGGTAGTCTGCAAGAAAACAATTTCCAAATGTTCCAGAACCTATTGGTTCGCTGCGGATTTTCACAACCAAAGACCGGTCAATTTCTCGTAGTACTGTGACTCTGGCGGCGCTCCTTTGCTTTTCCCTTGTATTTTCAGTGGTCATGCTGGAAACACGTTTATAAACCCTCTTAGAAGGATTTTGCGCAGAACTGTCTGGTCTTTTGAATTTAGCAAGCGCAACCATTTTTCTACCCCTCGTCATAGATTCCACATCCTCACTGGCGTTCTTATCTTTTGTGACGGGAACAGGAACCATCGATACGGTGATTGGGTCCACTCTTCTCTTTTTGGCGGCACCGTTCACTTCTTCGCCTTGTCTTTTTGAAGGAATGTTTTGTGGTACCTCATTGACTTCATGTTCACGTTCATTTTCCTCAACTGGTACTTGATGGACTTCACGATTTGGGATGCTTGCTTTCTCGGACTGGCGGTTCACGACGGATATTCCAGCCTTTCGAAGACCTCTCTTTCTTGTAACTCGCTCCTCTCGACGCCTTTTCCTCCATTCTCGCCGTTGCTTCTTTTTTTCTTCTTTGTAATGAATGCGAGAATGATACCTCTTCTCCTTCAAGCCTAACTCCACTTTTTCCGACATAGCGCAAGCTAATGGCAGATCACAACGAGTGCGAAAAGTGTGAAAGTTGCAATGGGCCTTTTTTCCAGTGCTGTTAGGACTAAGGGGGGTGGGGTTGTCAAAGCTAATTTTGTCCGAGAAGCCCTCGTGTCGTGCTCAACGTTCACGCTCCTCATTCCGCAGTCCGGCTTCAGCCAAATACACACTATTAATAATGCACAAAGTTTGCATTGCATAAATTGCGCCATATACAGTTCCCGATTCATTTTTTTTATGTGGATGACGGAGGTGTGTGTGTGTGTGGGGGTGGGGGGGGGGGGGGGTGGTTGTAGGTTTAGACTTCTATTTAAAGCCATTCAGCACCACTTACTTATTCCGGAAATGAATGATCCACGAAGTTATTTTATCCGACGCGCGCTGGTACACCAACAATTTTGCGTTTCGAAACAATTACACTATTTCATTTCGAAATCTATCCTGAAAGCTGCAATGAAGGAGAGAATATATGAGATATTACCCACTGCTCACGCATATTGGTAAAGATACTAGCACGCGCGGCGCGCGCGTGCTAATTACAATCAGACTGATACAACGCGGGCCAAAGTGGGCCAACTCTGATACAATACACGTCTGTTATCGAAGCACAAATTGCGCAGACTCATTGCATTCCTAAAAAGATGTGATGAAAATTGTAGATTCATTCTGACAAAATGCCGACCTTTACTACGGAGTGCCAGCGTTGTAAGAAGGGATTTAAAAGTTTATACTCTTTAAATAAGCACGTAAGAGAGCGACACCAAGGCGTCGAAGGATCAATGATCCCAGTTTTTAAGGACGGTAAAGGAAACGCGACACCTCTGCCCAAACCTAGGGAGAATTTGGATCAAGGTAGTAAAGAGGGTTACCGGATGTGGCTGGATGGCCTCATTGAACGAATGAACTCTACCTTCCACCCGCGATTACCAGGTAATTTATAGCCAGACATCAGTTTAAACTCTGACTATTTTACTGAGCTTTCAAATTACGTCATCGCGATCAAGGGCGACGCGACGTGCCACCATTGTGGTCGTATCAAGTAGTAAACATTTCGTGCCACGTGCAAGCGTTCGATAAATTTATTGATAAAAATTATACATGTAACTTGTCAAGAAGCCTGCAAAGACATACCTTGCCAGCTGAACGCAACAGCAACAGCCGTGGTTCAATTGTTCTGAATTATAGAAACAGAAGTTTCTTACTTTTTTCAGTTTGCCTGCCAGCCAACGAATGTAAATAGTTTCGCCCCATACCAACCAAATTCGCCCTCTTACTTCAATCGAGTTCGCTCCCCGGAGGATAGAAATGTTTACACTCACACTCAATTCTGTTGTTGGTCATGACTTTCATTTATTTGGTGGCTCCTAAAGGAGCCGTTTGGGTCCTGTACGAGTGCAACGTCTAACGCCACGGTTAGACCTACAGGATTTAAACTTCACGAGCACTGCATAGGCCCTCAGGGTCTGTTTGGCTGTCCTCTGTCCTGTCTGGTGTTCTTCCCACTGCTCGAAGACACGCGATTTTTTGTAAGACACTTAATGTTGTACTTTTAACATCGACTAAATTTTCGGCTTTTTCTCACCTCACTCTGAACGGAAAAGAAATAAATTAGTAATTAGTAGGGATCGAACTCGATATGAAATGGAGGCGAACCAGGTTACTCGTTTGGGATGGGTGGGGGTAAAACGTTGACAGGGACATGATTATAACAATATTTAGCATCGTTAAAATGACCGAATGAACTCTCGAAAGTCAAATTATCATCATATCGTTTCAGAGCGGTTTTCAAATGAGTGTTATAAAAGCAAACTAATCACTTTGGTCAATCACAACAAACGCAGACAACCCAGTGAACCAATCAGAACTCGAAGAAAGTACAACGCCAAGCACGGAAAAACGATGCAACAAAGACATGATCGGTTCTGGTTTTATTTCTAACTGGATGAGAGAGTGATAAGACATTATCTTGTTCACCAATCGCACAGCTAAAATAAAACCAAAATCACAGCAAACACGAATAACTCTCAAGACTGAATTGTAAACAGCTCTAAAAACGCTCAAAAGCTATATAATCTGGACTATAATTACACAACTATTTAACGGCATGGCATTCTTAGAAAGTCGATATTTTTCCCTTTAGCAATATCACATAGAAAATAAAGCCAAACATAATTTTGTTCAGAAAATTTCACAGATTCTTGCTTCAAAATTGCATTTTTGTCCAACAAAAAAATTAATGTGACTCAGATTTTCCATTACCTTTTTCCTCGTTACAGGAAGATGGGTAAAAATCGAAACCCATCAAGTACCATCAAAGTACTTCGAGTACTTTATTGGTAAAGCCAACTTGCAAGTGAATGCGGTAAGAGAAGTGTGCCATAAGGCACAACCAAATTACAGAAGCAGCACACGAAGGATTTCATACAAGATCTTTGACATTGACCAATTCATCGATGCCTTGGAGGAAACATCTGTATCATTTGACACGCAAGTGCTATATTCTGGAAATACGGTCTGTGAAGAAGAAGAAGTTGCTCCACTTTCTGCGGAAGAAGAGATTGCCAGGGCCAAAGAAAGAGTGCACGCGGGGCAAAAAAGAAGGCGGCCATCTTCTAAATCCACCTTAATTGTTGGATATGGGGAAGGAAGAGCCACCAGAGAAATTGAATTGATCTGGTGGCCAGATTTGTACAGTTTGACTGAACATGGCAAAATGGTTTTAAGAATGTTTGTTACAAAATGTGATTTCTAATAGTTGTTTTCAGACTGTTTAAAGTTGCTTATTTTAATTTTTTGTGGCAATTTGTATAAAAATATTTCTTAATTATTCTTTCAACTTTATTGGCCTAAGGTGTGAATTACTATGCATCAGTCAATTCCAGCAGGACCCAAGCACCCTCCCCCCCCCCCCCCCCCACACACTCGCACCCACACACTCACACACACACAAAGAAGGAAAATTATTTGAATCTAGACTCGTCCAAGTAACAGACACGTTTTTTTCTCATCTTTGTTGATAAACTTAATCACCATAAATGGAGCCAGCATTCTTTCACGTGAAAAACATGAGGATGTCATATGCTCGGGGTACATGGGGAGTCGGCGAATGCCCAACTCCTGGGATTCGAACATGCCCAACTAATGCCCAGGAAAAAAAAAAGGGGGGGATGGGTATTTCTGGAATTGACTGATGCATGAGAAGCAGAAATTTCAATCAACTATAAACATCAAACCAAAACATTTTTAACATCCCGCCTCGCCCACCAGGCATTTTGACTTTTGAAATTATTTTGGTTTTCTCGAATTCACTTTCCTCCCGTGTGATAAAATTGTTTTCAAATACTCCATTCTAGGGAGATATGAGGTCATCAAATAATGTCAAACAAACCTAAGTTTTAACATCCCATTTTGAATTTTGATGTTTCCGCACCATGGATTATTTTTGGAGGGGTAGGGGTATTAAAATTTTGATGTTATAAGTCTATTGTAAGAATGTAATAAAAGTATGTGCAAAAAGCATTTTCAAAAGCTGGAAATTATTTCATTGTAATCATTGTGCTTTGAGCCTTTTGTCACTCAGCATGTGTAAATCATATTTTCTGGAAGACAAACATTAACAAAGGTATGATTGACTAAGACCCTTAAAAGGCATCTTAAAAAAATTAATGAATCTCAAGCAGATGGTCATTATACAATGGAATCATCCCTCAAACTATGGAGGATATTTACAACATGTTATTATTCGACTGTGGCATCATTACCTTATTAGGAAAAGAGAACACACAAAATATCCATGTGTATTACACAGTGTCCCGGTTTGAAGACACAGAGGCAAATTTCAAAGGAATTTCAGTCGAATAAAAAAAATCCCTTATTTGATGGTTTAACAGATAAGATGTGTGGACATTTTACTCATTGCTCGCATTTGTTATCGCCCCTGTGGAGCTCGAAAAATTGCTATGCCACTTATAAAATACCGTGCGTATTATATGTTAAACCATCGAATAAGGTGTATTTATATTTACATAACACTTACCTATTTAATTTCTCCATTGAAGAATAAGAGCCATCAACTCTTTCCGTAAATGGGTCATTTGGTCAAATGACCAATTAAATGAAGGATGGCAGTTTCCACATCTTAAAATGTCTCTTACAGTGAGAATTACACCAACACCACAGCTGCCAGCACCAACGCCACTTGTGGTCTGGGTTGGCATATTGATACGTGGCAAGGGAAGACCTGTACAGTGGTTGTTCCAACGTTCCTCTTCATAAATAGGGCTGTCTGATAGAGCTTTGAATCCCCTCAGCATGTTGCCGACAACCATCAGGGTATCTCTAGGAGGGTCAATCTTCAGACCATCATCAAAGTACACTGTTGCAGTTGATAATTCAAAACAAAGCAGTCCCCAGTGTTGGGGACTTTCAAAATGAACTGGAGTAACAATGCATGTTACATCTTCTGCTAGGCAATGAGACATAAAGGGAATAATTTTGTGTTTAAAATACTCAACACCCTGCTTTGCCCAAATGAAACTAAAAGAAGGAAGGTAGATGACAGCTGTGGGCTTATTGTTATCAAGAAGTGTTAGGGAAACAACATCAATAGTGAAGCCATTCACATAGCGCTCACAGGCTAGTGTTCCAAAATCTGTAACATCCATGACAAACTGGCCACATCTAAGAACCTCATCACTGGGCCTCTTATTTAACAGGATTTCTCTGACCTCAGTGACATCTTGTGCACTTGGTTGCGAAAGCCATCTTTTTTCTGCGTTTACTTTGGCTGCTTCATATGAAAGTGAACACATCTTTTTGAAAACCTGAACAGATGTTCTTGTATGTGTACCCAATTTGCCAATTTTTACGGTGACTTCACTTTCTTCATTGTCATCAATTGCAACTGCAGTACTGCTGTCACTGTCTGCACTTGCTAACACTTGCAATGCACGCTGTACTGTGGCTTCGGAGGGGCGTTGGCTAGCAAACCTTGGGACAGTGATGCTAATTTCTGTAGCTGGAGCTATCAAAACATCTTTGTCTGGAACGAAGACTACTGGAGGAAGCTTTAGTGCTGCTATTGCAGAACGGGTAAGATTGCTCATTCCATTCACATCCAGAAAACCAACTTGAACAGAATTGACATCTGTTTGCCCTCTGTTCTTCGTAACGTCAAGGTCTTTCGTGTCTGCACTTTTGCCCTCTGTTTGTCCTCTGTTCTTCTTAACATCAAGATCCTTGTCATCTTTGTCAGATTCTTCGGCAACCACTGTACAGGTCTTCTCCCACTCAACATGGTCATAAGAAATCATGGGCACCTGGCCTGACACCAGTACACAATGTTTGCTTTTTGTGTACTCATATTCACAAGAGTCTGGACCAAACAGGCCATCTAAGAGTTGGTTCATTCTCTTGATCCAGGTTTTATCTGCATTGGTCCAGTTCATTTTCTTAGGACGCCAACCACATCCCCTGAAGTAGAAAGGCTCTCCTGTGCAATAAATGGGGAAATAACAAGCAAAACCTGTTAAGAAAAACTGAACTTTCAACATACGTTTCACTCATTTTAGGAAATAAATAGAAAATGAAATCCTAGCTTCATACCTTGGAATATATGAAAAGATGAATAATTGTTTATCACACATCTGATTTATTCATGGCAGCTAATTAGACTGAAATACATTTAGATACAGTGAAAAGACATATTTCATTGTGATTAAAGATCTGCATGGCACTGGCGTACTACCCCCAAAAGAATCATAGCACAATTGAAGACAATGCAGCTGCAGTTAGGAGTTATTGATACACGAACATGGTAACAAAAATAAATATTATTCTCAATATTTCAATTATGCTTACCGGAAGAAATACAGCGACATGCTTCTCTAAATGACAGCCTCAAGTCAAGAAACATCTCAGTGTAAAGATGAGCAAAAATTTGGTCCACTGAAATAGATGTAATTATAATCATGCCAATGATAGACATATAATATGTTGTGGTGCAATTTTGTCCTTGGTGCAAATTTTATTTTCCTTTGTTTTTGGGTATAGAAATGTATGTTAATGTATGATTATGAGTTTTGAACAAAGTAAAATAAAATTTGCACCAAGGACAAGGGGAAATGGCTAACTGACTATTTAGGCAGTAACCAAGTTTGCATTGACTGAGTGACATTTTTTGGAGCCATTGACAATGTGACAAATTAAGTTTGTAAAAAAAAAAAAAAAAAATGGTGAAATAAGTATCTTTCTTTTATTTATGTATATATGTCAGTATTAATCATTTAAACTTACATGATGAAGTGTTGCCTGAAGAATCATGGGAAGTCGCTCTGGCATATAATTGGCGTTGCAACTTGTGGGCAGCCTCAAAGCCCTGATTAGACAGGTGGTGCAGTGAACGATGGGTTCTAAATAGCATTGGCACATGCTCCACTGTCAAATGGCCATAGTCACCAGTACCAAGAGATGCACCAAACATCTCCAAAAGGAGGAAACCCCACTCTTTGCACTAAAGATATTGATAATAATATTGATAACTTGTTAGAACAGTTAAAATATTAATTGCATCATTTCATATTTTTCTCTGCCACTGTATTGTTAATATGCTTTATGCTTGGTTAAAAGAATATTAACATCATTTTATGATGTATTTTGTTGCAAAAAGTTTCTTTCAACACTTCACTGGTCGATTCTCACCACATTCTATTCATAAAAGAACAAGAAATAAGACAGAAATGGAAAAACAGGATGGGTCAATAGAAAAATGTACATGTACAGTACTTATTTACCTTTACATCAAAAATATCGATGAGATGTTCCTCTTTTTCCGTAAAGTGGCTGTCTCTCATAATCAGAGCAATCTCCTTCCACTGAGAGCATACCTGTGAAATATTTACATGTATAGTGACATTGTGTAGTTATGTTGAAAATGTAAGGATAATGGTATTAAAATAATGAGCATGCAAGAAACACTGGTACTTAATCTCATCAGATTCAGTTACAGTCAAACAGTTAGCAGTCCAGTTTAGCTTCATACATTGTTTCTAAAATGTTGGCTTTTAAGACCCCCCTCCCCCTAGGAATTTCCAATGACCTTCCATGGGGTGAGTATGGATGTTTTCTGGAACTACACATTCCCAAAGAGTGACCTGTTATTTTAGGTTTGACTGCATGGCTATAACATAATCATCTGATTACTTGGACACAAAAACATAAAGGGTGGAGTGACGACCACAAATTGCAATTCAAGACCTACCTTTTTCATAAATTCCTTTAGTAAGACTGCCTGCATAGGAACTCAGCTCTTTATTCTCTGATTGCTGCTTCTTCTTTCCTTTCTTTTGGAGCTTAGCAGGTGGTTTGTAGAGCTCTTTAAACTGACCTTCAATTTCCTTCTGCTTCTCTTTCCAATATTCTTTCTGATTAACAATCTCCTTAGCAACACCTACATGGATGTACATGAAATAAAACAAGATTAGCCCCACATTAACCTTCCACAACATATCTTAATTTAGCTTATGAAGTTCTAGTCTTATCACTCCCGTGTATATGTAAATGAACATGGCACCAAATAGTAGTAGTAGTAATAATAATGATAATAATAATAATAATAATAATTAGACAAAGTTTTATTGTGGGAATTAGTCAATATTTACAATTAAAATAACTATTTACAATACATTAAAATTCTAATTACGATAAAATATGTACATTTGAAAAAGCTATAACGTTAATAATAATAATAATAATAATAATAATAACAATAATTATAATAACTCCTGCAGTTTGTACTTGCATTGCATTCTGTTTAAGGGCTTAACCTAAAATATGTCTAATAGATTAATTTTTTGACAAGGTATTTTTTATTTACACCAAACTTTTTGTTCCACTACATTTTAATGACAGCTACAGCTGTATGTAAAATCAAAGTAACATTTAACATTGTTTGAGAACTTCTTTGAAATTGTTGAGTCATTTGTCAAATTATTTTTGCTTTACCTGAACTGGACAACTTGATCTCTTCAAGCCTTGTCCCAAAGTCACGTACAAAAATACCACTCTCTAACATGTCACTGAAGTACTGTCAAGCAAGAAAATAACAGGTTTTAAGAATCCAATGTATTACATTGCCACTGTCATGTGTATAGTTAAACTACTAAAGTGATGTGATAGTGTTGCAATCACACTAGTACAATGTATACGGTCAATACAAATAGAAAATCAAATGACCATGAATTTAAGAATTGCACACTTGTCTGATTAATATCATAATATTTGACAATGTTTTGTGGGTTACCAACAAAATGATTTAAAACATTATTCTTTATACCTTTTGCCTTGCCTCGCAAAAAGATATCTTGTTAATGATACATAGTCTGGCAGCTTCAATGTCTTGGAAGCGACTAGCAAGCTTTGCCGCTGGCAAGGAGTTCTCCACAATCTCTTCGATTGCAGTCAGTATTTGACGTTCAGTGCTTCCTAACAACACAAAAAATGAAAATATGTATTTAATTTTTTGTATATGTTGTAGGTTAAAATTATTTCAAACTAGGTTAATTTTTATTTCCCTTTGTCCCAGATTCATTAATATAATCTCAGACAAAGGAAAATAAAAATTAACCTAGTTTGGAATAATTTTAGCCTACAACATATACTTCAATAATATGTTTGTGTGACATAGAATATATAGAATATATTGCACGGCTGTACAAAGATATGAATTTTATTTTTGAGTAAAAACAATATTTTCTGAACAAGCACAGCGTGTGAGTATTGTTTTAACACAAGAGATATAACAAAGTTTCATATGAATTTTTCAAGACTAATAGTGGTCTATTTTTCAGTAAAACACTCTTATCTACATGTATATAATAACGAATAATTCACAATAATTCTCAGCCACACCAAGAACAATCTTTAGAATTTACTGACCTGAAAAGGAGGCAACAGAAATGTTATTTCTACTTGCGCCTGTCTGTTGCCCTTGTCTCAACTTTAGACTAATCCGGTCTCCATGGAAGTTCTCAGGCCCATATTTGCGGAGTGTCTCGTTACATTCTTGGAGAGAGCCTATTTCATGGGCTAACAACCCCACACTTTTCAATAGTTGTTCTGTATTGCGCATCTCGCAGTGCAGTGCACAAAGGCACATTGAAGACAAGTCCTCTTCAAGAATACAGGTGAGGTCATCTCTCAATCCTTTGAAACTAAAAATTATAACAAATAAATATATTAATTAAAAGAAACTTCTTGCAAAATTTGGTGTTAAATTATTGTGCAATCTTAACTTTTAACAAGATAAATTATTTCTGCTTGGCTGAGTTAAAAACAACTGCATGGTCACCCCATTATCCCTACTTGAATCTCAATAACAAGCATTTAGGCTTTATTTTCTGCTTCAAATTATTTTATTACTATTTACTTAGTTTGTGAATTTTTAAGTTCATTAACTTACTTGGTTGTACCCGTCTCCGCACAAAGTTTGCTTTGTATTATATTAAAGAAATAAAAAACGTGCCGAGTGCATTGTTGAGTTATATAAGCAGGCGGGAATTTTTAAGAACACGAGAGAAGTGCAGAGAAGCACGAGCCAAAGGCGAGTGCTTCTCACACTTCTCACACTTCTCACACTTCTCCGAAGTGCTTATATAACTCATCAATGCACGAGGAACAAGTTTTTTTTATTTCTTTTCTAAAATAAAAATGCTTATAATGAGCTTTACGTCACGCGGGTGCTTTATCGAGTTATAATGAACTCGGTTTAACCAATCATAGCGCACGCATTTCCTTGAGCATTTTATAATACATTTAATACATGCACTTACCCGCCAATGTTTGCCTTTGTTTCAAGGAAGTGTTCTAGGCAAACCTCATGCTTTCCCAAATCGCAGTCACAAGCCTAGGATGAAATACATGTATAACTTAGATGAGTGTATAATCAAACCCAAATGTTGATGCATCTAGCCATTAATTTGGTTTTATCGACTGAGTCGATAAGGTAAATTAGCCACCGTAAAAAGATTCTAGAAAGCAGACGTTTCGAGCGCTAGCCCTTCGTCGGAGCGAATCAAGGGATTGTGGGTAGTGTGTGGTTTTATATAGTAGGAGGAGCTCCGCCATTGGTGGAAATTTTGTGACGTGAAAAACAAATGTAAATTAGTTGAATGAAAAGCGTTCGTTAATTCCATGGGGTTTGAGAGTGCTGATTCAAAAGATGATTTTTTGTTCTAAGTTTTTACGGCTTTCTGTGTTGCCCTGGTGTAGGGAAACGCCACAGATTGTCATGTGTTGCTTAGAATGGTTAGCAAGATTGAAATGACACGCGACTGGTTTGGATGCGTCTTTGTCATGTTTTTCAACGTCTCGGAGATGTTCTCGAAAACGGTCTCGAATTTTTTTTTACAGTGGTTAATTTACCTTTTCGACTCAGTCGATAAAACCAAATTCTTGTGCTTCACCCCCCACCGACGCAGCACCACAGTTTCTCTAGAAACTAACCCCATGCATCTAGCCATTGTTGTCAGTCTAAGTCTTTAGGTGGATTATTAAAATTATTTTATGAAATAACAAGTAGCAGTTAAAACAGCAATTTTCTGTGCTTGGTTTAGAAAATGAAACATTCACTAAGTATCCATGAGAAGAAATCTTATGTTGGGGACCTTTATGTGTATAATTAAGCTTACTGCAAGGCCTTTTAAAGATAATTTGTTGCACAAATTTTGCTGTTCTTTGACAATAGACATTTGGAGATTTAAACAAATATAAAAATATCTTACCCTTAATGCTGTACAGAAGAGGCAAAACATTACAGCAAGGCCCTGTCCACCAAGCATGAAATTTTCATCACCAATCTTTTCCATAAGCAACAACAAGCCTTTGTAATCAAGTGTTACTAAATACAAAATCAGAATAAATATTGTGGCATTATGCTTTCCTGAAATTTGGCAATAATGTAAGTCAATGATGTTTATATCCCAGACAAAAAAAAAAGATATTCATTTGATAACTGTAAGCAGGTGATTTCATAATGCCATGGTGTCTTAACTCACAGAATCACGGGCGTGCCACCGAAGTGTTCTGTTGCTTTTGTCAAATAGCACTTAGGAGTTCTAGACCCTCATGGCATTATCAAAGACCCAATCACACAAAACAAAATGCTTGATCATCAATAAATTAAGTTTGCAGGTGATTTCATAATGCCATGGTGTCTTAACTCACAGAATCACGGGCGTGCCACCGAAGTGTTCTGTTGCTTTTGTCAAATAGCACTTAGGAGTTCTAGACCCTCGTGGCATTATCAAAGACCCAATCACACAAAACAAAATGCTTGATCATCAGTAAATTAAGTTTGCAGGTGATTTCATAATGCCATGGTGTCTTAACTCACAGAATCACGGGCGTGCCACCGAAGTGTTCTGTTGCTTTTGTCAAATAGCACTTAGGAGTTCTAGACCCTCATGGCATTATCAAAGACCCAATCACACAAAACAAAATGCTTGATCATCAATAAATTAAGTTTGCAGGTGATTTCATAATGCCATGGTGTCTTAACTCACAGAATCACGGGCGTGCCACCGAAGTGTTCTGTTGCTTTTGTCAAATAGCACTTAGGAGTTCTAGACCCTCATGGCATTATCAAAGACCCAAGAAGAAAAATAAAGGTACATGTACCCTAAATGTTTATTACGGCACTATCACATTTAAACCATTAACAAGTAATATGCAAGTAATAAGTTTTTGCAATCAATACAATATGGTACCCTTGAATTGCACACGGTAGTGTTTGCCGTCTATGCGGATTCCATTTCTTTTGAGGTCTTCTTTCCACTTGTTCAGGTTCACAAATAGGTTTTTGAGATCCTCCCTTGAAAATAGAAAAAAGGAAATGAGTTTAAATGCAGTATTATACATCTATTAATTATCTATAGAACATACATACATACATAATCTTTATTTTTTTTACCCACGGTTTATCCATTCATACATAATGCTCTTCCTAAGAGCCCTGCCTATAAATTACCTAATTTATTAGAAAATATGAAATAAAATTAATAAGTTAACTAAGGTAATGAGAATGTAAAAACAAGGCTAAGTTAATTTTATTTGTACTAAAAATTTCTTCTCAAAATGTATCATTTAATTATGTTTTTAAAAGCTGTAATGTTTGGCTGAGTTTTAACATTACTGGAGAGGTTATTCCAAAGTACAGAGCCTCTATACTGATAGCTGTTTTTGCCAGTTTTGCTGTTTGGTCTAGGCACAAACAAATTTTCTGATGAATTTCTCAGGTTGTAAGAATGGATAACGTTAATATTTTCAAACAAATTTGTCAGGTAATTTGGAGTCATCAAAAACAATATATCAGTACACACTGGTAATGAGCTGAAGAAACAATAACAAAACATTGATTATTTGCATGTGACATAATTCTGATATACATGTACAGGGGGTATGTGAACAAAAAATGATATTGAACCGACCTCTTTTCCTGACAATTAGCTATGGCCAGAGGGTAAACTGATTTGGCACTTTGAGATGACCTATGATGAGCATCAAGGGCAACTATTCCAACTGTGACTTGATCTTTGCCTAGAAGCAAAACAGATAGTAATAAGTGAATTTTATATCTTGCAAATTTAGTAAAGGTTGACAAGGTCCCTATTATACTATTAATACACGTCAAAGAAATGTTTGCAGGTTCTTGTCATTCTGTTGTGCATTCTGTTGGCAGAATCTGCAAATAGAGATACTAGAATATACTTTCAAATTTTAGGTAGTCCTGTTTAAAAAGTCATAAATCATTGCAAAAGAAGCCTAAGTTCAAATTTCTAAAAAACTAATGAATTTCAGGGTTTTGTTCCTGAGAGGAATGGACTTGTTTTCCTCTCTGATGTTCCAGTATGTGGCACACAGAACAAGAGCAGTTTGGATAACTATGATTATAATACACTTACCAAAAAAGGGGCGTCCATCAATCTTCAAATTGAAAACAATCACATCAGGGAGTGGACCATGCAGGCGCATTTCCCTGACGATCCAAATGACAACATTCTTCAGGTTGACTTCAAAGCCAAGAATTGGAAGAGGGAGTCTTTCTATGCCAATCAGATCCCTTGTTACATCAAAAAGACCTTTCCGCAATGCTGCAATGTTGTTCTTTAGAGGGAAGATGGCCTCATCTGTCTTTTTCTATTAATCATGCAACAATGTGATAACAATAACATTAACTTTTATATACAGTCCACAAGTTACAACTCAGTTTCCTAAGAGTGCACTTTAAAGTGCTACTGCGATCAAATCACGCATTTATTTCAGTTTTGTGTTTTTAGAATGTTCGAAAACTTATTATTACTCATGCCAAATCTGAGATTGAAATACTTACTAGAAGGCCATTAATTTTTTTAGCAGTCATTTTCGAGTGAACCTCCGCCATTACTCAAACTAAAAATGTCCCAGCATGAACGACGGATTGGGTCGAAGGTCATTCTGAAGTCATATTACTATTATCAAAACACAATGCGCATACTGAAGAAGTGACAGCACCACACGTGGAAAATAACGCATTTTATCTCTTGTATGCTTGCCGTTTGAAACTCTGATTAAGCTTTTCGGCAAAGATGCCTGTTTGCTGCTGTGTTGTACAGGACTGTAGTAACAAGTTGAATCCAAAAAATTAATAAATTAATTTTATGAAATGTGCCCGAAAAAGTTAAAGGGCATAAAAAAATAATAAAGAAAGAAAAGAGTTTGATTTTCGTCGCAGTAGCACTTTAATAGTAGACATTACCGTATTATTTCTTTCCAAGAAAAATATGGGTGCCTACTGGTAACGGGTTGTTTTTCCTATGAGTCACATGCAAGTGTATTTATTTTTATCTCCTCTCACTTAATTTTGTAAATTGCCACAGCAGACTTTGAATGGCAAATAATTTTATTTTCATGTTCATTTAGACTCAATCCATTGTGTTCACTTGTGACATAATACACCTAGACAGACCATTGACAAAACAACTTGCAAGAAAAACAACAGTAGTTTGTCAGAACTGGCGGTTAGGGTGAATCAGCCTCATCCTAGTTTATTTTATTGTACTGCTAGTTTTTAAATACTTTGTCCCCCAAACACTTTGTGGATTTGAGTGTTTAGTTTTGCCTTGATATTTTTCAAAGTCATGGGCAGTATTGAAAAACATACTAGTTTTCCACAGATTATAACTGAAGACTCATGTTTTACAGCAGCCATGTACTGAAATTGTGTTTTATTAGAACCGGATATCGCCCATGTGGTGTTGTTTCGTAAACTTCTAGGAAAGCTAAACCTTTTAGTTTAACTATCAAGCTTTAAAGGTCAAATGAACCAAAATTTAACATTTTCATTTAGTCTAATAATTTATTTGTGCAATGTGTTGAAAGAGGACCAAATAAACATATACTGAAGTGTAAAACTAATAAATTGGACTTGGCATTGCAGAGATATTGGAAGTTGGAAAATAAAACTTTTTGGCCTTCATAATCGTAGAGCAATCGGGAAAATTGTCGGAAATTTGTTGGAAACCAATAGTGACGTCACTATGGACCACCTCAAAACAGTCAAGGATTGGAATTGAAAGTCAGTGACTGAGCAGAAAACTATGGTGTTTTGTTCTGCGATAAACTGCCACAACAATTGTATATTTTCAATACGAAAACAGTGAAAATCTTATGCACATGTTAGAATACTCAGTATTGGCCACAAGAGAAGACACTGGGAACACGGTTGATCGCCAATAGTGGCGTCATTACCAATCCTACCACTTGAAGCACAGCCATTTCAGAAGCATTTTTGTGAAGTTTTCAGAAATTTTCGTACTTTTAGCTAGATGACTTACTTAAAGGCTCAGGAATGCAAATTGTTGCATAAGTATGCTTTATTATAGTTTCCATTAACATTTCAATAGCTTTAAATGGATAAGAAAAAAATTTTGCTTTATTTGACCCTTAATATTTTCCACCTTAACTTTTCCGGTTAGACCAAACCGATCCATTGAGGTTTGAACCGAAAATTCCGGAAATTTTGGTTGAATGGATCGCGCCCACAGACACCCCTTCTCCAATTTTTGCTGATGGGAGGGGGCGGCTGTACACAGGCTAGCTGACCGACATCACATGCCCTTGTATCTAACACATTGGGTCGTGTAGTGTAGTTAAAATAAACGGTTTCATTGACAACTAACAAAGGAACTTACCCCTGTTCTTCCTAATCTGGTCAAATTGGTGAGGTCCTGCCACGCACTGTCCGAAATTCGTGCTTTCAGTTTGAAAAGCAGATAAATCCAGTCTGGAACTCTCATGGCCTTAATGCGTTCCTCCCACGTCTCCTCTGAAACCAGCTTTGTAAATGCTGCCTGGACGCCCTTTTCTTGGACCAGGGAATCAAACACTGAGATAAACATCTCTCGAACATCAAGGCCATGTTCTCCTGGGAGACGACAACATTCTCCAAGCACACCAACAAGGGATTCGCCATTTTGCTCACACAAGTTTACAAGCTCCTTCTTTAATTCAACCGCTGTATGACGGATTTTTTTCTTTTTGGAGGCAGGCGTGAGGTCTTGATCTGCCCTGATTTCATCCATCGTTCTTTGTCTTTTTGGCGGGCCACTCTCGTCCAGCAGAATTGGCGGGCTTTTCAGTTTTGGCGGGCTCGGAGTGCACGGAGGAGTTGGCGGGCTTGAAGAAGGAGTTGGATCTTCTGCACTTCTAATTTTGTTTCGCAAAACAATGATTTCTTTAGTCGCCACGGAAAGCTGTGCCTGTAGAGCTTGTGTGAGCGATTTCAGCCGTTCCAGGTTCACTTCATGATCGGTTTCATCTGGCTCTTCGCTCTGCCGACTGATAGCGTGGAACTCAAACGAGTTGATCCAATTCATCACCGTCTTAAAGTCGTCTGTCTTCAGGAAAGGAACTTGGTGCAGCGATTTTTGTCGCAGAATACCCAGGATCAATCCAAAGGGTGTACAAACATAGACTTTTTCGTTGCGTCGACCATCGGCCGAGAACCAGCGCGAAGAGGCGGGAACTCCATTCGCTCCGTATAGATTGTCGAGGTCTACTTTTTGGTATTCCTCTTGAAACATCTTCGCGAACACCGTACTACAAAACATAGAAGGTTTCCCACAGCACAGAATAGGGTTTAAGGCATACCACGATTTCTCTCGATCCAACGAAGATGAAAACACTCTGTGTAAACACAGATCGTTCGCCTCGCCATCGCTTGTGTTCTCCATACTCTCCAGAACCCACTGACAATGTTCCGGACTGAAAATCCCGCTAAATATTTTCAAAAGTGGCGCCACATAGCAGAAACATTTCCATATAAAGAATAATCCAATTATTTCCATTGTAGAATGGGTTGTAATTCCACTTGAACACAATGTACGAGTTAAAGTTTTACACGATTTATAATCGATGCATAATATTAAACGTGGGCTCAAAATAACGCAATCGAACTGTACGTCACACGTCACGAATGCTAAAGTACTTTATCTCGAGTCCGCGGACTCCGCGCTTGGCGCTCTCCTCTCGCCGATTTTCTTTCAGCCCAATTTCCTCTGAAAGAAGCCTGTTCACAGGCTACGGTATGCAAAATATACGAGAGTATACTACGTACGAGAGTGACGCTACTAACACCACACGTGTCCCATGACGTGTTCAGTCTCGCGGGTGTCGTGTATGTTCGCGTATGGCTGCTGTATGTTCGCGTAGCGAGCGAAATACAGTCATTACAAAGATAAATTTATTTATTTTGGTGTTTTAGTTGACGCGTGGCCATCGCCGGAAAAGACAGAATTTTAATTACTTTTTTTTACCGACAGTGTTGACAAGTGTGACACGTTATCGAATTTCTTTATATCTATGATTGGTCCAAAGGCGTGAACAAAGTAATTACTTTTACGGTGGATAATTTCTCGCTAATTTACTTATGAGTAGCGTCCGTAGCAACTCAGGTGGCATGCGGTGTCCAAATAAAATCGTCTGAGGGTCCTGAACTACGGTAAAAATAAACAAAATTGAATCCATTGAAAGTTACATGTATCTTTGTATTATAGATGCTTATGGGACGATATAATGTACATGTAACTTATAGAGTGTGTTCGCTCACGTGACCTTTGAATTACCGTCCGCCATGTTGGAGGAGTGACTTTGATGGGTTCTCCCTGTGTTTACCTTCTAGAGAGCGGGCAGTGCGAGCGCTTTTGAATTCATAACTCACGCTTTTTTTAACGTTGTGAATTAAAATCGAAAAGGTAGCTAACGTTCAGTGCTTTTTTGTTATTTGTGCTAATTTAAATCCCAAAAACCCTTTTCTTTCGATGATTAGGGCCGTATTTGTTTCGATCAATTCGATTTGCCGATTTGCCGGCCCGATTTTTTAAACCTTGTAAACATTATCACAGGGTAGAAAATCAGCAACACTTATAAAATCGGTTTTACG
This sequence comes from Cladopsammia gracilis, assembly GCA_022457155.1. Taxonomy (NCBI): domain Eukaryota; kingdom Metazoa; phylum Cnidaria; class Anthozoa; order Scleractinia; family Dendrophylliidae; genus Cladopsammia; species Cladopsammia gracilis. Next base: position 316,859 of record JAJGOT010000642.1, read on the forward strand.
TCAACAATATTTCTTATAAAATGGAATCATTTTCATGGTCGCGACAAATCGTTGAATCAGTCTTGTAGCGCGTCTCTTTAGCTAGTTTGTCGGTTCCTTGATTGCACGCTGCAATTTGTCTGCACGAAATTTTGTTTCGAAGTGGTTTCTGTGGGGCACTTGTTCCCCGGGTGCTTACTATTTAGCCAAGAAAACCGGTATTTTCGGTTGGAAAGCAAAAGTTATGGTTGATTTTCGGGGAATTTGGGTTGGAACTAGTGGAAAACCTTCAGCGATTTAATAGTAGCGTGAGCCCAGCCGGGCACGGTCTTCAAAGGGTCTTCAAAAATGTCTCAAAATTCTCACAGAATTTTTACGAAAAGCTTCATTTAAACCTCCTAATAGTATTCTATCTTTGTTTAGAAATGCCAAGCGCTTCGAAAAATTAATTTGGTTTTGTAGTTGACGAATTCTCCTAGCTTGTGCATACTATAAAATCGCTGTGTTCTCGACACTTAGAAAATCTGTGTCGAGAACATAGCGATTTTATAGTATGCACAAGCTCGGAGAATTCGTCAACTACAAAACCAAATTAATTTTTCGAAGCGCTTGGCATTTCCAAACAAAGATAGAATACTCACAGGAGGTTTCTGAATGAGGCCTTCGAGATTTTAGCATATTTGTCAGCATCGGAGGCTCAAGTTATGTTGCTTCAGTCACCATTTTGATTATGTCACTCCTCCAACATGGCCGCCGGTAAGTTTGTGACGTCATCCGAACACACACTATAGTGAATCCAATCTTTTGTGATGAGATTTTTTGCGTTATTATGACTTTGAAGTTTTGGCCGCCATGTGGTACAGTATACCAAGATGGCCGCTCCATCATTTTTACTCAAAATGTCTAATACAGTACTTGTTTGCCTATACATTGTAACTCTTGAACAAAATGCTCTGGCGCTTCAAAATTTATCCCAGATGTGTAGTTTTAAACCCACTACAATTCCACAAACATTTTTGGAATTGAAATCTGATCTGTTTTTTAATGCTTCTGAATTTTGAAATGACATGATATGACGTACGTAAGTGTAAGCTTGCAATGTACTTAATATACACTAAAACTGTGTGTGGTGACGATACAAACGGCGGTTCAAAAAAACAATCTTCTAAGCATTCATTAAAGACGGATCTAAGGCGCGGTTGTTAAAAATATGATTTTAGCTTTAATCTGCATGCCAAATCATTGAATCCTATTCGCGATTGATTCATTCAAATTTACCTGAAGCTTTTCGCACCGTCCTACATCGTGGACTTGACTTTGATCAAGGCATCGATCACCAGCGGGTAAAAAGACGATAAATTTACCACCATGGAAGTCAAACACAACTTCGTCACTGACTCGTCCCCAGTCGTCTCTCAATTCACGAGAGGAGCGCGAGGTGTGATGGGAAGGAGGAAAGAGGGTAGAGACGACTGGCAGATCCTGTTTTCAAGATGGCGGACAAAATAATGGCGGACGGTGGTGAAATTTTAAATTTGGAAAATAGGCCGTTCCATCGGGCCTTTTTAAGTCGAAAATTACCTTGCCCTCATATTTTATGCGGAGCCGAGCTCGGTTGAGCATTTTAAGAGGAAACAGGGCTGGACCAAAATGATTAAAAATTCGAACGAGAAGCGTGGCGATCGGCGAGGAGACCAAAAATCACCTACAGTGGACAGCGTGGCTGTCCACTTTTAATATCAGTTCGTTTCTTTAATATATACTCAGGGCTACGAATGTTTAACGGTTGCGTAATGTGCTGGCCTTAAAATGCTCGCTAAAGATACAATGGAGTGTGCATGCCTTCGCGTCCTTTCAGCTCTCACCAGAACATACATACATATACTATGGTTGTGAAAGACAGAAGACAACGCTACAGTTGTACGTGTGGGGATGTTGGGGGAGAGAAGTAAAGCACATGAAATTAACTGCCATCGAAGCCAAAAGGGTGAACTTAATAATAAGGAACTCGAACATAGTAAATGTAGTTTAATATTTTTTAAGAGGTCCATCTTTCTCAAAGAAAGCAAATCAACTGTACAGTATCTCATGTTATTTTATTTATTATTAAATACAAGCTAATACAAGACTGATTTCCGTTAACTGTTTAGTATTTCGTATGTTGCCTTGTACACTGCTTTGATGTAGTGGGTTGTATGTCCCTCATCTGCCTAAAAAAAAGCTTTTAAAAAACAAAACCATGTCAACATCGCTATTTTGTCCTCAAGATGTTGAAATCTTTTTAAATATTAAGGCAAACCCTATACATTTTTCTGTCTCAAATAATTTGTTTTTGTTTTGATTCTCTTTGCCTTATGCCCTTGCCCTCTTGTTTGTGGTTTTGTGGCTGATTTATATACAGGTTAAACAAAATCACAGTTTTGGTATCCTGACAACAATACAGACACCCTCAATGCAACACTGAACTGTATTTCATATATTATCTTGTACACTGCTTTTCTGTACTGTGTTGTATGTCCCTCATCTGCCTGAAAAAGTTTTTTCTAGTCAACATTACTATTTTGCCTTTCAGATGTTATATACTGTAACCATTATAAGGACAAACCCTATATTATTTTTTAACATATTTTGTTTTTGTTTTGTTTTCTTTACCTTATGCCCTTGCCCCCTACCCTCTTATTTTGTAGTTACTATCTTATACCATACTTATTGCAATAAGTGCCCTGGGTGCTTATTTCATTTTGGGACCTTGAGGTTGGGTGCTCACCATATTCAAGGTGGATGGTTATTTGAGGGTTGGTGCTTATTATTTTTTCAACATTTTCATCCAATGAGGACATTTTTACAGAATAACAAAACAAAGGATAACAAGTATATTTCGCTTCAACCAAATAAAACAATAAAACAAAACTCAGACTCAGTTTTGATGTCCAGACAGCATTACAGACACCCTCAATCAATGCATCATAAAGCATGTCCACATTGCTAGTCCACATACCGGTAACTATTTTGCCCTCCAGTTGTTATAAAATTTCAAATAGAAGAACAAACCCTTACAGAAAAAAATAATATTTCTCTCTGCCTTCATATTTATTGTTTTTGTTTTGTTTTGTTTTTGTTACCTTATACCCTTGCCCACTACCCTCTTATTTTGTGGTTTTCAAATCTACCCGACTCTCTTATATAGAATTTGTGTTAGGGAATAAATGCAAAATATAGGTCCCCAAGACTACAGTCCAAGTCAAACCAAGATAAGACACACAAAACCAAAGTCCCGGCAAACGTAATTTGTTAATAAACAGAAACAGTCCCGTAAACAATGGAGATGAGGAAACAGAGCTCAGCAAGACAATAAGGCCGAAGGACCGGGGAGATATACAGTGCCTGGAAAAAAGGGGGGAAAGAGTGGGAAAATGGCATCAATTCATGATCCCAAGGTCACAGAAAGAGCCCCATGAAACAAGCCCCACAAAAACGCCACCCAACAGCTCCGCATATAAGAACAAAATGCAGTTCCACAAACCCTAGGTATGCACAGATGCAGAACCCATAACAGAGGACCCAAATGAAACCAGGGAGACATGAAAAAATGCAAGAAGTGGATTTGAAAAAAAAAAAAAAACCTGACTATCCCTTCCAACATCTTTTAATGAAACCCACTGAAAGTATCTTTATAGAGTTAAAGTATAGAAACTGAAAGAAACTACAAGATGGTAGGGAGACAAAGCAATAATTTTTTATTTCCTGTATTTATTTACTGTCTGTGAGCAAAAAAGGGATGTCAATTACAATATCAGTGGAACTTTGTACTGAGTAAACCAAAATTAACAATTTTAACAATTTTAAGCCGCATGCATGTATTTTATTTCTTTCAATTTTCTCTCACAGATTGAATTCCTCTTTTTATAACCTAATTCGTACAAAAGAATAATAATAATAATAATAATAATAATAATAATAATAAACCTGAGTAGCTTAATTTTACTCATACATTTCTTTAAAACACAGCTTCAAAAAGTACATTCAATATTAGTTTTGTATTATCTTTTCTGAATATTTTTGATGATTTGGATAAATCTTCTTGAATTACATGTTAGTTGCGCTGCAAGCTATTTGGCTTTGATCATTTCCTGTAGTAGAACAGGGTTAATATTTTTGGAGTTCTTGTTTTTTGTTAGTGCATCTTTTTCCTTTCCTCTTTTTTTGTCTTTCTGTTTTGTTGTCCTAAACAGAGTGAGGGTGAATCTAGTAGTGAGCTCACTATTATAAGATTTGAACCATGTCCTTCAATACCATGAACCATGTCCTTCGGCGAGCCTTTAACTTTACCGGTGTACTGGTAAGCGCTGCTTTTCTCGCTTCATTGACTTCGTCTTCATCACCTAAGCTTATATCTGTTGAAGAAATCAAAACTCGTACCATGATAAACTTATTCTGCAAAGCATTCACAAATATGCGAGATCTGACAGTGTAACATTATCAAAAATACGAGATTTTTCACTTACCGCAAATGCTCAGCTCATCGAAAGATATAAGCTTACGCAGGCACACCTAGATTTTAAACTACGATAAACACGTGTTTATCTAACACTTAAAATCACCACACGATGATGGGGGTAAATAATTGGGCTTTATTCAAAACCAAGCTAATGCCCCTTCCAAACCCCCAAATCGTGTGGTGATAAATAAAAATAAGAAAATGGAAGTCTAATCATTGATAACATGTTTGGCAACGATCGACATAGCCTTTATCCTATCACTAAAAGCGTTATCTACATAGCGTTCGTAAGCGTTGGATTTCCAGTCACCTTGAGCCTTAATCAGTTCAACTGGAACGCCACAGCGCATTGCATAAGTAGCGCCACCTCTCTGGAATGAGTGTCCGCTGTATTTGTCAGTATCTATGCCGGCCGATCGCAGTGTCAGTTTTAACTTGGACTGAAATTTGTTATACGTAAGGGGTAATAACGTAGATCCTTCACTATAAGAGAAGGCCGGTCCATAAGGGTCAGCATTCCTTGAGAGATTAAAGGAATTTAGAAGAGCCGCTAGGGGGCACAAAGGGGAGCTGTTCACTCGTGGTAAAGGTATCAAAAGTGTTCGCTGACGAAATTGTATAGTTTTATTCCAACGGACGGTCATTACTGCGCCCCACGTAAACAAGCTAAAATCATTCCGACGAAGGTGCAATCTGTCATCAAACTTTTCTTTCGACTGTGGTAAAAGGTTGGCTTTCCTAAAGAAACTGTAAAACGCAACGAGGCAAGCGGCCCAGAAAGTAGCATCAAACGAGACGGTGAGGTCGAGTACGGTGCGAATCGCTCGGAGAATGGTTGGAGTAATAGGAAGCTTTGGTGGTGTTGAAACCTTCATTCGTCCTCCGAATGCCACGCAAAAGCAGTGTATATTGAAACTTAATCAGTTCGTTGGTCAAAGGATTAGGGTAGCCGTACTGTAGATGCAGGAGTCGGACTGCATTAAGATAATTTGGAATACTACTAGGTGATAGGGTTCGTGCCAAAAACGTTACATAGCGAAGTAAGGTTAGAGTGGAGCATGGCACAATGCGGTAACCAAAGAACAAACAAAACCGCAGGAATGCTCGCAGCTGTGACTTGTAAGTAGTTTTTGTAGTGTCAGCGAAGGCTTTGGACTTGTAATGTTGACATTCAGAATCTAGTGCACGCTCTTGAGAACTGTTTGTATCTGCAATGGGAGAATAGTGAGAGACATTGGTGAGAAGTTCGGCCCGTTAGAGTTACAGCTAAGAACGTTTGAATGAAGCAGAGTTAGGAAGTGGTCGGCATACAGGCAATTGTGCAAGCGTGATAGCGTGTCCGCCACAACATTTTCTTTACTTGGGATGTAGCGTGACGTTAAACGGAACGCCAATAAGTTGAGACGAACAACCGAACCAACGCTAAGTAAACGTTTAATGAACAAGGACGCCGAGAATACAATCGCGCAAAGCATTAACGAATACTAAAGAAAGGCATGGTTACCAAGCAGGCTAAACAGGATATGGCGTGACTACCTTTTCCTCTTGCTAGTTTACAAGGTATATACTTGGTGAAAACAAATACAATAAAATAAGGGTAAATAATGAAAAGCATAGTTCAAGTATTATGTAAACGGTCCTTCAGATAAGCAAAATGTCAAAGCATCATGTAACATAGTCTTTCGGATAGGTAAAGTTCAAAGTATTATGTAACATAGTCCTTCAGGTAAGCAGGGCGCCGAGAGGGACGGGTAGACCGGCGAGGGCCAGAGCATGGTTCTTCACTGGGAGAGGTTGTCGGAGATAGTGAGGGCTCAGCAATTGGAGCTTGGTGGTCAGTAGAGGCTGGAATTTCAGAACTGTCAGCACATGGAGGGCACACAGAGGGAGAGGAGTCATCTGTACTTGAAACAGGAGTGGGCTCGTCAAGCTGATTGCCAGGAGAGACAGTGTGATCTGAAATGGCAACAGGTGTGGACTCACTCGGAATTGGAGAGTGGTAGGTATCAACCTCTCGATCCAATGGCGTGGAGAGCTCATCAGGAATTTGGGGTAGAGGTATGTGAGGTGGACTCGGACGGGGAGAAGAACTGTGCAGCCTTTTGTTGAAGGAATCAAGGGGGGCGTCCGGACAGTAGCGACGGGTAAGCTGGGAAACAGTGTCGATCTGGTCTGGAACGAGATAGCACTCTGACAGCTTGATGCGGTAGGAAGTGGAACGAAGCTGGGAACCGGCAAACTTCCGTACGTTGCACCATAAACCATCAACCGACACCACAAGATAACGATCACGGGCTCGGGTTTTGGAGGCATCGGAGGTGATATACACTAAATCGCCAACCTGTACTGGAGTGGACATGGGAGGGCTACCACTGGGGGCCTTGGATCTTTCACTTGCAGGGTGGTTACCAGTGCGTTGGGAGTGCTGTTGTCTTATCAGCTGTAGATCAGACAGGGGCATCTGTGAGTTGGTAAATTGATCCCGTTGAAACCACATCTCGCGGGCAGACAAACCCCTGTTACGAATACGGGAGTTGAGGTTGGCAGTGGCGATGGCAAGAGAAAGAGGAGAGAAGGGGCCACCCTCGGGACAAATACGCAGGAGTTCATCGCCCAGCTCAGCAATGCACTTCTCAGCAACAGGGTTTTTATTTGGGTTCTTGATGCGACCAACCTCTACAACGAGACCATGGTGGCAGAGGACCTCGTCATTGGATAGCGAAGCAAAGCCAGGAGCAGGATCCACTCTGATGACGGAAGGTGGACCAGCTAAAGGGCGGAGTTCGAGGCAGAGGCGGAGGAGACCAGCGCGAAGAGACTCGCGACGCTCATCGTCCAGCAAGCAGGAAGAGGTATAGGAAGTGAGAGAGTAGGATCATTAATTAAGTCAGGAGGCGTTTCAACTTCCAGGAACTCCCCAGGCCAAACAGTGGTGTTCACGTTAGGGGCACGCAGGAGATGACAGGCCCTGACTGCACGGTGGGTCTGTGAAGTCGGAGGGTTTCCATAGGGAACAACATCAGATCCTGCAATAATGATTTCATGTTTAGCTGGGCGGACAGCAATATCATTGGTGGCCATGAAGGGAGTCCCAGCGAGGATATCGACATCCAGGTCTTCAACAACGAGTGCTTCTAGCATGAGAGATCTTCCACAGCGAGTCAGAGGTAGGCGAGTCTCGCCAATGATGGACAGAGGTGTGAGACCATCGGCTTGCAAAGCAGACTGGGAGCTTTTAGAAATCGTGGCACCAATGTACTTCGCAAGTGAAGCTCTCATCATATTAGTCTCAGCGCCAGTGTCAATTGTGAGACGTAAGGGGTGATGATGGTAGAATGCATGCAGGTACGGGGACTGAGAGATGTTCACACGGCGGGAAACAGAGTGCGCATCGGTAGGGAGAGCTTGAAAGGCATAATTCTGGTGGTCTGTGGGGACTGATTGTTCTATAGGAGAGAGTTCATCATAGGCCCACTCGTCGCTAAATTAAGGTCAGCAACTTGACGAACCCTGGACATGAACAGTCGGTCAGACTCAGGTAAATACTTGCAGGTACTCAAGAAGTGAGACAGGTAGTCGGGGCGGCCAGCTTGTTGGCAGAGAGAGCAAACTTTAACTGTGCGGGGTTTGAGAGGTTCGCGTCGCTGGGCTTGGAAGGCTCGTTTGGAAGGTTCGCGTCTCCCATAGTTCGAGGAGGCAGTACGCATGATCTTGCACTCGTCACTAGCATGAAGTTCATCCAATAAGGAGTCGAGTGCCTGGGATATCTCAGGTTTCACGGAAGCTAAGGTTCTGCTACGCAGTTCTGTTCCGTAACGCTGTTTGACAAGGCGAGGAAGACCAGGATGAAGCAAACGCAACCAAGTAAGGACAATGAAATTTTCGAGGGAAGGAGAAAGTTCTTCATCAGCCGCAGGGATGTCTCCATGATGGGTTATTCCGCTCGCTCTAGTGAGAAGATTGTCCTCAATAAAGGCCATTAAGCTTTGGAAAAGATCCTCAGGGCGTTGATCTGATCTCAACGAAATATTAGCGAGGTCTAAGAAACGAGATCCCGTTGATTGCAGGCCATAATGTTGTCGGATGATTTGCCATACACCATTAATGGAAGTAGAATTCTTTACAATGGAATTCCTCGAAATGATAGGTGCATAATTTGCGATCTGGCCAAGCATCATTTCCAAATGAGCCACTTTCTGAGCGGCGGTCCTCCTCTGGGAGACTGGGACTGGCTCGACATCGTTCGTGAAACCACGAAGCGGAGACGCGTTTGTTTTCTTTCCCCACGAAGCACCATCAGTGAGGAAATCGGCGAAGTTCGAGTCAAGGGATAGAATATACTTTAAATTGTTCTCCCATGCTTCGATCGAAGTTATCGTCTCATTGGAAGTGAGCGACCATTGCTTCGGCGCTCGGTGAGATGCCATGTCCACGGTAAAACATAAGCTTACGTATTAAAGATGTCGGTTCGAAGAGTTGTCGTCTGAAGAAGGGACTTTGTGTCGTTCCTTTTTTGGGTTCTTTTAGACCGTAACGCTGCCACCACGCCAATAAGTTGAGACGAACAACCGAACCAACGCTAAGTAAACGTTTAATGAACAAGGACGCCGAGAATACAATCGCGCAAAGCATTAACGAATACTAAAGAAAGGCATGGTTACCAAGCAGGCTAAACAGGATACGGCGGAAATTGTGGACAGCTGAAATCCAAAATATCTCACGCAACCAGGACATAACTTGAGGAGATCTGCTAGTACCTTTATTAAGCCACGATTTCGTAACGTTATTATCAGTGTAATTAACAAACCATCTCCGTGATAAACCTGTTCTCCAACGCCTGAGTCCCAGTAGGACCGTAAAAATTTCAAGTTCATTTATGTGAGAGTTCTGCAATTCTGGATAATCCAATTCCCAGTTGACATAAAACCAGTCGTCTCCAAAGTGGCCACCACCTCCCACGGTGCTTGCATCAGTTGAGAACTCCATTGGTGTCGTCGGTTCTGACGCAGTGAAAAAGGTCGTGCCATTGAAGTGTTCCATGAAATTTATCCACCACAAAATATCTTTCCGTAAAGAATTTTTTATCCGCATCCGGTGATAAGGGCGCCGCAAAGTGTTTATCGCATCAATGATTCTCCGCAGGAATGTTCGCCCTCCATAAACAACACGCGCTGCAAAGTTAAGTTTTCCCGCTAGAGACAGAAGTTCTCGCTTAGTAAATTTTGCTTTCGCTATCGCTTGATCAAGAGCTAGTCGAATTTCTCGCAATTTACGATCTGGCAGCCGAAGTTGCCTACGCATACTATCGATTTCTATTCCAAGATAAACAAGCCGCTGACAGGGGAGTGTCACTTTGTTCCAATTTATAGTTAGTCCTAAGCGTTCAAGTAATGATACAAGTTCAGAAAAGGCTGTCCAACATTCATGTTCAGTATCGCTGATAATAAGAAAGTCATCTAGATAGGCCACCACAAAGAATCCTCTCCGTTTCATCATTCGGGTGATTGACTGAGAAAGGCGATGAAAAATGTCTGGACTACGTTTGGCGCCAAAAGGCAGTTTTGTGTCATACAGATATGTAAATGTACGCTCGTTAGCAAATGTCCACTTAAGTCCGGTCGCTCGGTAATTCGAAGGGTGAATAGGGATATGCCGGTACGCACTCTTGAGATCGATTTTGGCCATGTAGGCTCCCTGTTTAATGTTGGCAGCTACTTTATCAATTGTTTCGTAGGAATAATGTTCGCAAGAAGCATATGAGTTCAGGCTGGATGTCTCTGGGCGGCTACAGTCATGTATAAGCCGAACATCAGAGGAGTCTGGCTTAGGGATTGCTCCAAGGGCACTCACAATAGTCGGTTTTTCCGCAGTTATAACATAATTTCCATTGTTTATCTCGTCCAGTATTTGCTTTTCGACCCGATCACGTACATTCGGATCCGTTGCAGATCGGTAATTATCAACAGTGACGTCTTTCAAGTGTAAATTGTCCGGGATAATTTTGAAGCCAGTGGTAACTCCATTAATTAAAAAGTCTCTGTCGCAGTCCTGTGCTAATTCAGTGTTCCAACAGTCAATGTTTAATGGGGAGGGGTGAAGGTCTCTCGTTATTTGTCAAACACGATCAGTTCGCGACTGTGCTTGGGCCAGGCTTGGAGTATGGGTAAACTCGGGATGCATTTTCCCGCATCCTGGGACAATGCAAAGATGCTGAAATTTGCAACGAGGCCAATGACACCCGGCTGGGGAGTTGTAAAGGCGACAAATCGGCATTTCTGCTGAAGATCGGAGTGTGTTTGCTCCCGTTCCTGCGGACCCGGTGCGCTTGGTTAACCCGCTAACGGGTAACGCCTGCCGCTTTTTAAGAAATCTGGTGTGCAAATGTTGGGAATCGCTGGCCCAGCGAAACTGATGTCGGTGTTGCAGCTTTCGGTACTCGTTATCATAGAGTATGACTGACTGCCAGGTGTGATCCTCAATTAACTCCGCGATTTTAACCATATAGGTTAGGTAATCCTGGACTGCTGTTGTGTGCATTTGCTTCTGGCTCAGCAGCACATTTAAGATTTTGACACTTGCCCCCATCCATTGAGAGAGGGAAATAGACTCCAGAGGCGGTGACTTTTTCTTGTAAGCTCGCACAATTACCTGCGCTCCGCCACCCGAGCCTATCTCTTGCTCCTCAGGCTCGGCAATCCCTGCATATAAATCAATAAAATCAGGGATAAGGAGAGGTTTATCTTCCTTTTTTGTACCTGTACTCGGCTTCCCGAGGTAGACATGAGGATTGAGGTCAACCCTGGAGAAATCAGTCGTTGTCTCGGCTGGTAAACTCGTATTAAGGTGTGTATTGAGCTGATGTTCATCGAGCCCTCCACAAGCTATCAGAGCGTCAAGCCCACCGCCATCGTCAAGTTTCTGGAGTAACTCCTCCAGGCCTTGGTTTTTTGCCAGACTGGTCGTAGTAATGGGCGTGGAAGGTAGCCCTTTGCTATGGGGTTTCTCTTTTGGTTGGAGTGCCAATACCGCTTTTTCTAGAAGCTTTGTCTGCCCTTTCGTGAGGTTCAGCTCGGCGATGTCACTTGTTGTTAACAAAGCAAGCGCTTCGGAGACGTGAAGGTCCTGTTCTTTTAGGATATCAGCGGTCTTCGTCGTTATACCATTAGCTTCAGCCCACTTTGAAAAATCGAATTCTTCTGCCATCTCCGGATAACACAGTACACAGAACACAGAATACCGAATGGAGGTAACAATAGTGCAAGATCGCGTGCTCGCTACGACCTCGCTCGCAAAATGATCTCTCTTGCTAAATGACAATACAATATATCAGTAATCAAAATGTGATGTCAATTACGTGCACGCAGGCACACCTAGATTTTAAACTACGATAAACACGTGTTTATCTAACACACCAACTTTTCGACTGCTTTGCCAACTTTTCGACACAGGATCTGCCAGTCGTTTCTCCCTCCTCCCTTCTTCCTTCCCGCCATCCCCTTCGTTAAAGAGCCCGTTCTAGTCTTCCACGCCAAATACTAATAATGAGAGACGACTGGGGACGAGTCAGGCTTAGACAGGTTATCAGCGGTTGGTTGAGAGTCATTGTTATACAAATTTTACTGATAAACCTCTAGTTTATAAGTTAACAAGACGCTGTGGGAGCGTATACTTGGGCGTCGTTGTATTAGTCATATTGGAAAACAATTGTCTTGGGAATCTGCATGCACGTTATTTCACGGGTATCCGGTAGTGTGAGCAGTCTAACGAAGAAGCGCGTTAACCGTCTAAAACAAGAAGACACAGTACACTTAGCGTGCGAGATCGCACGCAAATTATTAAAGTAGTGTGTCCACTGTGTCAAAAGACGACTACATACTGAAAAATACAAATCGATGCCTACTTTGTACTTACCGTTGAAAAAAAGGCCGTGTGTCAGAGTTTCCCGATTAGATGGTTGTTATTGGTTTTAGCTAAATCTTGTAACTAGCTGGTCTGTGTTTCCGACACTTCCCGCCGTTATTATAATAAAGTTTGAATGAAACTTATAATCAAAGTTAACGACAGAAGTGATAATTTAGGAGGAGAGAAACAAATTTAGCCATTTGAAATATATTTTTTCAGTCGAGGTAAAAATGTTGCAATTTGCATAATGTGAAAGTAATTTGAAACCTTTCCAGTAACGCATAACGCAGCTGTTTCATAAAACATCTCGCAATCAGACACACGAAAATATATCCAGTTTTTATTCCTCTGTATCCGAAACACAGAAAAGAAAATTAAATGAAAAAGTGATCGCTTTAAGGTTATTTTCGCCCGAGAAACATTCACTAGCGGAAGCGAAACTCGCAAGAAACGTATCGAAAGACACGGCGTGCATTGTTTACATCTTCTCTCGGCGGTGAATTTTCAGTTGGCTGTTCTGTTCCTTCAACTTCACAAAATAAAAATTAATGAAAGACAAACAACCGAAAGAAGTGAAATTAATTAGGATTCCTACCACGCTTATATTTCTTCCTTCGCTGTCCACTGTTCACTTCTTATTAAATAAGCGCGATGTATGTATTCGTCTAAATTATCTTCTTCATGTTCGTTTAAACATGTTTTAGCGGGTTTCCGTCATGAAGGTATCGTAGAATTAAATCGCGAGTGTCAAATACTTTCGCAGTGTCTTCTTGAGTAATTTCCTTACGCATATTGAATATGAAACTGTTAGATGCAACAGAGAAAACACAACTCGCACTTTGTGACATTCGCCTCGCATCAACAAACAACAGGTTACTCCACCGCTGTCAAACGAGAGAAATTTGCAAAAGTTAACAAAAGTACTTCAAAGTTAAGGTTGTCATTTTCACTGTTTATTAAAAATTTCATATATTAACAATACACTGTCAATTCACTAAACGTTTTGAAAGTTTACAAAAAAAAGTTCTAAGCGTTTGAAAACTATGAACCGCAGAACTCAGGAGAACTGTCGGCGCCATTTGCCAACACAATTTTGCTCAAGCACGAAGCGTTTTGATCAGTTTTCAACGATCGAAAAAGGCGGAAAGATGAAAAGATAGTTACATAAACTAATTATTTTATACATCCTTGCCCACGTTTCCACTTGATACTAAACAAGACGCTGTGGGAGCGTATACTTGGGCGTCGTTGTATTAGGCATATTGGAGAATAATTGTCTTGGGAATCTGCATGCACGTTATTTCACGGTTTGATGATAGGGAGTATTCGGATAGTGTGAGCAGTCTAACAAAGAAGCGCGTTAACCGTCTAAAACAAGAAGACACAGTACACTTAGCGTGCGAGATCGCTCGCAAATTATTAAAGTAGCGTGTCCACTGTGTCAAAAGATGAGTACATACTGAAAAATACAAATCGATGCCTACTTTGTACTTACCGTTGAAAAAAAAGGCCGTATGTCAGAGTTTCCCGATGGTTGTTATTGGTTTTAGCTAAATCTTGTAACTAGCTGGTCTGTGTTTCCGACACTTTTGAAGTGAATGCAAATGTAGCCGCAAAGTGGCTTTTCGAAGCCATGATGTAATTGCCTGGTCCGGCCCGAGGTCAAAACAACTTTTCCAATTGAAAGTTTTGCTGGAAGTATTCCCGCCGTTATTGTAATAAAGTTTGAATGAAACATAAATTTTATCAAAGTTAACGACAGAAGTGATAATTTAGGAGGAGAGAACCAAATTTAGCCCTTTGCAATATATTTTTTCAGTTGAGGTAAAAATGTTGCAATTTGCATAATGTGAAAGTAATTTGAAACCTTTCCAGTAACGCATAACGCAGCTGTTTCATAAAACATCTCGCAATCAGACACACGAAAATATATCCAGTTTTTATTCCTCTGTATCCGAAACACAGAAAAGAAAATTAAATGAAAAAGTGATCGCTTTAAGGTTATTTTCGCCCGAGAAACTAACTAGCTAGCGAAAGCAAAACTCGCAAGAAACGTCTCGCAAGACACCGCGTGCATTGTTTACATCTTCTCTCGGCGGTGAATTTTTGCACCCAAAGTTTCAGTTGGCTGTTCTGTTCCTTCAACTTCACGAAATCAAAATTAATGAAAAGCAAACAACCGAAAGAAGTGAAATTAATTGGGATTCCTACCACGCTTATATTTCTTCCTTCGCTGTCCACTGTTCAGTTCTTATTAAATAAGCGCTATGTATGTATTCGTCTAAATTATCTTCTTCATGTTCGTTTAAACATGTTTAAGCGGGTTTCCGTCATGAAGGTATCGTAGAATTAAATCGCGAGTGCCAAATACTTTCGCAGTGTCTTCTTGAGTAATTTCCTTACGCATATTGAATATGAAACTGTTAGATGCAACAGAGAAAACACAACTCGCACTTTGTGACGTTCGCCTCGCATCAACAAACAGGTGTACTCCACTGCGGTCAAACGAGAGAAATTTGCAAACGTTAATCAAAGTACTTCAAAGTTAAGGTTGTCATTTTTACTGTTTATTAAAAGTTTCATATATTAACAATACACTGTCAACTCACTAAACGTTTTGAAAGTTTACTAAAAAAGTTCTAAGCGTTTGAAAACTATGAACCGCAGAACTGTCGGCGCCATTTGCCAACACAATTTTTGCTCAGGCACGAAGCGTTTTGATCAGTTTTCAACGATCGAAAAAAGCTCGTTATTTTGAGCCGGAAAGATGAAAAAATAGTTACATAAACTAATTATTTTATACATCCTTGCCCACGTTTCCACTTAATACTAAATGAATCCCACCAAATAAAACGAAAAACGCCTCGGACGTGTGATCGCGGTGAAGGTTTGAACAATCCCGCCATCCCCAGAGTTGCGCAATACTACACATTTGTGGACGACCAAACTGCATTTTAATACTTGGTCGCTACGCCCAAGTAACAAGAGGCTAAACATAGCCTATACTCATGCGCATGAGACTCTAAGACGAGTTTATTGAAGCTACCAATTTTTCTGTAGTCGCTTTGAATATTTAATTTATTGATTCCTGATCAAACCCACACTAGTGTAATACTTCCCAAACGTTAACCGTGAATTATTTCTATTACATTGGGTTATTCCAGAAAGAATCCCCCCCCCCCTCCCACCGACGGATGGCAAGATTGTTTGACCCCTTCCCCCCCCCCCTCCCGCCTGGATTTCCAAGCCAAGAGACCCCTTCTCCTGCCCGGATTTCCAATAATTTTTGTGGAAGCCCTAAATTTACAGGTAATGATAAAAATACATGTAATCGGATCCACGAGATTCTACTTTTAAAATGTGACAACTGTATTGATGAGTGCTATAAATTGATGAAACATTTTAATAAAAATAAATATTGCGTGACACATCATGAATCATGACACCCCCCCCCCCCTGTTTGATTTCAAGACCAAATCGAAATGAAATTTTTCTATAAAGCTAGTCCTTTAAATAACTGCTTTGATTTTGCCATGTATTAGTTTTTTCCAAGCTTCACAGTTTTTCAAAGTGTTGTCGCAAATACACTTCTTTCATATATGCAAATTTCGTGTGGAATGTAATTCGATCGCGTGCTGCTTTCACATGATCATGAATCCAAAATATTTGTTCTAAAGGTCCAAACTTTTTAATGAAACTCATATTTCCTTGAATGAAAATGTTTTTTCCTTGAACAAAAGAGTTAAACGCTTATCAGAATTCAGTGATTTTCTGCTTTCGGAAGGCTTGGCGATTTATTTATCCTCAATGCAGTGCGCAGCGCTGGCGTCTGCGAATTATATTATAAACATCACAAAATAATATTTAAATTCAGCAACCTGCTATATTATATCTAGTGTTTTCTAATATTTCCGACTTTGCTTGTGTATATAGAATGCCATTCTTATCCGTAAAGATGATTCGCATAATGTTTTCGCGAATCAAAAAATCTTGAAAGCAAACTTTATTTCAGAAAGCGCTATTTAACTTAATTATATTTAAATACTAGCGTTCCTTTATCGTGATTATTGACTTCACGAAGAAAACATTCGAACAAGTTTGCGTCTAATGTTTCCCAAACCGTGACTGCATTCTGTTACATTTGAAAAGACTACTTTTAAAAGCAATAAAATCAGTAAACGACCGGGTTATTTATCAATTTTAGTAATTCTCAAAAACTGTATTACGCGACAGTCCGTTGACTCTGTGTTTAGAGTGCACAAAAGCTCACAAAAGCAACTGTTTCTCGGTCTAGAATAACAAGTATGACACAAAGAAAAAGTCAATCACAAATTGATATCAACATAAATTCTCACCGAAAAATGAAATTTCTTTTATGGTAAAGTCCCTCGCCTGCTTGAAAATTCTTTAAAACTCCGCTTCTTTGGATTTGATCGCCCCCCGCACTGATAAAACTTGAAGCAAGATTTCGTCGCTCGTCGCTTACAGCTCTCCTTTTTCTCCACTACAGCGGCTTCTGAGTACTCTTTAAAGCTTTCTCTTTCCATTTTGAGTATTTTGAATGTGTGTTGTTATTCCGACAAGACAAAGAAAACCAAGCACATGCCGAGCGCGGCAGACATTTTTGTAGAATTTTTGTGACCTGCGACCCGGTTAGTAATAATATATGCGTGCATAAATTTGCATGCACTAATGTGACAAAAACAAGAAGAAACGCCACCGGTTTTATACCTCATGCGCTTACTGCGCATGAGTAATGAATCCCACCAAATAAAACGAAAAACGCCTCGGACGTGTGACCGCGGTGAAGGTTTGAACAATCCCGCCATCCCCAGAGTTGCGCAATACTGCACATTTGTGGACGACCAAACTGCATTTTTATACTTGGTCGCTACGCCCAAGTAACAGAGACGCTGTGGGAGCGTATACTTGGGCGTCGATGTATTAGGCATATTGGAGAATAATTGTCTTGGGAATCTGCATGCACGTTATTTCACGGTTTGATGATAGGGAGTATTCGGATAGTGTGAGCAGTCTAACAAAGAAGCGCGTTAACCGTCTAAAACAAGAAGACACAGTACACTTAGCGTGCGAGATCGCACGCAAATTATTAAAGTAGCGTGTCCACTGTGTCAAAAGACGAGTACATACTGAAAAATACAAATCGATGCCTACTTTGTACTTACCGTTGAAAAAAAAAAGGGCCGTATGTCAGAGTTTCCCGATGGTTGTTATTGGTTTTAGCTAAATCTTGTAACTAGCTGGTCTGTGTTTCCGACACTTTTGAAGTGGATGCAAATGTAGCCGCAAAGTGGCTTTTCGAAGCTATGATGTAATTGCCTGGTCCAGCCCGAGGTCAAAACAACTTTTCCAATTGAAAGTTTTGCTGGAAGTATTCCCGCCGTTATTGTAATAAAGTTTGAATGAAACATAAATTTTATCAAAGTTAACGACAGAAGTGATAATTTAGGAGGAGAGAAACAAATTTAGCCCTTTGAAATATATTTTTTCAGTTGAGGTAAAAATGTTGCAATTTGCATAATGTGAAAGTAATTTGAAACCTTTCCAGTAACGCATAACGCAGCTGTTTCATAAAACATCTCGCAATCAGACACACGAAAATATATCCAGTTTTTATTCCTCTGTATCCGAAACACAGAAAAGAAAATTAAATGAAAAAGTGATCGCTTTAAGGTTATTTTCGCCCGAGAAACTAACTACCTAGCGGAAGCAAAACTCGCAAGAAACGTCTCGCAAGACACCGCGTGCGTTGTTTACATCTTCTCTCGGCGGTGAATTTTTGCACCCAAAGTTTCAGTTGGCTGTTTTGTTCCTTCAACTTCACGAAATCAAAATTAATGAAAAGCAAACAACCGAAAGAAGTGAAATTAATTGGGATTCCTACCACGCTTATATTTCTTCCTTCGCTGTCCACTGTTCACTTCTTATTAAATAAGCGCTATGTATGTATTCGTCTAAATTATCTTGTTCATGTTCGTTTAAACATGTTTTAGCGGGTTTCCGTCATGAAGGTATCGTAGAATTAAATCGCGAGTGCCAAATACTTTCGCAGTGTCTTCTTGAGTAATTTCCTTAAGCCTGGTTCCCACTAGTGAAATAAGCATAAGTGTAAGCGCAAGCATAAGCACAAGAATGTTCCCACTTGTGAAATAAGCATAACACTGGCGACGTACGCATGCGCAGTGAAAGTCTCGGTAGGAAACAAGATGGCGGAAATGGCAGCGGAGGAAGGGTTGCTGTTTGTTATGATCGTGTTAACGTGGGTGCTACTCCGACGGAGGAGACGTCGAAGAGTCCAAAATCGAAGACACGGAAGGAGTGTATGGGTACGGGATATATATTCAAGAAGAATACTGCAAGGAGACTATCATAATCTCGTTCAAGAGCTCCGTCTTGGCGACAGAGAGTTGTACTTCAGGTTAGCTTTTATCTTTTCTTATTTGTGGAACAAATGGATTTTGTTTTACATAGCTTAAAATGAAGTTTCTTAACTTCGCAATGGAAGAAAAAAATAAATCGTTTGGTTGTGACAAAGGAAGATACTGACTCTAGCAAATTGTCTCAACAATTGCCCCACATACTGTATTTATTCGATTAAACGCCGCCCTCGAATAAACGCTGCACTCGAAGCACGAAAAATTTAATAAATGCCGCGGAGTTTAATCGAATAAATATGGTAAGTCAAGCTCAGATGAGATTTTAAGTTAACACACTTGTAAGTAAATTTCGGCAACAGAACAGGTTTTTATTTATCAACCCCGTAGTCGTTCAAATGGGAGACAATTGTTCCCAATGCTATATCTGGGTAGGAGGGAATTTCTGACCCCCGAATCCCCCCCCCCCACCTTATCCATTCTGTGTTTGATTTAAGTTACAATTTTGTACCTAGGTATATGAGGATGTCACCTGACAGGTTTGAACATCTATTGTCTTTAGTGGCTCCGTTAATTACCAAGAAAGACACCAAAATGAGGCAGGCAATTGGACCAGCAGAACGGTTAAGTTTAACTCTACACTACTTAGCATATGGTGATAGCCAACAGTCTAACTCTTTTGCCTACAGAATAGGGAGGGCAACAGTTTCAAAGATCATTCGAGAAACATGCGACGCTATTTGGGCTGTTTTGCATGAGGAGTACTTGAGACCTCCTAACTCAAGTGAACAATGGAAAGACATTGCAGGTGAATTTCAAAGGTTGTGGAATTTCCCACACTGTGTTGGAGCTATCGATGGAAAACATGTGGCAATACAATGTCCACTGAACAGTGGCTCATTGTACTATAATTATAAAGGCTTTTTCAGTATAAATCTGCTTGCAGTGTGTGATGCTCGCTATTCATTTACTTTAGTGGATATTGGGAATTATGGTAGCAATAATGACAGTGGTGTTCTATCACATTCAACTATGGGGCACACTTTGGAAGCTGAGCAACTGAATCTTCCCAGTGCTGAACCATTTGAAGGTTGGAGAGATAATCCTTTGCCATACTTCTTAATAGGTGATGAAGCATTTGCTTTAAAGGAATGGATGCAAAGACCATTTTCTGGAAGGGAGTTACCTGAAGACCAAAGAATTTTCAATTACCGGCTCTCTCGAGCAAGAAGGGTGATTGAAAATGCATTTGGCATTCTTGCAGCGAGATGGCGTATATTTCACCAACCTATCCAAGGAAGTGTTGAAACTGCTCAATCCATAACACAGGCTACTGTGTGCCTCCACAATTATCTCAGACAAACAAACAATGCATTGTACTGCCCTGTTGGATTTGTGGACAGTGAGGACAGCACAGGACAAATACGCCCTGGTGAATGGAGAAGAATTGTGGAGGATGAGTGTAATGGTGCATTGAGGCCTTTGTGTCGTCCTAGAGGATCACGGTACCAGCAGTCTGCAGTTAGTGTCAGAGAAAATTTGAAACAATATGTTAATTCACAAGAGGGTGCTGTACCCTGGCAATGGGACTATGTCAGGTGCAAGGGCCCAAGGTGTTGAAGTGCATGCAGTTTCCACTATTGGGCAAAGAAAGACATAATAATTAATAATAATTAATAATTAATTAAGTGTTGATTAAGCTATAAAATGTAGTTTCAATAAAGTTTTAAATGAATTGAATAGAAAAACTTATTAAAACACTAAATCATGTTCATGTACTTGTTCAACTGCATTTTGAGTTTTAAATTGTATGTATATGCATTTCAAACTGGTAAATGGACCCAAGTAATCAACTAACACTACTGGGTGGTATGAAAATATAAAAAAGGATATGCAAAAAGAGTTAAGTGAGAGTGAATATGTTGCAGGTCAAATTGAGCCTTAGGTTAAAATGAAACTCCTTTTGTTTTTCACTCATTATCATAATAATCATAAGTACCAAACAAAGAAAGTTCAAAACCAACCTAGGTTAAGATCATTTTAACCTAAGGCTCAATTTAACCTGCACCAAATACACATGTTGTGTTTTGGGCAGTACAAGACTGCAGTTCTTGGTGTATTAACTACTGCTTATCAATGTTCCATTTGAAAGAAACTCCTGTCTCCCCTGAGGATTAATTAGTGTCATTTCTACTTAGGTTTAGGCAAATAAACAATACATAAATAAACTTCCCCTGCAACAACAACATTTTTGTCTTTTATTCATTTCAACTTTATGCTAGCAAGTGTAAACTTTAATACATGGCTGTATCTCATATACATGAAAACAAACTGGTAATAATTTCAACACTTGGTAAAACTAGTGTTTCTCTTCAAACACTTGGTACACAGAAGTGAACAGAATTTTTACCAACAAACAAAATGTCAATGTCTTTTCGACCAAATCTCAAACAAATGACTAGCTATTAGTCTGTTTAACTACGAAAAAAGAATCCAGGGGGAAATTGTGGCCTTGACTCAATTTCCTCGGGATTTGTAATGTGAAATGGCCTGTTAATTGGCGTTGACTCAATTTCCTCTGACCTTGGAACATGAAATTGCCTACTAACTGGGTTAGTATCAACTCCCCCTACACTTGGAACATTAAATTGACTTTGAACTGGGGGAGCTCCTGCAGCTTGCTCATAATATAAAGGTGTGCTCATTGATGGCTTCATTAGCTGATTATATACAGTGTTATTGATATGCATCTTTATTAGCAACTTATCTCTGGGGTTTAACTGACGTAACTGGGTGGCAAGCAGCTCACAAAACAAATCATCTTCATCTTTTTGTTTTCTTTCTTCTGGCCTGCTGGTAAGTTTAGAACTTATTGATTGCATAAGTTCAAGCTCAACTTTATCAACAGTCTTATCCACTGCACTTTTCCTTTTCCTGTACTTTTGTTGCCCTGTTACATCAGATTTCACATTGCCACATATTTCCTTGTTCTGAGTGCCAGAAGTCGTACCACCTCTATCGGCATCCATGTTGCTTATCTCACTTGATGGAGTTGAGCTTCTGAGGTTGTCAGAAGACTGGGATTCTGAGTCTAGATCATCTAACTCATCTGATTCGTCATTACTCTCTTCATGAGCTAATCCAGAACTTGGATATAAATTAGATTTGCTCTTGCGTGGTCTGATGTATGGATCAAGCCACCTCAGATATTTAAAAAGTTCTGAACTCTGCTGTTCAGCTTGCTGGACATCTTGACTTCCTTTTCCGCTAACCTTCTGACTTTTAATCCTTTTCTTATCTCGGTTATAGCGATTTCTTAGATTTTTGAATAGTTCCTTTGCCTCTTTGCCTATAATCACAGAACAACTCTTTAATATTTGTTATGTAATATAGCCCCTTACTACAATTTTTTTTTTCAGTGGAGTGATTTTACCTGGCCCATGAAACAATATCTAGTACCGACTAATAGTGTGATAAATATTTCACATGCCAAGTAAAATTACTCTAGCAGCAGGAAACCAGATGAAAGCATACAGCTCTTTCACAATAAAAATACACCTCTCTTCATTTTTGTGCTCACACCATCCTTCACTTGATGTAATAACATAGGATAAATAATTATTTTACATTGTTGTTGCTGCTGGACTATGAGCTGGAGGGACTGAAAGTGCTATATGGATAACTATTCCAGTTTACTACAATGCAATAAAGCTGAATAAAGTGCCGAATAAAGTCAATAAATAGCTAGTCAATAAATCATAGTGCACATATGAAATTGTGTCTGTAGACAATGACATTCAGTGGTAAATTACAATTGCCTGATAAAGTTTATGAACAAAAGGTGTTACCACAGCAAGAAAGAATATTACAACGCTTTAAATCCATATATGATACAAGCAAAGAACAATCTACATGCACTGATTTGTCGAATCATTCGTTGAGCCCACAAACTCAGTTAACTTTGTGCCTTTGCCTACCTGTTTTCAAACGCATTTGTCTCGCTATCTCGGCCCATGCCAGCTCCTTTTTATGGGCATTCTTAAAGTCGGGCAGAGATTTATCGTATAGTGCTGGATAGCTTCGAACTAGCTCAGCCAACTTCTCATCGAGATCGCTTGCCGCCATTTTGTTGACCGTGAGCCTCGACCGTGAGGCCAAGGAGATCTGGAACTTTGTCATTCTGATTGGTTGATTTCTTGTGCTTATGCTTATGCTTATTTCACGCCGGTTCCCACTTGTGAGATTAGCACAACACAAGCGAATTAAGCATAAGCGCAGTCGTAAGAAAAAGGAAAATGTTCCTTTTTCTTGTGCTTACGCTTATGCTTATTTCACGCCGGTTCCCACTAGCGTTATCTTATGCTTATGCTTGCGCTAACGCTTATGCTTATTTCACTAGTGGGAACCAGGCTTTACGCATATTGAATATGAAACTGTTAGATGCAACAGAGAAAACACAACTCGCACTTTGTGACGTTCGCCTCGCATCAACAAACAGGTGTACTCCACTGCGGTCAAACGAGAGAAATTTGCAAACGTTAATCAAAGTACTTCAAAGTTAAGGTTGTCATTTTTACTGTTTATTAAAAGTTTCATATATTAACAATACACTGTCAACTCACTAAACGTTTTGAAAGTTTACTAAAAAAGTTCTAAGCGTTTGAAAACTATGAACCGCAGAACTGTCGGCGCCATTTGCCAACACAATTTTGCTCAGGCACGAAGCGTTTTGATCAGTTTTCAACGATCGAAAAAAGCTCGTTATTTTGAGCCGGAAAGATGAAAAGATAGTTACATAAACTAATTATTTTATACATCCTTGCCCACGTTTCCACTTAATACTAAATGAATCCCACCAAATAAAACGAAAAACGCCTCGGACGTGTCATCGCGGTGAAGGTTTGAACAATCCCGCCATCCCAGAGTTGCGCAATACTGCACATTTGTGGACGACCAAACTGCATTTTAATACTTGGTCGCTACGCCCAAATAATAAGTAGTAGTCCTCCCAAAATAGACGGAGGACTAAATTATCATGCGCAGTACAAATCGTTGCAGACCCAAATTGTAACCATATTATCAAGGGTGGATATGAGACCAGATAACAATAGACCAATTCGGCTAACGCATTGTTTTACCCAATTCAAACCCTTTGGGATTAGAACTCTTTGTTCGTCATATTTCCATATCAATGAAGCATTGACATGGAAATTATATGGAAATATTGTGAACAAAGAATCTCATTCCCAGAAGGTTTGAATTGGGTACAACAATGCGTTAGCCGAATTGGTCTATGACCAGCGATCAATTTAATAAAACTTTTACAAGTGTAATTTACAAACGTAGCCATTGCTTCAGAGGTTTAAAACAATAGCTACACTTGTAAGTTACAAGTGTAAAAGTTTTATTAAATTGACCCCAGGTTAGCGTCCGTGCGTTGAGATATGTATTGTCAATCGTATGAACATGCGCGAGTGCATTTCGTGATTTATGGGCATTCCTCTCGAGGGATTGACTATGACCCCGCACCTTCACTTGTATTTTGCCAGGTTCGGGCAAAACTTTGAAGAAAATCAACAAAAAAACCCTTCTGAAGTGTTGTCTGATAAATAAGCGACTTCAATAAACGGCTACGAGCAACGTTTGACGTCTGAGATCGGCGATGCAAACGGATTTCAAAGAGATACATGAGCGTGAAAGGTTCGAAATCTATAATCTATTTATGCATTCGTCATTCACTGGCCAATCAGAAAAATGAATAAAATAAATAACTTTATTTAGAGAGGAAAGCCACATCAGCCGTAGCTGGTTTTCATGCAGGTCCTCTATCCAGATCTAATTGGAATTTAGAATGTTGGTTTTTGAGGAGAGGGGAAAACCGGAGTATCCGGAGAAAAACCTCTTGCATGGAGCAAGGAGAGAACAAACAACAAACTCAACCCACATATGACACCGGGACCGAGGATCGAACCCGGGCCACATTGGTGGGAGGCGAGTGCTCTCACCACTGCGCCACCCCTGCTCCCCAACTGTATATTGTATATTGTGTTGAGTATATTATAAGGAATATTATTAGAAGCATTTATATTTGAGAGTCACATCAAAGTCAGATATCTCCTTAAACCTTTGTCTTTATGAAGCTAGAAAACGATATAAAAAAAAACTTCGATGTCAATACAACACAAGCATAAAACCTCCTAATTGTACAATATGTTCTTTATTTTATGTAAAATTTATCGAAGGGTGCGTTTAAAAGAAGAAAGCGTTTATAAAACAAATCAAAGGGCTCTTAAAGCCATCTCGTTAATGCGTTAGAACGTGAGGTTAACAAAAGAAGAATCTTGATTGGGGAGGGGGGGGGGGGGGGGGTAAAATCGAATATTCAATCTTTCCGAAGAGTACATACGCGACAAAGATTTTATGTTCAAGGCAATAATGTCATTTTATTCCGCGAGACATTTAGTTATTGAAGCAACGGATGAACAGGGATGAAGTTCACTTTACAGTAGAACAGAAAGTGGAGTCTTGCTAAATAAAGAACGTAAAGGCTACGGTATGAAGGCTTTAAAATTCATTTGCCGGTGACTGCAGAAGTGGTTAGAACTAGTGGAGGCTCATCAACGGTTTTTGACTGTGAAATGAGTGGTTGTAAGTGAATGTTATAAATAGCTAGCATTGTTGTGATCATCTACTGGTGCATTTGTAGGACATAAATAGGAAATATTCATAGGATAATTTTTTTCTTTTGATTTTACATTAAGAACTCTTCGATTTAAAATGGCAATATCATGTTTAGTATGTTTTCCCTTTCTCATGCGATTAAGTAGCTCTGCAAATTTTTTGGCATCTTTTTGTCTCACTATTTCTAAATTCAAACATGGTTGAAACTGGAAAAGATCTCCAACACATATTATGCTGATTCCACCAAATAGCTCTCTGGTTCCCATTACTTGTTGTAATCACAAATTAAGAAAATTGAACATACCACTTCCAACCATGGAGATTTCATCAATAAATACCGTATCTTTAGTTTTTTCAGTTGTGTCTTAATAGTATTAAGTCTGTCAGGTTGTAATGCACAGTAGTGAAAACCTCTATTCACTGGTAACTTGAATGTCGTGTGTAAAATGTATTGCCTCTAATATGGAAAGCAGCTTTCCCAGTTGGAGCTGTTTTCAAACGAACGGCTGCATGGCTGTGAACGCAGCTAAATTCCGCAAATTGCACGCTAATTGTTTACCTTTACCAAGTACTTTATTACATTTTAAGGACGATGAAACCATCTGTTTGTCGCTTTGACTTGAAGGCCAGAGAATGAAGAACTTGGTTTCTTTATTTAATGTAAACAAGCGGCCCCGAGTCCCAAGTGCATTTGTCACGCAAAATGATAAAAAGGTAATGACAGACCTGCACGGACTCCCCATGTGGCTTTTTAATAGGTCGCGTCGCATAGTCGCCTTCAAATTATATTTTTGCTCTAACGAGCGTGTCTTTGGGGGAATTTCCCTTTTTATAGGAGATTATTGGAGGTTTTTCAAGAATTGTTTTCAGCAACGGCTGATTTTGTATAAGGCTCCAATGTTCCATTAGTATTTGTTTTAAATTTTTAACTGCCGGCTGCAGATAGTACGTTGTGGCAAAAGGCAGTATCCTCTCGTGACCTTTTTTCTTTTGTGTAAGTGCCGATTGTCTAGAGGTATTAAATTAAAAGAGACCTTTCTATGATGTTTTCTGGGTAACCCCGTGATTTGAGGCGTTGTTTGAATTTTAAAAGGCTCTCTTCAAATGTTTTTTCAAACTTTTTTTTTTTTTTTTTTTGAAGAGTTAGTTCTAAACAATCTTATTGATTCGCCTTTACAATGTAATGCGTGTGATTTGTTCTTGTTTTACACCAGACGACCATTACTGTCTCTCTTTTCTCAACCGAGGTGGTATTATTGCGATGTCAGGAGCCATAACCGAAGAAGGACGTGTTTTCACAAAATTCGCAATTTGTAACTGACAACAAGTTTGAAACAGGAACTTGCTCGCGAAAGTTGCAACTTGCTTGCGTAACTTCCAACTTGCTCGAAGCAAACTGTTAATCAAAATACCAATGTTGCGGCGGAAGTTTGCAAAGTTGCCCGCAAAAGAACATCCGGTTTCACTGTAATGAATCCATATTTTGCGGCTGGTGGGTGGCACGAGGCGAAGTGTGTGTACTGAAAGGTCTCGGTCGTCTAGCCTGCGAGTAGGCTCACTTGTTTGGGGTATCGCGCGAGTATCTTGGCGAGGAAGCCGGCAAAGCCGGCGAAAAGTATGGGGCGAGGAAAAGTGACTTTTCTCGCTCGTAATTCGCAGCTCATTTCGCGGCTCGCGTAGCACTCGCGCGCGAAACCCAAATAGTAGAGCCTGCTCGCAGGCTATCGGTTGTCTTGTAGTGAGTGTTGATATCCAAGATGGAATATTTTGTGAATCTTTCCCCTTTAAACACTGTGGTGTTGAGGAAAATGATTTTGTTCTCTGATATTTTGGCCGTAAATTTGATAGTAGGGTGGAATTTGTTAATAGCTTGGTCATTTTGTCGGTCACGTCTGCGATGGGCGCACTTATACAGAAAATATTGGTTCCGGACCGGGTAAACAGGACACCCCTCCCAGAGGGCACTTTTTTAGTCTCCCTAGGCACTACCAGTCTTTAATTTACACGAATATCCCACAAGGGGAAGGGATAGACACACTATGCAGAGCATACGAGAATTTCTATGGACAACACCCCCATCCCGACCCATTCCCTCAATATACTGCCCTTCCCCAATCAGTAATTTTGTTGAGTGTATTATAATTTACTTAATAAGTATTGTAATATATAGGTGGACGTGTTTTAGATTTTAAAAGCTATTAACTCACCATTCATTTTTTTAGCTTTTGTTGTCATTGTTGTTAACGTAACAAGTCAGTTATATTTATACTGAATGTCAATCACAAAACGAGTTGTGCTTGCGCTTGCAAAGAACACCCAAAAACAATACAACACGCGGCCAGTTCAATATAAAAGCGATAAAAGATGCTTTTAAAATAATAGTTAGATAGTTAGTTAGTTAGTTTTAGGGATATTCAGATAAATACCATAAAAAGTTAATTAATTAAACAACGGGGTGATCGTTTCAATTTACACGAAATAATTTGACATATATTGACGTAAAATAGAATAAAAGGGTAACTGTGTAGTGCTATGTACTAATATGGTAAAAACAGGAATGTCAAATATCACAAAAATAGCACCAAAAAACGAATAACAGTCGTCCGACGTTTCGAGATTACTATCTCTTCATCAGGGACTACAGCAACTGAAAAAACTATAAAATTCTATCACGCGCGTCCGTTTTTTCAGTTGCTGTAGTCCCTGATGAAGAGATAGTAATCTCGAAACGTCGGACGACTGTTATTCGTTTTTTGGTGCTATTTTTGTGATATTTGACATTCCTGTTTTTACCATATATTGACGTGTCTGTTTCTGAAAATGAACGATGAAAAACTGTTAACTGTGTTCCTAATCGTTCTGCCATTACGTTCTCTTTTTCCAGATGATAGTCAACCTGAGGGGACAATCTTGTTAAATGCTGTTTTCTTTTTTGATTTTTCTCGAATTTTTTTTATGATTTCAAAAAGTTAATAATCAATCGCTGGGATCAATTTATAACAAACGCAAGGCTTTGTTATTTTCCTACTAACTCGAAATTCAACTCGAAGTCCAACTCGAAATCCAACTCGAAGTCCAACTCGAAGTCCAACTCGAAGTCCAACTCGAAGTCCAACTCGAACTCGAACTCGAACTCGGACTCCAACTCGAGGTATCATTACTGAAAATAGAACGCGTGCTTTATTTCCGATTTGACAGCCTTGTCGGATAAATGACCACAACTGGCTTCTCATTGGCTAAAATTAATTGCCGACTCGCTTTCCTGCCTTAACTTTAAGCAACTTTTCACGACATGTCCGATTGTCACTCGCTAAGCGACTTCACTTTAATATATTTTAAAACATCTATCATTCATATATTCCATAGGGCCCGGTCTGTTAAATGTTGTTCGATGTTTAATATTTTTCTTGTAATTTATTCAGATGTGGATCGGCTGAAATATCTCTGTTTTCCGTTTTTCGATTAGTGGTACGTCTGTTAGCGTTAAGTGGCAGTCCCGCTAAAAGCGGAACCAAAAATAGTTTTCCTTTATTTTTTGCTGGTCAAAAGGCTTTGGTACACATGTTTGAAATACACAGTTCTTTTTTTTTTTTTTTTTTCAAATTCTTTATTTTCGCCCTGCTACAAGCAAGAAACGAATTCAGGCCGTCTCGGCCCTTTCGACGGTACTATAAGAAGCAAGGGCTGACAACTGCGTAGAAAAAGTAACGCAACAATGGCATGATTGAGACCAAACCGAAAGTTTAAATGCAACTGCGGATAGGTATTTCGCGGTTATTGCGGATCGTCAGCACAGTGTAGCAACAAGTTCGAGTAACTAACCTGACTGAGTTAGCACTTTCAATAATGTCCACTTGGTTTTAAACTCCGGATATGACCCTGTCCACGTATACAGCTTATGCCATACACAATGAAAAAAACAGTTGAGAAAATCATGCCACTGTTGCAAAACTATCTGCCAGAGAGAACATGGCCAAACCATGTGAAAAAACTGACGCAACATAACGGATGTTTCTACGTAGCGCGCCTCTCAAAAACCATCAATTTTAGTCTCCCGATCACCGTCGAAACCCGGGGGGGGGGGGGGGAACTCCCACATGAAAGGGGCGGGGATGCTCGTCGCCTCGCTTAGGGGTGTAAATTTCGGATTTTGGTCTCGCTTAGGGTGTTCTGGGCAAAACGCCATTATATTTTGCCGTCAAAGTCTCGTTTAGGGTTGCACGCGAAGAAACATTAATAGTCTATTAATATAATACATTTGTCTGTGTTTTAAAATGGTCTCTTTTAGGGGTCAACAAAAGCTTGAGCCACACCCAGATTGGTCTCCTTTAGGGGTTTAATTCAAAATTTCCGACGAGCATCCCCGCCCCTTTCATATGAGAGTCTCCCCCCGGGCGTCGGTGGTGGGGGTGTTTCGCTGGGACCTAAGAACCTCAACCCCGTCTCAGACCTAAAATTTATATTTTTGCTACCCCATCTCAGACCATACAGTTAAATTTGGTAAAAGGCTCTTTATACAAAAAAGGGGTTTGTTTACACAAATTGACAGAATTAGGCCTCAAACCCATACACGGTCATTGAATCGACTTCTACAGGCACGGTTCCAGATGAAAAATGTACCGGAAAAAAATGACAAAACACTTAATTCGAAAATTGAACGGAAAAGTATACCCCATCTCAGACTTAGTGGGCAAAACTAAGACCCCATCTCCGACCTAGAAGGTCAAAAACCCGACCCCATCCAGCGGCACATACCCGTATAGCTTATATATGGAAGACCCCCCCCGGGTGGTTTTAGCTACTGCGCGCTAATTAGTATAAAGTTAAAATTTGGGTACACGGCAGTTAATTTGGGATAATACAGATCATTTGGAACCTATTTACGCATCTCTTTTCAAGCTAGCGATGCAAACATCTTAGTCATATAAGAAGGATACAAAAAAAAATTTCTCTTTCCCTCTGGGCACAAGTCATGAAATGTTTTCTTATCGCTGAAGGGCTAATAGATTGGAAGTCCGATGATCGGATTTCACCGTGCAGCCTCGTCACATAATTTGTTGAATTTTAAGTCAAAATTTACATTTCTTGAATCAGTTTTTCACTTCCTAATGTAACATTGCCTTGTATTTATTGTATTTGAAGCGCACAAAACGTTCAAATCACGTTCACCGATTTTTCATATCCAAAACATCATCACCAATATTTGGGTATAGGGGTGCCGCTGAGGGTCTGAGACCCTGACCCTGTTTAGGACAAAAAAGAAACGAAAATACCTACCCTGTGTAGAACAACACCCTCTATTTTAGGACCCTGTCTAGGACACAACTCGTGCGTGGTTATTAATCTGAGCTTTAAAAAAATAGTAGACGGATCTGAAACGAAAACGACTTCACCTTCGCATGAATATGCTAATCACGACAAGGGAAGTCACCACAAGCGCTACGTTAACTGGAACCATACCCTGTTTAGGACAGACTCGCGTTAAATTATATACCCTGTTCGGGACAAAAATGCCAAAAACCATACCCTGTCCAGCGGCACGTCCCCGTATAGGTCATATAAGGGAGTACCTCCCCCCCCCACTCCCCCCCCTCCCGCCGGGTCACGCTCATACAAAGCCTTTGAGCTGACAGCAAACTTTGTCTGAGTCACGCACCCCTTCTTTCACAAAATACTAAATAAGCTTATAACATGTAAGCCATAACATCTTTAACAAATGCATTACAAGTTAGGGACTGGTCATTATTTATGTAGGGGGGGGGAGGGAAAAAAGAAGGGGAGGGTCAAGGCTGTTTTAGATTGGCTAGAGGAGGGGGTTAATTTTTTTTAAACAATTAATAGGTGGGGGGGGGGTCATCATTTTTTAGGTTTTGCAAGGGTTCTTGTCTGTGCTTTAGCATATGGGATTACTTTTACGAAGTAAATTAATTTCAAAGATCCAGGTGGTGAAGATGGACAACCCAGTTAGAAGAATATTGTCATAAACTTCATTGCTTTAATAGTTCATACTTTAACAAAAGACAAATCCAGATCAGCCTGTTTCAGTGTTTGATTTTGGCTGCATTTATAAATATCAAAATTAACAAAATATTTGTTGGTTCAATAGCCCATGAAGTAATAAAACATGAATAACATAACACAAAAGATATTGCTTTCCACCTTGGAAAATATATTGGAAAAAATATTTATCTTCCTGGGTTTAATACTGGGTGTCCAACATCTGAAAAGTGGCACCTTGATTGCAAATTTTGTGCTGGCAACTTTAGAAGATATATAATTTTTTAATGCTGGAAAAGAATATTTTTCTTATATTGCATGACTGCAACAAAACACTATTTTATAGAACCAGTACTTTTCCCACAACCAGTACTTAACTATCACTTTTCAAGCTTGTCCTATTGCTGGAAGGGCCAGTGCAAAGAAGCCTTGGCTGACTAAGTGAAAAGATGGGGGGGTGGGGGGGGGGGGGTCATCAATGAAATATTGAATTAAGAGGGGGGGGGGGGCTACTTGACATTTTAAGACCTGAGGAGGGGGGCCTGGCAAAAAATTTTCATCTATCAAACTATTCCCCCCCCCCCCCCCCCGCCTCTACATAAATAATGACCGGTCCCTTATCTCAATTATAAGCATCCTTGACATGACCTCGGACAAAGTGATTGTTGACAAAAAGATCATGTTCTATTTCTCATTTAAATAAAATTGAAGTTTTCCAGCCTGTGTCATTCAAAATTGATTATGCTTTTAGCAGCAAATGTTATCACTGAAAGAACATTGAACGATAGAAGAAAATCACGTTTCATTAATATTTCATGTACAATGTAATTGCTCACCTCAAATTCTCTCTTCTCACTCTTCGGGGCGTTATGTTATCACATAAACCATCCTTTTTTCCCAACAGACTAGAGATCCCAACGGCAGATGTCTACCCTTGGTTATTGGAAACGGTCCCATCAGCATAATTCGTTGAAATATCAGATTGCAAATGATCAATATGATCCAACAAAATTGAGGCAATACTTTCCCAAATTCTGCATGTATTACAAAGCAGAAAGTTTTCCACTAATTTAGGCTGCTCTATCTAGTGTAGAAACTCTCTTCTCTGCAGAATCGAGACATCTTTCTTCTCGCGCTTCGCGCTCGTGTCTCGCGCTACGCGCTCACGCCCCAAAACCCACTTGAGCGCCCCCAATAACGCCTGTTAGTATCACCCAACTAGTGGACTAATGCAAATCCTGCATTTTGATTGGCTACGCTACTAGGGGTCTAATAGTAATAGTCATCGAGTAGCGAAATTCGCCGGTTTTATTTTTCGTTTTATTCCCAAATAAATATTTCTTCAGCTTGCAATTGCTTTTTTTTATTATTGCCTTTTTCTGTCCGACTAGTTGGCTTCGCCTCATGGGCTATTGACCCGTAGCCCTTGAGGGCGAAGGGTCTAATTGTTAATTATGCAGGCTAGATTATCGCCGAGACAAGACCGAGAAGAATGGCTCGTTTTAGGCGTACTTTGTCTCATTCAATACAGGCCGTAAAAATCACTTCAGGCCGGATTCTCGCCATGTCATTCCGGCTATAATTTTTCGTACGGGTTTCACCCTTTTTATCTCGTTAATGCGCATGCTCATTAAGCGAGATTTCGGAGTCAGTCACGAAAAAAGGGACAAAAGTTGTTAACAAAATTTTGTGGACTTTTGTCCGGGGGGGTTTCGTCCTTCTTCTTTATAGAAGTTATATTAGGGCATTGAAGATATGGTTGGTTAAACCGGTTAGGATTTCAAGAAGGGCGTCACATACTGCACCTAAAATTTTTGGGGAGCACCCCCGGACCTATTGTTAATTTCCCTAGGGTATTGGGATGTCAGAACTTGTCATGAACTTGTCATATCTCACATTACGTTACCGCAAAGGCATTAAGTTCTTCTTAAGTTTCGATATCTCACGTTACCTATCAGCTTCAATCATTTGTCGTAAAGCCAAAAATAGGTCAAATGCGTTTTTTGGCAAACGCAGTTTGAGAATTTTACGGTGTATTTTTACGAATGGCGACGTTTTAAGAAAGCTAAATGGGACGGGAAAGTTTGTGTTTTAATATGAGCGATATGGCAGAGCAAAATTTGCGTTTGTTCTATTTTTGAAACATTGCTATTACGGTTTGATTATGCAATAGTATGGGAAAGACGTCATAGTTTTGTTGATTTAGCTACCGTGCACAAGGAAATTTTGCGGACTGTCCGACTGAATTTGTTTTGCGGGAGGAAATTTTTGCGGGTCGCGGAGACAGCTAAAATTTCTGGTTCTATTTGCAATTCTTCGACGACCACAAAGTGATTACTGTGGCAGTAAAGCTCACTGTCGTTGCAGATAAAAATTACACTGATCACAGTACGCGGGTGGCGGATTAGAATTTTAAACATGAACGCTTATCAGCATAAGTGGAAAAGCGTTATTTCCTGAATTATTCTAGAGCTCTCACGCAAGTATGAACCTACCTGCCATGATCTATCAAGAAACGAAACATAATTATTATCAATTCGCTGTTCTGACTCAAATGAGTTCAAATTTTATATTCAAGTTCCGATGAATTTCATTGCATTCTCAAATGCTTGTTCATTTGGCTCGGATAGTTTTATGCCGGTGGATTTTCAAGATCAGTTGCTTATACGCGCCACACTGTGAAAGAAATTTCCGGGAAAGTTTAAAATTTTACAAGATTTTGGTCTATTCTCTTGCCAAATAATGCCATTTCAATGTAATCGATTTTTGTTACAGTTAGCGTAAACTTCGAGTTCTACGAAGGGTTCGAGTTTAATCAATTTTTGCATAACAGGAATTCAACTGGATAAAAATGTACGACGATAAGTCGTGCACTTGTAATAAGCTGAGCGTGCAAGGCCTAGCCGTGTGGTTTTAACGCAATGAGAAGTTCGTAGACAATATAATAATTAAGGCCTTTAAAAATCAGTTGAAATCATTAATTCAAATGGATGGACTCAATACCTATTTAGTTTACTCTTAATTCAAAAGATAAATAGTATTGAAATATTTATGAAGAGGAATTTAACCGTTGCAACCCCTTAAAACTGTACTTATCTATATCCTTGGTGCACTGTATTAAATTTTTCTTAATAGGTTTTTAGAAGACTTACCTTCTACTTGCAGCTGAAAAAGCTAGGCTTAAACGTAACAGTCGCTAGACTGTCAAAAATGCCAACGAAGGTTTTAGCGAGCTCCACGCAGCTATAAAGCGTAGCGAATACAAGCTAAAATTACAGCCTTTACTGAGACACTTACGATACGACCAAAAACAGATCGCTGCATTCACCCCTCTCATAAAATAGAAGTCTGTATACAGGTGAACATTTCAAGTTCGTTTACCAACAGGTTGCAACTGAACTGACTGAAAATTCTAAAAACTGACAGGAATCTTCTGCGACACCTCCTTTCAACAACATTGACGGGCTTTTTTAATTCGCGTTTTTAATTTCGTTCCTATTACAAATTAAGTTATCATCTCTTTCGTAGAAAAATACGTAAACATTGGGAACATCAAACTTTAAGAGGGTATAAAGGAAAAGTAACACACATCTGAACAGCGCCACCATTTTGGACGGCAATCTATCCGTTCCGATGTTAATCGCGTAACTCTTTCCTCCTTTCCGGTTCTAGATTTCTGTTCGTGAAATGAGGAAGTAATGATACCTCGAGTTGGAGTTCGAGTTCGAGTTCGAGTTGGACTTCGAGTTGGACTTCGAGTTGGACTTCGAGTTGGATTTCGAGTTAGTAGGAAAAAAAATCGAGAAAAATTAAAAAAAAAAAACAGCATTTAACTAGATTGTCACCATGACAGTGTTTTAATAAAGGAAAAAGATTCACAAAAGATTCCATCTTGGATATCAACACACACATCGTCTCACGCCACCCACCAGGCGTAAAATATGGATTCATTAAACATGATTAAAGGCGAAAGCAATAAGATTGCTTAGAACTAACTCTTCATAAAAAAGAAAACATTTGAAGGGAGCGTTTTAAAATTCAAACAACGCCTCAAATCACGGGGTTACCCAGAAAACATCATAGAAAGGTAGTCTAAAGGTTTCTTTGCCTCTAGACAATCGGCACTTACACAAAAGAAAAAAGTCACGAGAGGATACTGCCTTTTGTCACAACGTAACATCTGGCAGCACAGGTAGCCTAAGCTCAAGTGATAAACGTCGTGGTAACTGGCGTAATAGCGAAATTATAAGGATTTGTATTGGGAAAATTCACATCGAGTTTGAGCGTAAAATTAGGAACGATATTTGAATAAAACTGGTTCACCTGAACTTCTTTGTGTGTTTACTTGTGTCTCAGTGAGTGGTTTAGCGGTCGATTCGCGATTACAGCGATTTTTAGTTCAACTGTTTCAGTCCTCCCTCTGAAAGAGACAGCACTCCGCTCATCGAGCCGATCGGATCCACCGAAGGAAATCGGCCGTAAAATCGCTCCAACGCCTCCAGTCGCCTCGAAATTCTACTTAGACCATAGTCGATAGTTCTGCTTTCCATTCGTTATCTTCATCAGAGTCGCACATTACATTGAGAGAGAATTAAAGGTTGCTAATCTCTGCAAACTTTCCCGTTTTGAGCCATCAGAAACGGCTTTATTCATACTTCGCGTTCATCCGTTCAGTAGCCGTGCGTTTTGCCGTTCGAACGGCATATATATTAGCCAAGTTAATCCAATGGCAAAATAGATCAAGTCGCTCATCTGTTCACTATCTAAAGTACATGCAATTAACGAGATATCTCCAAACAAGTCTTCTTCTGCAATAAGCTTTACTCGCAGCACTTCACTTTCCAATGGAAACTACTAGTTTATCTTGTACAGGATTTTACTGATCCAGATCCGCGCGGCCAAATTTCTTGCCTACCGGTAGGCAAGATATTTGGCCGCGCGATACAAACGTCTGTGAAATTTGCCGACTTTGCGGAGCTATATCTCCATTATTTTAAAAGATATCGCTTTTAAACTCGGCCATTTTACTAATTTTGAGATGCTTCTCCCAGCAGTGTCGATGGATTATTGCTATCAGGCCCATATAAAATTTTGGAAAAACCGTGATAAGGTCTATTCTGAAAACGTCTTGCGATACATGTTTGTAACCGCAAACAGGAAATTGTATTACTTACTCAAACTATCATCACCTGATCACCGGAGTGTCCGTGATAAAGAGGTTAAGTTTATATTAATTTGCTCTCAGGGACCGAATTTAGTGTCCGTTGTCCGTATTAGAGAGAGTCCGTATTATAGAGGTCTTTTTTAAAGAAAATATGTGAGAATTTTGTCGGGACACAGGAAACTGTCCGTAATAGAGAGGTGTCCGTAAGGAGAGGTTCGGCTGTCGATTTTTATCGATTATAGTTTTTCATATTTCTATTTTATTTTTTTTACTCGAAGTCCAACTCGAAGTCCAACTCGAAATCCAACTCGAAGTCCAACTCGAACTCGAACTCGAACTCGAACTCGATATCCAACTCGACGTTTCGGGATTCCCAAAGTTTATCAATCCTACCACCGGAAGTACAAATTAAAAGCTTGAATGCTTACCGGAAGTTTAATCTTCAAAATGTTGACGAGTCGCCAAGTCGCCACGACCCGACTCGGGTGGACACGATCCGTCTCCACTTGACCTACCGGAAGTCAGGTCGTAAGTTGGTATCGCTAGGACGCTGATGAATCGCCACGACCCGACTCGAGCCGACACGACCCGTCTTTTCAAAGTTCGACTCGATTCACCGAAAGTCAGGTCGCAAAATGAAGCGGCGCAAAAAGGCAGGCAAGGAAACTAAGAACCTAAAAATGTATGTATATGTCGTTCTTTAAGCGTGAAACGATAAATCCACGCCAACACACCAAATACATTTTACTGTATAAGCGCCGCAAGAAGGCAGGCAAGGAAACTAAGAACTTAAAAATGTATGTATATGTCGTTCTCTAAGCGTGAAACGATAAATTCACAACATACCAAATACATTTTACTGTATAAGCGCCGCAAGAAGGCAGGCAAGGAAACTAAGAACTTAAAAATGTATGTATATGTCGTTCTTTAAGCGTGAAACGATAAATTCACAACATACCAAATACATTTTACTGTATAAGCGCCGCAAGAAGGCAGGCAAGGAAACTAAGAACCTAAAAATGTATGTATATGTCGTTCTTTAAGCGTGAAACGATAAATTCACGCCAACACACCAAATACATTTTACTGTATAAGCCCGCAAGAAGGCAGGCAAGGAAACTAAGAACCTAAAAATGCATGTATATGTCGTTCTTTAAGCGTGAAACGATAAATCCACGCCAACACACCAAATACATTTTACTGTATAAGCGCCGCAAGAAGGCAGGCAAGGAAACTAAGAACTTAAAAATGTATGTATATGTCGTTCTTTAAGCGTGAAACGATAAATTCACAACATACCAAATACATTTAACTGCGCCAGCCATCAAAGTGAAGGTTTGAAATTCGCGAGCAAAAAAGACAAAAGTCCACAAAATTTTGTTAACAACTTTTGTCCCTTTTTGTTCGTACTGATTCCGAAATCTCGTTTAATGCGCATGCGCATTAACGAGATAAAAAGGTAAGCAGGTTAGAAAAGCTACGTTGATTGGTTTATTAACAACTGATACAGTACCTCCTGCAAACTGCTTGCGGCTATACATTTAAGCAGATTTTGTGTCCCTACTGCCGCTTTGACAGGAATTTAATCAACTTCCCCTTGTTTTTTCCCATACCGCAATAAGGACAACAACAACTTTGTGTGGCTGAAAACGGGGAAGTGGGTGACAAAGTGCTCGATTAATATATCAGCCCCATTGATTTTAAAAAAGCATTCGATACGGTAAATTGGAATTTCTTATCAAGGATTTTACAAATGTTTAATTTTGGGCCTCTGATTCAAAGTTGGATAAAGGCCTTTTATAACGACTGTTCAAGTTGTGTGATGAACAACGGATATGCGTCAGAATTTTTCGAATTAGAGCGAGGCGTTCGACAAGGATGCCCGCTTTCCGGTACGCTCTTTGTTTTGTGCGCAGAAATACTAGGCAATGCTATTACACAAGATACGAGTATTCGTGGAATACAGAATTTTGATAAAGAATTTAAAGTGTCTAAATATGCAGATGATACTACCGCCTTTGTGGCAGACTTGCAATCTGCGGAAAACCTGTTTAAATTATTGCATAATTTTCAGAAGTGTTCTGGCCTCGAAGTGAACCTAATAGTAAAACTGAAGGAATGTGGTTAGGCGCTAATCGATCAAACGAGACAAAACATTTTGGTATTGCGTGGCCTTCTGAACCGGTTTTTGCGCTTGGGATCCATTTTTCGAATAATGATACTGTTTCCTTTAAGAAAAACTTCGATCAAAGGCTTACGTCAATGCAAACCTTATTAAATTTATGGTATCCAAGGAATTTAACGTTATACGGCCGCATAACCATTTTGAAAAGTCTTGCACTGTCCAAATTGGTCTACAATACGTCTATGCTTTCACTTCCTCTAGTATTTATCAATGGAGTAAATCAAGTTATCAAAAACTTTCTCTGGGGAAAAAAAGTCAAAATAAAGCATAAAACTATGATAGGGCCAAAAGAAAGAGGAGGACTCGACATGCCTGATTTTAAAATCATCAATAATTCTCTCAAAGTAATGTGGATCAAACGGTTAAATGATAGCACTGCAGACGCTAGCTGGTGTCATATTCCTATGGAATACCTAAAATCTGTAGGCGGTCGCTTTTTATTCGGGTGCAACTTCGACTTAAAACATCTCCCAATTGATTTACCACTATTATTTTATAAGGAAACTTTAGAATCTTGGCAAAAAATAAACTGTACTAACCCTGAAACGAAAGAGCAAATCCTAAATGAAATAATATGGAATAACAGGTTTATTAGAATTGAAGGTTGCTCTGTCTATTATAGGCAGTGGCATGAGGCAGGCATTACTAAAATTAATCATATCTTCCAAAATGGCTCTTTTTTAACTTTTTATGATTTTTCTTCTAAGTTTCCTATAAAGACAAACTTCTTAAGATATCACGGCCTGTGCCATGCAATTCCTAAAAAATGGATTAAAAAATTAAAGGCGCATAACGTACATGCGCCAGTGGTTTTACAAGCAAACGATCAAGGAATGTTAATAGATAAAATTTCTTGCAAGTCGGCTAGCCAAATGTATGTGAAGATGGAATTTGAAACACCTACAGCTGAAAAAAGAATGAAAAATGCTGGCCTTAACGAAGAAACAATACATCATATCTACAGTATCCCTTTTAAAGTGACAAAAGATACTAGACTTGCTATTTTTCAATTTAAAATCATCCATTACATTCTGCCTACAAACGCTACATTATTCAGAGGTTTGATTATTTTAAACGAACAATGCCATCTTTGCACCGAGAAACAAACTCTAAAGCATCTTTTTGTAACTTGCTCCCACGTGGTGTCCTTTTGGACACGTTTCACCGATTGGTGGAATGAAAAAAATCAAGAAGTGTTGACTCTTTCGGAGACAAATATCATTTACGGTATCACTAATAATCTCCCTCTTCGTCTTGGTTTAAACCTCTGCATAATTTTATCCAAATATTTTATTTACAACGCTTCTAAGAGAGAAGAAGAATATATCTGGGAAGCTTTTTTCTCCTTTATGAAAAATCACCTGGATATGGAAAAACATAAATGTAAATTGAAAGTTAAATTTTGAGCTTTTTGTGTAATTTCTTTTTTGTTGTTGTTTGTAACATGTCCTTTTTTGGTTTATTTCAGCTTGTTTAGCTTGTACTATGCATATTGTAAATAGTGTAAGTAGTTGTGGTGTCGTAAGTATTGGTGATTTCAATAAATAAATAAAAAATATATCATTCCCATGAACCCCTGGAGTGTCAAGAAAACAAAACCTACAGCCCAAGGTGATGCACACAATGGATGAAGAGGAGGGAGTTGGGCCTTCTCTCAGGGTCACTGTGAGCATTCCTGGGTAGAGAGGAGTGAGTTGGGCCTCCTCTCTGATTGGAGGGAGTGGGCCTCCACTAACCTAACTCCAGGGGGTAGAGATTGGAGGGAGTTGGGCCTCCAAAACTCGAGTCTATGGGGGCAAAAGTGTGACGAGAGGAGCACTTCATCCCCACAAAATGCAAAGCATTCCCCCCATTGACGAGCCACAGTAAGTGTTACCACAAATAATGTAAATGCAATGTCTTATATTTCGTAGTGATACCATGTCTTTCATTTGTTAGGGTTGGAGAAGTGAAACGTCGTCATTGAAGTAACAAGGAAAAGGGTTTGATAGTAGATATAAACAGAAAGATTGGGGGGGGGGGGGGGGGGTATTGAGAATAAATTTTTTGAAGCATTTGGGCACGTGACAGTGCAAACCTCCCAAAGTAAAAGGCATGGTGTCACTTGACTAGGTAATTACAACAGGCTGACTAGCTTTGGGGGACCTGTGCCAGAACCGAGGGTGGGGTTTTTATGTACCTCTCAAAACAGTCAGATGACCAACGACCCAGAACCTTAATGAGCCATGGGGGTAAGTTCACTGAGGCAGCTGTTGTAGCGGCACCTATCCGAAAACTGTGTCCAGCAAATTCACTCGAATCCAGACCTCCCGTACCAATTAGGAACCTTGTTTCCCTTGTAAGTTTCTCCCGGGTTAGGAATGCACCAGACTCATAGGAGAAAAGGGGGCCTGAGTCTAAAGAGAGGGGCCTGGAGTTCAGATATGTTACTATGGCAGAAA
Source organism: Cladopsammia gracilis (assembly GCA_022457155.1). NCBI lineage: Eukaryota > Metazoa > Cnidaria > Anthozoa > Scleractinia > Dendrophylliidae > Cladopsammia > Cladopsammia gracilis. The sequence goes on from JAJGOT010000642.1 coordinate 358,101, forward strand.
TGGGACACAAGGGTGAATGTGTCCTTCCAATAACTATGGCCTGACCCTGTCTAAAGGGGTCTGTTTTTGACACCTTTAAGCGGACTAACATATACTTATGTGAACACTGTGGCATAAAAGTTATGTCCGTTTTTGTAAGATGGTGTTTTGGATCAAAGCTTGAGTTGCAAGTAAGTTCACCTATTCGCAGGAAGCCAAAAAAGGCTAGTGTCATTGCTGCCCAGATCATGTTGGAATCCTGATTGTCAGTATACTGCACATTGAGGAGGTGGGAAAATAAGTTTAACAGTTGCAAAGTTATTGGTCTGCGAACTTTGGAGTGTACCCCCTGTGAACGTTTAATGCCTCGAAGTATAAGTCGAATACAAAGGAAATTTGATAAAAGAAGCTCATAGCCATGGCTGGAATGGTAATGTTTAATTGCTGACAGGTAGTTCTTTATGGTGCTATACTGTACTGAACGGGTCATTGAAACTGAGAAATTTATCAAAATACCCTCATCAAGGGGAAGGTTTGGAGTAATGTTCATTTGCGAACAGAAAATAAAAAATTGTCGCATACCAGAACCATATGTTTTCTTTGTGCTCTGGGCAAGGGCCATCCCCAGGTAATGCTCAGCTTCCTTGGTTAGAGACTGTATAGATAAGCTGGGATGGGGTCTGGTGTTGTGTTGGCATAGGGTGCTAGCTGTTGGAATTTCCTGACAAAAATGTAGCACTGTTGTTAATTTCGTGTGAAAGCAAAGACACCAAGAAAATGTAGCAAGCACGTATCGAGATGCCAAAGTTCATTCTCATTGGATGTTTAGCGGGATTCTTAAGTGAGGTCAACCTGCGACCCGTGATTGGATGTTACGGCAAAGCTCATAACTCAAAATAGAAACAAGAGTTGTTGATTAACTGAAATAGACCAATTCCGATATATTAAAATTCAAACTTGGCTCCGAGGCTTAGGGGAATAAATCAAAACAAATAAATTATTCATCCCTGAACCTCGATGTGATTTTTTTTGTTTCATTCCCCCAAGCCTCGGAGCCAAGTATGAATTTTAATATATCGAAATTGGTCTATTTATTTGGTAGTTTCTTGGTGTTGCGGATGGTGTGATCACCAAATGACGTAAAACAAAAGATTCAAAAGACACTGAACAATACCCATACCACAACACAAAAGCTAACCAACAATGGCTTCCGCAACACCAAGAAACACCCATTTATTTCATATGTTCAATAAATTGTGATGAAATTTACAAAAACATGCATACAAGAAAACGGACAGCAGCTCAGGTGGTTTGTTTTGAGTATGTATATGGATCCTGAAGAAGGGCATTTCTGCTTAAAGCTAACAAAGTTCTTTGTACCTAGTGGCAAGTGCTTTCGGATAGGAGACAGTAATGTTCCTAATTACAATTTATACAGTTAACATTTAAGAAAAATGCACACACTTTTGAATTTGAAAGACATGTTTCGGATACAACCGTCTCCATCATTGAGAAATTTCGGTAGTACAATTTATATGTAAAAATATTCATAAAATATCATAAAAATGCTCTGGACAATACAAAAACAAATAATATACCACTTTAGCTGTTTTAGCTCTGGGCGAGAACATCCAAGCATAGTTAATCGAGAGACTGGTTATGAAATCTTGCAGACTTCAATGGCGATAACAAAGGAGCTACAATTTATGTTGAACCGTACTTGACCGTGCACATCTTTTGTTTTTTGATCATATCCTATGACTGAATAACTTAACAGCACCATTTCTATTTGTCAGTTGCTCGAACAACAGTTCAACATCTATTGTGTTGTGCACGGTCAAGGCCGAAAAACGATAACAAAAAGATCGAAGAAAGACAATTCTCAGGTTTCACAACCAGTCTCTCGATTAACTATGATCCAAGTGACGTTTTCTTTCCATTGTGTGGAGTGACTTTGCAAGCTTATTCAATCCAAGCTCGTTTAACGCCCTACACAATTCGTCGTACGTTACTGACTCCCCGCGGTTCTTCCAAGCCTTCAGCACTTGATAGGCCTTTTGTTGCACAGTAGGATATAGCCCATTGTTGACTGAAATTTCTTGAATTTTTGAGTCTGGAACTTTCAATTCCAGTCCCAGATTTTGCCAATCTGCACAAATGTCGCGGGCTAATTTGTTTAGGACCTGATCTGATGGTTCATCTGGTAAAATAATAATAAAAAAGAGGCATTAGAAAGAAATCCTTTAAAAGTGATTACACAAGCAAGAAAACTGAAACAAACATACTTTTCTCAGAAAAAAAATAACGCCCGTGCAGAACGTAATATAGAAATTTTGCTGACACCCTTGTTGCAGAACGAAACGTAAATGCACATGAAGAACTTCAATTATAGATTTTGTCAATTTTACTGATTTATCTTTGGATTACGCACCTCATTTCAGTCAAACTAGCGATTCTGGAAAAGAGGAGCGGTCTGCAGTATGTGCATTCTGGTGCTGACGAAGACAAATCTGTGCCAAGCGATGACATGCAAAAACACCACCGGCGATACTCAATGACTAATCAGTTAATTACCCATCGATTTCATTGATCATCGATTAGTTACGCCTGGTTTTTAAGACACGAAACACTTGTCACTAAGGAATTATCTGCCATCAGTTACTATGGTTTTATTTGTGTAGTCACTACTCTGTCCCGCTCGTTACGTAAACAAAAGCTCTAGATATAAAACTGAATTAGTTCCCGGGAATTAGTTTTAGCGTGCCAAAGTTTTCATTCGCTGCTTCTTGTGTAAGAAATGGCGCGAGGTAACATATTGTAGTAAGCCTTTCTACTGAATATAAGGTTGTATGTGTTATGGTTCAATTTTATCCTTGGTTCAAATTTTATTTTTCTTTGTTTTTGGCTATGGTAATGTATGGTAATGAGTTTTAAACAAAGAAAAATAAAACTTGAACCAAGGATAAAATTGAACCACAAAATATTTCTCAATGATCTTTTTTTTCTGGAAACTGTGATTTGGTATCAATGTGATGAATTATGAAACAGTTATAGTGCCCTAGCTTGCGCAATATCGCCTGATTTTAGCCACCTCGGCCGAAGGCGATATTGCACTTGCTTTCGCACTGTAACTGTAAAAGTACAGACAAACTTTCTTTCTGTGATAAACACGGTATGGACTTTTGGATTTATTGGCAAACCAACAGTCTGTGAACAGGCCTTCAGGATGGGCCGATAGGGCGAAAAGAAAAGCCAGCGAATGAGTCAAGTCAATCTCTTTACGTTATAAACAGCTCATTGGCTTGGTACTTAATATGAGTAAGCTAGACATCACGCATCGCCTGCACAATTGCAGCATCTTCCGGAGAAGGATATTTACGTTTTGTGAGTTTTTCTACATCTTTGATTAACCCTTTGTATCCTGACCTTCTTTAGTTTTTCCTCTCCTGGTTTTGGTTGATGTCAAATGTTGATCCTCAAAGTGTTTATATATTGGTTACAACCACATAATTTACCCATCAAATGAAACCTTAAGGGCTCACTGACGTATATTTTCGGACCCGTTGCTAGGGACAGCAATGGCTATTTATTATTTTTATTAATTTTAATCGTTTACATACGGTCAAATCTTCAACTCAGTCCTAAACCCAAAAATGACGTAATCGAGCCACGCCCATGATCACGTGACCGATAACGAAAAAGTCTAAAATTTTTGATGTCGCATTTTATCGGAAAATCGTTGACGGTGTTATAGTATTTATTCATTTTCCCATCATCGTAAGTATGGATTTCGTTTTAAATTTGAAAAATAGATTTTTTAGAGGGATTTAAAATATTGATTTGTCCATAAAAATTGTATGGAAAATGATTTCAATAGGCGCATACTTAGTTATATTCCATATCCAGGTTAGATAAATGTAACATTGAAAAATAATGAATCAAGTTAGAGACCACCAAGAATTTAGGATTTTTCTGCAAACCGGAAGTAATCTGAAACGATGGTACTGGGAACGAGGTTGAACCGGAAGTCATTTTATCAACGCATGCGCATGCAGAGATCTGTGCTTTAGTGGGTTCTCGCGGGGTTTTTCTGATTGGCTGCCGAAATGCTTGCGTCATTCACCGGAAATGATTTTTCACTTTCCTTAGCAACGCGCGAGAAATCCGTTCAGGAGCCCTTACGAGCCCCTCTTTCAAAATAAAGTAAAAGAAGTAGAATCGACCAAAACATTTTTCAAAGAAAAACAAATTAGCAATAAAGGCGAATTTTCATTGCAAAAAAAAAAAATACAACTTTTTAAAGGAAATGTTCTGTAACATTCTCATGACACTGAATAACTACAAGACGAACTAAATCTATTACAAGATTTATTTAGCTTTCCTTTGACACCTCAAGCTCAATTCCAGGTCAACTATGAGACCTACAAGCAGTAAGCACAAACCATACACTCTGGTCGTTATAGTGAATATGGCAGACAATGTCAGTCTGAGAGTGTCAACGAAATTCCCCATGTGCACAGCACAAACGTTGAGCTTTCTCACTCTGCATTGAATATCAAGTGCAAGAATGAAGGTGTAGCGACACTAACTCGCTCTTCTGGGGGAAAAACTCAACGTCCAGAGAACAGATACTTCTTCTCCTTCGCTTTCTTCTTTATTCTTCAACTTCTGTGTCTTACTCTAGTTCCAATGCTCCTTTTATACGTTAAATATTGTTAATTATGTATACATATATTTAAGATTACTTGATTGATTGCAACATATGGTTCGCTTGATTAACATATAATTATAGCGAGAGTAAAATGTTCATTGCAAAACGTTTCCTATATGAAAAGAGTTGCTTAATAGTAAATAAATAATATATATAGATAGGCAGAGCCTAACAGCGAAGCACTATGAACAAGCTTAACTAAGGTGAAACTTAACTAAGGTGAAAGGTCGGAAGCACAAGAATTAAGATTGACCACCGGGCTACTTTTCAATTTTAGCATTTCTCAAAAAACAGTAAGCTTATTACCCGACCGTCTGCACAGTACATTTAGACCGTAGAAAAGTTCACAAAAACAACTTTTCTCCGTCTAGAATTACAGGTACGACTACTTTCCGAATAAAATACAGTTTATGTTTGCCAAAAATTGCCTGAGAAACTGATTTGGAAATCAAAATTGCAAAAATACACAAACATATTTGCATAAGGCGATGCGAGTGAAGATAGAACTGTACTATAAAATCAAAGTCTTGTTTTGTTTATAAAATCGCTTTTCAATCTATCTAATGAATGAACAAACACATAAAAATGGACAACACAATCTTCTTTCGAAAAATTTTATTCAAATCTTCATTAGTTTATGCATGTATAAAAGTAAAACACGTACGATTTACAGCGCATCAAGGCGAAGCTGTCCTCGATGAAATTCAAGATAACAGCACGACTTCATTTGAGCACGTTTCATAAACATGTCTCCAAAACACAAAGGAAAAGTCAATCAAAAATTGATATCAACATAAATTCCCATCGAAAAATGTGATTTATTTTACCTTTAAGTCACTGGACTGCTTGGAAATTCATTAAAACTCCGCTTCTTCGGTTCTGAAACAAGGCATCCCCCGCATTGCTCCTGCATTGATAAAAACGTATGAGGGTTCCTCGAAGCAAGATTTTATCCCCGAAAGCTCTTCTTTTTCCACTAAAGCGGCTTCTGAGTATCCCTTAATTAGTATCCCTGTCTTGAGTAGCAAACCGCGAAAAAATGCAGGGAAGTAACGACTTTTACTGCTCCGCTAAACACTGCGAAAGATCCAACTTTTTTAAAACTTTAAAAAGTGTTTACAGAGCTGACGACTGTGTAGCCGCGCCACACTTGCGCGACCGACTGACACATGTCACGGAGGCGGACCCGCGAAACATTCCGCTAGCCATGACCATGAAAAATGACGGACACAGGTTCTATGAGTATGGTGCTGCGCAGCCAGGCCTTCGGCCCGGCAAGTGCTCCGCTATAATCAGACTAAAGTTAAAACTACAAGTTAGGCCCAGTTCAGACGCCGAACTTTTCATGAGCCGAACTTAATGCAAATGAGCAAAAGCTATTGTTTTTGCTCATTTACATTAGGTTCGGCTCATGAAAAGTACGGCGTCTGAACCGTGCCTTACATTTTGGTGAGGTTATATTTAAGTTATCATACGTTTTAACAACCAAAATCACAATTAATAGTTTGGTTTGTAGCAACAAAAGACAACACCATTTATTCTGTATTGACTCAATTTCGGAAAGTGGGCAAGGGATTAAGATAGCTTGGAAAGCTCAAGTTCCTATGTTCAATTACTATAAAGAAGCCAAAGTAGTTTTTAAAAGCTAATGGATTAAGAAAAGGAAAACTAGTGTCAGTTTTGGAGACGAGCTGTCCCAACCTGTGACTATTAATTGCCCCAAAGAGGCCAAAAACCCGAGGAGGCAGCATTGGAGTCCCCGCGTAAAATAGTACTTACAGAAATAGTGAGAAGTATATGGATATTACCAGAAAAAATCTCGATTTGCCTAAAATGATCTAAAATGATCCCGCACCAAGTATCGGGAAATGATGACGTTAAAGGACTTTTGCTCGCGCATAGTATCGGGTAATGATGACGTACACCGCAGTTTTGCCTGCAACTGGTGTTGGGAAATAATGACATACACAGCATGAAACAAGTTTTACTCACGAGAAAAGTTCACATGGTCACATATCTTCGAGGAATTATAATCTGAGAGCACGTTGGAGCAAGTTATCAAGATTTTAAGGTAAGGAAATGTTTATCCATCTTCTTTTATAAACGAAATTTACTTGAACAGGTCAACTGGCAATTTCAAAGCTCAGTTCTAAGTCGTTTTATAGTCTTGCATTTCATACAGTATTGTTGATTACTCTCTTGTATCTTTATTTCAGGGTTTGATTTCGATTGAAGCAGTGAACGTGGTGAAGTGGTCGAATCGGGAGATTGATCAAGTGAAGAAAGGTGAGATAATCTTGATCTGAAAGGTTGCGGCATAATTTAGCCTGAAAAATATCCATACCGGATTGAAAGACTCAATCCAGACGCTCGCAGTGGTTTCTCTCTCGTTCGGCGTAGCTCGGCATAGGAGAATCCACTGCTCGCAGGGTACATTACTACGAAACCTCCTGATTGAAACGAAAGGTGAGATAAGCTTAATCTTGCGGCATTTAGCCTGCGACTGTCTAGGCAGAACGCTTCAGTTCAAGTGGTTATTTTAATTGCTTCGGATCATTTGCCCATATCTAACGGTACCTAAATTTATGAACTTATATCAGTTTTAGATCTAGTCACTAGCGATCACGCTCAGATCATCGAATCGAATAGGTGTGAATATTTCAACATGTGTCGCATAGCTAGAGGCCATTTCCTGTTTTTGTGAAACCTGGAATTTATTCATGTGCCGTTGACTGTTTCTTGGAGGTGTCGAAATATTTGTTTCTTCCATTTTTGTCCAAACTATCCACGAGAAGTGAATTTACAGAGTTGTTTTTCAAATCCCTGTCAGATTATTCACAGTTTAGTGAGAAAAGTAAAATTTTGCCCGGGATTCGAGAGCCTGTTTGGTTGTACCTAAGAGAACGCTGCAGTCAAATCTTTTAAGAAAAAACTTTCGGCAATTTAAATTCAGATGACATTAGTATTTTTACAACTCAGGTTTTTTTCAGTTTATGAGTTAAACAGTGACAGCTGTAATATTGATGATATTGCAACGCCAGTCAATGATCGCACAAAACCCTTTGAAAAATCCCAAAGTTTTAGTGGCAATGCCTCGACTGATCGATCCCAATGTTGTAGTTTCAGTTTTCACAAAATGGTGAGCTGATTACGAAACTGAAAGATCATGAAGAGGACACAGCTAGCTAGAGGGACAAGATGCTACTTCAGTTTTGCCTGAATGAACACCAGGCAATGAACAAACTGAAAAAGATCATGAGTCAAGATTATATTTTTTGAAACTTCATTCAGCAGAAATATGTAGCCAACCCATAATTCAATCAAAGAAAATTTCCAGTTATTAATTTTCAAATACAGTAAACTCACTCTGAACAGACACAACTCTAACACGGACACCTAAAGATGGTGTTATGATCATCTAAAGATGGTGTCAGTCAGTCATTTCGCTTTAATTAAAAACAAGACAGCCGCTTAGTCCCGACAGTGCCTGTCGTAGAGAGAGTTGACTGTACTTAATGTATACTATAAGTAAAAAAGGCCAAGTATACTATACTGAATAGGTTACTATTGTAGGAAGTGGTCTGGTGATAACAGTGAATTAAACTGATTTATTCTGAATTTACCTTAACACTGGTCTGTTCACTGCCTTTACCATACATGTATATTGTGTTCACACCTGGAAGGGCGCGCATCAATACAGTAGAAGCCTCGTTCCGATGTTTACAAAAACAAAAGTGCGCAAAGCGAAATAGTCCGTTACGTTCTGGGCCTTTTAGTCGCCATTTCCGAGTTGCCTTTTCCATTTTTTCAAAGCGAGGCTTAGTGCAAAACATTTCATATGAAAATGAGTGTTATTTGCATGTGAATAAGAATATCCAGCCTTGCTTTGAAAAGGTGGTTGAAGAGAACTCGGAAATGGCCAATTGTAATAGTAATGGTGAACACCACAAGCGCTAACCCTGCTAAATACCATTAGCGGAAATTAATTAAATAGTTTATCAAAAACGAAGTCACAAAACTCCAACATCCCAGTAAGTGCTACCAAGTTTAACAGAGTTCTTAACAGCGGGGGCAGCTGTAGTGTTAACTATTCCTAGTTGTAAGGGTTCTATTTTTAAAGTCACGTAAAAAAGAGAATTTTCAGTTCATCGGTTTTCAACTGTCAGAAATAAGGTAAAATTATAAGCTATAAAATAAAAGACAGTTTTAGCTTAAGAATGGGTATTGCCTTTGGTTCTACTGAACATTCAGAAGGTTGCGTTTTTTTAAAGCTGTTTACACCAAATTCTTAATTATGTAAATTTAACATTGGTCCCATTATCTAAGGAAAGTCCCATGTCATCACTGTGATTGATTTTAAAAGAAATATATAGAACTTTCTAGAATCTTGAGAGAATTCTAAATGTTAAATGTCTTCATGTCTTATAGTTTTAACTTGCTAACAAGATACAACTTTTTACTTTCACGTATTAGAATAAAGTTACCATACCAATCACATTGTTTTTCTTAACATATCTCAAATTTAAACTTTGCGTGTATGTTTATATGTTTTTCTGCAATTATCGTATTATCAATCATTTCGGGTTAGATACTTTTAGTCCTATTTATTCAAGGAAAAGGGGGGTTTTGCACTAAGTAATCCAAAAATGTCATTTTCTACTTTATTAGTAAATATTTATTATTTTCAGCTTATTTCATAATTATATTACTCTTGTGACAAAGGGGTGATTTGTTTGGCAATATTCTCGCCATTTTAAGCCAACAAAAGAGTAGCCAAACACACATTCCTCATTATTATTATTATTATTATTATTATTATTATTATTATTATTATTATTATTATTATTCATAAAATAAAACAAGGTTCCAAGTCTTCGTCTCATCAAGGTCATCTTCATTCCCATATGAAGAAAATTCATTTTATAGACTGATTTTTATTTATCATCTCCTCCGATCGAGTAGTTCCACTTCGTCACAACTTTTGTATACGCTTTCTTTGAGCAAATTTGGCAAAATCTCTTGAATTGATGGATCTTCTTGTCCTGATCCTTCTTCCGACAATTTTAAATGGCTGATTCCATCGTTTCCAAACGTTTCTTCGCAGAAAATCGCCTTTAAAACCTCGCCATTAGCGAAAACCCCTAACCAAAACAAGCCATGTGGTTTGGGAGTCTTAATTAGCAATTGTATAAGGCTAATTATAGCAAAACTTGATAAATATGCCTAATTTATTGCTGGTAGGAATAAATTACGCATATATGCGTAACTAGGATACAAAGGGTTAAAAAAAAGATATATACTTATTATGACAGGTTATAATTGCACATGAGATAGTATATTTTATGATACTTAAGAAAAATAGACGTGCTGTCCATCCATTACTGCCGATTATAACCAAATTGTCATGCCATGTTTGTGTATGGCAACGTTTGTCATCAGGATACAACCAATAACAATAAGTAAGGATCTCAACAGACTGGAGAGATAGTTATCAACAACTATGTGTATTCGACAACTAAGATGAGTGGACCATAGGACCTCAACAGACTAGAGAGATAGTTATCGACAACTATGTGTATTCGACAACTAAGATGAGTGGACCATAGGACCTCAACAGACTGGAGAGATAGTTATCGACAACTATGTGTATTCAACAACTAAGATGAGTGCACCATAGGACCTCAACAGACTGGAGAGATAGTTATCGACAACTATGTGTATTCGACAACTAAGATGAGTGGACCATAGGACCTCAACAGACTGGAGAGATAGTTATCGACAACTATGTGTATTCAACAACTAAGATGAGTGCACCATAGGACCTCAACAGACTGGAGAGATAGTTATCGACAACTATGTGTATTCGACAACTAAGATGAGTGGACCATAGGACCTCAACAGACTGAAGAGATAGTTATCGACAACTATGTGTATTCAACAACTAAGATGAGTGCACCATAGGACCTCAACAGACTGGAGAGATAGTTATCGATAACTGTATCACCCATAAATGTAATAACAACCATAAATGTAATAGTCACCATAAATGTAATAAAAATCAACCATAAATGTAATACCAACCATAAATGTAATAAGAATCAACCATAAATGTAATAAATGACTAACCATAAATGTAATACATTTTTAACCATAAATGTAATAATCTGACCCACCATAAATGTAATACTTTTTAACCACAAATGTAATAACCTGGATACCAATAAAAAATTAAGATTTTTAAAGGCCGTTTATATGGTTGGCGTACACGCAAATTCAAAAGAATAGCTTCTAAGTATATGAAAAGATTGCCGAGTGTAAGCATCAACAGGGACACATGTCTTGGTTGGCAAAGTATGAGGAAAAATGTAAAGGACTACGGGAAACGTAGTGGACTTGTGTTAGCATTAAAAGAGAACATAAACAGCAAAAACGGGATGAACGCTTCGATCATTCTCCTGTTTGCTGGAGTAGGTACGTTGGTATACGTGAAAGAGATCGTTTGGAAAAAAGGGAAGAAAAACTGACAGATGGCAGCTATCACATAACTGACTATCTTTGTGCAAAGTTACTACCGAAGTATTGTGTGTTCGGTGTTGTTATTACTGGGTTTTCAAGTCTTGTTGAGGTTGGGTGCAATAATGTTGTTGGTTACGAACATTTCATCGTTTCATAAATTTCCAGGAAACCGCGTTGCCGTTGTGTTGTTATACTTAACGGGTAAGTAAAGTCCTTATGGTCAGAACTTTTGCAACTGAACAGCCAGAAGTCCGCTTTTAAAAAAGGACAGACGGAGTTGAGTCAACCATTATTAATTTTTGTTAGCTTTTGCCATGAAACTGTTCAAAATATAAATTGTCGGATTTTTTACGACTATAAATTTTGCAACTTTAGGAGAAACAGAAAAGAAATAAAACACAACTCGGACACATATGTTTTTAACAAGGGATGTCTGGTCGCCTGATATCCAAATATTGAGGGGCATGATTTTGGACAAAGGTCAATATTTCAAGGTTTCTCTCCCTTATCATTGAGTTCCCGTTTAAAGCACTGAGGTTGTGAGTATCACGGTCTTCCTTCGTCAGTTTCAAACCTTAAGTATCATCATGACGCGGAATGTTCCATTTCAAAGTGCTGAAACGAGGTCAACAAAAATCGAAATTTTGTAAACTGCACCTTTTGTAAACGGTTTGTTGCTATGTACATATAAGATTAGTAATATCTTCAAACCTTCTAGGTTGTTGAGAGTGGGATGCTTTGCTTCAGCTGAGGAGAAACTCCTAAAGCGGCATTTGTTCTGTTGTTGAAAACTACACAAAAAGCATTCTCATTTACGTTTATCGGAGGCTTTCCAGAAGTGACACTCAGACGTGCCATACAATACCAAAAATATGTTAAGTGACCATGAAGTTGTTTTTAAAGCGGATTTTCATACATGTAATTGACTGCAGTTGGTATTGACAGTTGGAAGCTCACTACATAATGATTCAAATGCGGTTGACTTTTCGTTACAACGTGGAGCCTCTATTTCAAGACATCAAGTAACCACTTAAAACAGTTTCAAACTCTATTTGATAGTAATAGCCAGTTTATTACATTTATGGTTAAAATGTATTACATTTATGGTGAGTCAGATTATTACATTTATGGTTAAAAATGTATTACATTTATGGTTAGTCATTTATTACATTTATGGTTGATTCTTATTACATTTATGGTTGGTATTACATTTATGGTTGATTTTATTACATTTATGGTGACTATTACATTTTCGGTTGTTATTACATTTATGGGTGATACAGACAACTATGTGTATTCGACAACTAAGATGAGTGCACCATAGGACCTCAACAGACTAGAGAGATAGTTATCGACAACTATGTGTATTCAACAACTAAGATAAGTGGCCCATAGGACCTCAACAGACTGGAGAGATAGTTATCGACAACTATGTGTATTCAACAACTAAGATAAGTGGACCATAGGACCTCAACAGACTAGAGAGATAGTTATCGACAACTATGTGTATTCAACAACTAAGATAAGTGGCCCATAGGACCTCAACAGACTGGAGAGATAGATATCGACAACTATGTGTATTCGACAACTGAGATGAGTGGACCCCTATTATAGTGCTCGATACAGCTTTTCCACACACTAGAGAGGACAAAATTGTTGATAATCAATTGTTTATGGGAGAGGTTTGTAGCTAATGTTCACTGGGCATGTCAACTTAATTCCCAGTGCTAGCCGCGCGGCTACACATGTGCTAATCTGTTTGGCAATTTACTTTATTTGACAAGTTACAGAAGCTTCAGAACCGTGCCGCTCGTGTTTTAACCTTTTCTAGCTATGACGCGGACGCCAAGTGCCTAATTAGACAACTCCATTGGAAAGATTTGAGCGCACAGTTTCAAACTTAAATAGTCTTGTTCCTGAATACCTGTCCTCTAAATTTGTTAAACGAAATGAAATGCACTATTCTTTGAGGGACTCTGATAACAAACTAGTCGTCCCGTTGCCACGAACTAATCACACGAAAAACAGCTTTAGTTATTATAGCGGAGCAGTTCTCTGGAACAGCCTACCCTGTGATATGAGAGAAATGAAATCTCTAAGTCAATCTAAACGATCGGCTTATCTGAATTTTTAATTTAAACTACACACGGCATTCATAAAAAACAGGTTTACTTAGATTAGTTGTAGTTAGCTTTGTAATTTGTTTAGGTTAGTTAGGTTAGGTTCCTGATGATTTTGCCGTGTTTAAAGGTCAAATAAACCAAAAATTTGACACGTTTTCTTTTAGTCCAATATTAGTTCAATGTGTTGAAAGAGGACAAATAAACATATTCTGAAGTTTAAAACTAATTGGACTTGGCATCGCAGAGATATTGGAAATTGAAAAATGGAACGTTTTGGCCTTCATAATCGTAGAGCGATCGGGAAAATTGTCGGAAACCAATAGTGACGTCACTCTCAAAACAGTCAAGGATTGAAGTTGAAAGTCAGTGGAAAACTATGGTGTTTTGTTCTGCGATAAACTGCAGCAACAATTGTCCATTTTCAATATGAAAACAGTGAAAATCTTACACGCAAGCTAGAATACTCATGTATTTGCCAGAAGAGAGGACACTGGGAACACGGCTGGCTCGCCAATATAGTGACGTCATAATCCTTACCACCTACCACTTGAAGCGCGCGGCCATTTCAGAAACGTTTTCGTGAAGTCTTTGGAAATCTTCGTACTTTTAGCTATATGACTTACTTAAAGGCTCAGGAAGGCAAATTGTTGCGTAAGTATGCTTTATTATGGTTTCCTTTAACGTTTAAATAGCTTTAAATGGATAAAAAAATTCAAATTTTTGGTTCATTTGACCTTTACATAAAGATTTACAGTTACAGTTATAGTTACAGTTACAGTTACTTCCTATTTCAGTTAGCGATCGTGGTTTCAAGTGTCGGCTACTGAATGTAGTAAATGTAGTGTAGTCTTACTTTTGAAAAGCATTCAAAACACTAGGGAATAAATAGTGCAATGGGTTAAAGACGCCATGAGTTTAAGCTGTGTACAGCTTCTTGTTGTTTTTTTTTCGATACCTTGCTTCACACACTGGCTTTTTTCTTATCGACAACTTTTTATGATCGCCAACTAAATAGTTATTAATAACAATTGGTCTACATGTAGTCTGTCGAGGCCTGTTCAAGGTGTGAAGGAGAAACGTCAATAAATATGCAACTCAGAGAAATGCTACGTTACCTTCACCACGAGGCACAGAATTCTGAAGACTGGTGGATGGTGAAGCTCTGACATCCTGTTCGTATCGTCGCTGATTGGCAAACTCGCCTGTATTTAGGTAAAAAAAAAAAAACAATACATAAAATAAAGCACCACTTACACGTACCGATACGGTGATAATGCGGGGCAGGGGTGATCCCCGGAGCACTACAACTCTGTAGGGTAAACCATATTTACCAACTTATTGTCATCCTTGGATTGTGACAATGGGTAAAGAGGGAAGAGGAGAGTTAAGGTGGCTCCGTTGTTATTTCGGGCGCACTCGTCTATGACAAACTTTGTCTCATAACTTTTCCGGCTCTAAAGCAATGCTTCTGAAACTTTGCGAAAACTTACAGCTATTATTTAGCAATAATATGATATAATTCGATTTTCATGGGAAAAAAATATATTTAGTGATAATCGGGCTTAAATGAACCACACTTTTTGAACAAAATCGCACCCTGTGAAAAATTTTGCTGTTATATTTTTGTTAAATTTCTGGAATCAGCTTCCATTTACTTAATACATACCCTTACCAAGTTTCAGCGAAATCGTTGGAGCAGAAATGCGGAAGAATTAACGCCATCAAAATTTAGCCCTAAAATTCTCTTAAAATTTTAAATACTTCATGCTCTTTGACAAAACAATCTACGAACTCAAATTTCTGGGAGAAGCCTTCCCAATGCTTGCTAAATCCGAATTATAAGCCGATTGCAAATCGTGCGAACCGTTAAAAAGTATTCACTAGTTCTGTAAATATCATAAAATGCTCCAAAACCTGCTCAAATCTCCAATGCTGCGTTTTCCGTCAATTTTTGATAATTATCCTGCAGTTGGGTGTCAAACTCCTTCCACATCAATTACAAGGTACTGCAATACTTTTACATCGATTGTTTTTTGCTTAGAAGGGCTTGCAACTGGAGAAATAGTTGTTGGGATTATAAGCTACTCCGCATCTGAGCTCAGGCGAAGCTGACAAGCAGTTTTCAGAGTTTTGTTTATGAATACGAAATGAGCACGTGTGGAATTTATTCTAAGAATTCGCACCTTAGTTAGGGGGGGGGGGGGGGGGGGCGTACGTGATATGCGCGCGTAGTCAGCGTAGTCGTCCCCGCATTTAAAAACATTGCACCTCATGGAAACTTCTAATGGAGCGTACATGCTCCCTCCCCTCCTAGGGTAAGTAGCGCGCATATTTCGTTAAACAATAACGCTGCACTTGTCGCTCTTAATGTATCATCCTTATACAATAACATTCCACACAACGAAGGAATTGATAAATGCCATCATTTCCTTCATACTCGTACTGATAAACGCGTGCCCACAGAAACACATTGCAACTCTTACACGCATGATACTCACTGTGAATAACTTCACATTACATCAACAGCATTATCTTCAAGTTCACGGCACTGCGGCTATGGGCACTAAAATGGCTCCTTCCTTTGCTAAACTCTTTCTTGGTATTTTCGAGACTAACGCTCTCTCTAACGCTCCTTTTAAGCCTTGCACCTGCATGGTGGAGATATATTGATGATATTTTCATGATCTGGACTTGACCATCTGAAAATATGCATCGATTATCTCAATGACACTCTTCCCTCTAAAAATTTCACTAACTCCCAATATTTAACTTATGTCCCTTTTCTTGACGTCATTGTCTCTACATGACTGCATAATAGAAAGTAATCTATATACTAAATCTAGTGACAAACACCAACACCTTTTCAATTCACCCTGCCATCCTCTTCATACTAAAAACTCCATTCTTTGTAGGGTAGTTTAGCTATTCGTCTCCACCGCTTTTGTTCTACTGACGCTAATTTTAAGCTTCGCACTAACGAATTAAAATATTATATCCTCAAACGAGGTTATAATGCCCCTTTTACTTAAGCAACACTTTCTACGTACTGCTAACATTTCTCGTACTAATGCCCTACTGACCAAACTGAAAGACTCAATTGATGTCATAACTTAAGCTGTTACGTATAGCTCCACACTTCCTCGCATTTCTCATGTATTACGCGAACATTTTTCCATACTACTTTCCTCTGATCGTTGTAGAGATACTTTTAGAGAAAATGTATGGGCTTTCAGCCGATGTCCGTAAAGCGGTTTCGTCTGTACCATTATTTAAAGCGTTTCTTTATTATTTTTTGGAGACCATACCACCATTTTTCAATCGGCTTTTAAGCCGTCTTCTCCAAGTTGGAGCTACAGTACCTGAAAGTTTCACCACTAACTGGTTTTGGATTGAGGTCTGACAAGATGTATTTTCTGATTATATCAATATCACCATGACGACGATAAACAGGGATCTTCAAAATCACTTAAAGTGAAAGTTTGCGAGATGAAGATTCCGACATCAACATCTTAACCCTCGGACGTCATGCAAACTTATACTCCCACCGTGGTACAAGGTGCGGTGTTGCAATATTTCGAAAATATTTTACATCTACAAGAAAAGGTAAATAGTACGCATTTTTATTAAAAATGGCTTGAAATCATGCTACCTATTACGTCATATCTTGTTACCATAGCAACCGGTTGTCGCCAAACTTTACCAAAATGTATCAAAAGGATAAACTAACAGCTACTGAAGACGGCATGCTCTTGAAAAAAACGAGAAAAAACTTAAGGGGGGGGGGGGCATCCATACACCCCTGTACGTCCAAGGGTTCATCATCATCATCATCATCATCACTTGGTATGGTATGTGGTATGATCCAATTGAAGCCAGTTTCTTTGATCGGCTCCTAAGTAAACAAGAATGTTTTGAGGTTTAAAAAGACATGGAACCAGAAAAAATCTCCTGGTAGCGACGGACTTCCCGCTGATTTCTATAAACTGTTTCGGAACGAGTTAGCCAGTCCGCTGTTAAAGGCCCTCAATTATGCATACGAAGCAGGTAACCTTTCGATCACTCAAAAGCGTGGAATCATTAAACTAATCCCTAAGAAAGATTCTGACCCACATCTGATAAAAAACTGGAGACCATTAACACTTTTAAACTGCGATTATAAGATAGCAACGAAAGCTATAGCAAACCGTTTGAAGAACGTGATTCCAAAACTGATCAACAACGATCAAACCGGTTTCATCAAAGGACGCTTTATAGGCGAAAACATACTCTTAATCGACAGTGTCATCAAATACGCGGCTGAAAAAAACATCTCAGGCCTTCTTCTGTTTGTTGACTTTGAAAAACCGTTTGATTCCTTGGAGTGGACTTTTATTAACAGAACTCTTGAGTACTTTGGTTTTGGCCCTTCCTTCACTGATTGGATCAAGCTATTTGATAGAGATATCGAAAGCTGCGTTTTAAACAATGGCTGGTCCACTAGTTTTTTTAAGCCACAAAGGGGTGTTAGGCAAGGCTGCCCTCTTTCACCTTATCTTTTCATATTATCGGCAGAGGTGTTAGCTAATGCAGTCAGAAAAAGTAAAACAATAAAACGTATTTTTGTAAACAACGAAGAGATCAAATTAAGTCAATATGCAGACGACAATACTTTCATCCTCGATGGTACAAAAGACTCCTTGAGTGCGACTTTCAACCTACTTGAGCGCTTTGGTAGTGTCTCTGGCCTCAGACTCAACCATAAAAAAAAACTGAAGCCTTATGGATTGGATCAAACACAGGTAAAAAGGAAAAGCTCTTCCCAGAAAAAGACCTGAAATGGCCTGAAACTAAAGTAAAATCCCTCGGTGTTTGGCTCTCAACTGACCCTTATATCACCATGAAAGTAAACTATAGAGAAAAATTGGAGAAGATAAGGTGTGTTTTAAATTGCTGGAAATACCGACGATTGACCCTTGTTGGAAACATTCTTGTCCTCAAAAGTCTTGCTGCGTCACAACTAACCTACATACTAGCACCTTTGACAACAGATGATAAAACACTCAAGGAGATAAATGATTTATTTTATACCTTTCTATAGAATAATAAAGGAGATAAAATGAAACGCAATATAATGATTAACGATTACGGGAAAGGAGGATTGAATGATCGACATTTTTTTAGTTTTAAAAAACTACATGGATAAAGAAATATCTTGATGAAGGGGAACAGTGGAAAATGGAAACTTTTTCTTGAAAGAGAGCTAGAAATATATGATGGAAAGTTGATTTTTAGTGAAAACCTCAATAGGAAGGGTACTTCGGAAACATTCTACGTTACAAACCCTTTATTTAAAGAACTTTTATGTATATGGGCTGAAGTCAATTTTAATCCCCAAATAAACAGTAAGCAGCAGTTTCTAGAACAACCCCTATGGCATAATTAATTAATCAGAGTAGGCAACAAACCCATCGTTTTCAAACAGCTAATTTCGAAAGGCATTTTGAAAATAAAACACCTAATGAAAGATCAGGACAAGTTCCTCTCTTTCGCTGAATTTAGGACCACCTACAACATACAAATGCAATCCTTAACTTTCCATGGCCTCATTTCATCAAGTATTTCAATTTCTTCAAAAGCTGCATCTAATGGAACAGGTTATGAAGATTTCTTTTCTGCTTTCATCAAATGCAAAAAAGCAAACAAACTTGTATATGGAAAGCTCGTATCTCTGAAATCTATCAATCCTGATAAAAGTCAAATAAAGTGGAATGCTAATAGTGAAATCGATAACTGTTGTAAACCGGATTGGATAAAAGCATATACGTTGGCTTTTAGCTGCACCAAGAGCACTAAAATTATTAATTTTCACTTTAGATTTTTGGGAATAAGTTCGTGTTCCAGTATCCTGTGTGATGCCTAGTGATGTTGGATGATGTCTAGTTGCGTTGGATGATGCCTAGTGATGTTGATGGTGTCTAGCAACGTTGGATGACGTGTAGTGAAGTTCGATGAGGTGTAGTTATGATTGGTGATGGATAAGGGGAAAACATTGTTATTGATTTTCAATTTGATGTACTGGAACACGAACTTACAACTAGATTTTTGCATAGAATTTCATTTTTTCATTTCATTTTTCATTTTATTTATTTTGCCATTAACCACATTAAAATATATATATATATATATGTATATATCATTAAATAATATATTATAATTATAATAAAAACCTTCCCAGCATCCTTTGCACCAGAAAAAATGCCATGCCAAATAACTCTGTCAATTTTGAGTGAATGAAAATACTACACCACGTGCTATTTGCACCTACCATAAAATACCTATTTTTATTGACTAAGTGCGATGACGTCACCAGTCACGTGACTATGCCCCCAAATGCCTTTTAACGTTTTTTAGAAACATGCTTTGATAAATGCAAATACAGTCAACGTGGCAAGGAAGGCATTCGCTTGCAACATTTCGTCATGCCCGGGATACTTCTGGATTTTCAAAATTAAGGGGGCTATACACATGAGCAAATTGGGGGTCTGGTGACTAGTATCTTTGTATACATGTATCTTTGAAAGGGTGAAACACAAAGTTAAAAACTTTCGTTTGTTGGTAGATATAAGTATAAAAATAAGTTCTTTATGAACGTCATCAGTATGACGTCATGAAACACGTGACCAGAACGCACGGAAGTTGACTGATTTTTGGAACTTTTTGGAACCATCAAATATTTTTATTAACTTAAATAAATGTCCGTTTTTCCCCCAGGTTAAAATTATGTTATTTTTGTGTATAAAAAATGTGATTATTACTCCTCTAGTAAAAATGAAGGTGACGAAAAAAAGTTTTACACGTTGGAAGACCTTGAAAATCCATCCTTTTCTGATCCTGTTCAGCGACTTTTCAGTTTAGAACTATAAACAAATCTGCATAAGAGGTTTTTATCTAACCTCTTACCAATGGCGTTGGCAGTTTTTCTGTAGCATTTTTCTTTCATACCGATCAGGGGTTAGATTTTTTTTATTCCCCCCACCCTCCCCTCCCCTTCGGTCCACTTCCCTCCCCTCTCCTGCTTGGGTTTGCAGGACATGGTCAGCGGGAGGACTGGTTCAAGTGTCCCGCATCCGCCATTTTTCCTCGCAGCGTCAGCACAGAATATTTATTTTATTTCGTCGATTCAGAGTCCTGTTTAGTGACAAAAGGCTGGCGAAATTGCTTTGCAAACTGTCCTTTTCGTGGCTAACTTACGATTTAGCGCAAAGAAGTCTGCTTGTTCGCCGGTCATGTGCCGGCTGCGAGGAAATTTGAGAAAGACAAGAAAAGCTGGAAAAGGTAAGTGATTTGAGTTTTAAATTACATGTAGTAAGCTTAAGTTTAACTTTCAACCTAATGTCCAACTGGACAGGGTTCAGGGTTAATTTAGACCTTTTGGGGCGACTGATTATTAGTTTCTATTTGATATTGTGCACATCTAACTAGTTTAAAATTTTTATTAAAGCGTATTTGTTTACAAACAGATTGGCAAAAGTCTCCGACTTTGAGCGCTGAAAAAAAAATATATCACAGGGCGTAACATATCGATCAAATTCGATCATCGAAAACGTAGTCGATAAGTCGACAGTACTCGACAGGTTTAATTCGTCGATAAAAGTCGATTATCACAAGATTTTCATAGCTACGAAATTAACGAAACTAATAATAGCTCGAACGACTTTTCTATGGAAGCATATACCGCTCTGAAGTAAATCTTTACGGCGGTACGGCAATAAACTTACATAAAAAAAGAAAAAAAAAACCGAGCAACCAAGTAGTTTGTTATTCAATGTAGAATCGAATAATCACCTTGAGAAATGATAAACCAAGGTAAACAGTGGTTCGTTCAGTGCTTGATGGACCCCAAAAAGCCGTTAAATTCTGTTAAAATTGATTAGCGCTGGAGTTTAATCAGGTTTTATGAGAACATGACAGAAGCAGCGTGACACAGTGTGACAGAAGGCGGCGATCAAGAAGTAGCATGAAACTGAGATGCATAAATCACTGATAAGACATAAAATAATTTGACATGAAAATGAATCACTTTATTGGAAGAAAAGAGTAGTTTCTCATTTCAGCTTGTGTTT
Source organism: Cladopsammia gracilis (assembly GCA_022457155.1). Taxonomy (NCBI): domain Eukaryota; kingdom Metazoa; phylum Cnidaria; class Anthozoa; order Scleractinia; family Dendrophylliidae; genus Cladopsammia; species Cladopsammia gracilis. The sequence goes on from JAJGOT010000642.1 coordinate 379,532, forward strand.
ACTTAAGCTTCCAATGACAGTGTAAAATCGGTAAAATAAAGTCTTGACATGGCCGATCTTGCTTCATTTATCCGCGTTCGCCAACTTCTTTTTTTATATTTCGATACTTGTTAATCAAAATCAATTGGAATCAAACTGTAAAAAAAAGTCGATAACCACAAGAAATCGTGTGATCGACTTTTATCGAATTCCGATATTTGTCGATTGATTAGTATGAAATTTAACATAGAACGATCGATTTTTATAGACCATCAAAATTATTGACATGTTATGCCCTGATATCAGCTCGATAGTAGCTGTTTTGTCCACATTTAAACTTACGAGAGGTTTTTATTTTTTTATTTAATAATGCCCAATCTTGCAGCATGTGTTGTAACTCAGAGTTCTTTCTACCATATTTTTAGAAGCAGCTAGTAGAAATAATTAAATTTATTAATAGACACAATGTAATGCATGTGAGTTAAATATAGCAGAGTGTACATGTGAGCTGATGTTATATAACTTATGTTACATCTGAGTTTGTATGATTTGGTGTATACTTATGTCATGCAAAAATGTTTAAAATATTTTAAAATCTGTTTGCTCTTCAATTCTTGGACTTCAAACTTAGTATGGAAAATTATAACCAATCTGTGGATTTCAAATGGATTTGTAGCATTTATGGAAAATGTCACTGTATTGCTGTCATTGCTTGCTTACTCAGATCATCCAGCTGTCTCGTTTCACACAATGGATATTTCTGTCATCCTAAGATGTGTTAATTACCACAGTGACACTGCTAAATTACAAAACATCAAGAACAACTAAAATTATCCTTATGCTGTTTCGTACTCATGATATGCATGGCTGTTAGAGCCCTTTCATTGGACTGTGCATTAGGGGATTCCCTCTGTCCTCCCATGTAATATCAATAGCATTAAAGCTGTGACAATGAAACTTGGATGGTATAATTAAACAAGAAGCTGTACACAGCTTGAACTTGTGGTGTCTTTAACCCATTGTAGTGTTTGATTCCCAAATGTTTTGAGTGCTTTTCTAGAGGAACATAAAATTGTGTCTAAAGAGTAAGACTACATTCAGTAACTGACACTCGAAACCACCATCGTAACTGAAATGCAAAGTTATATAAAACACAAAACTTGCTGGAACAAAAATCCCATGTGGCAATAAGCGGTGAACACAATATCAAAATGTATTTTCACGTGTTACAAGATGTTTCTTAAGACATTGCGAGGTTTGCACGCCTCAGCGTGCTTCTATTGTTTTGTCTGTTATTCCATTGTTTCAGATGTGTATATAAGAGTGAATCAGAATTCATTCTCCCTCTCTCTCTCTCGCAGAACTAATCGAGTTTATAACGCATTACATTATATTACAGTGATGTCCGATTCTGAGAGTTCAAACGGTTCAACACGCGGTGATTTTTTTCGCGGTGCACATTTCTTCGGCTAGCGTAGGTAGGTTAAACGAAACAACGGGCGGTTAATCTTCTCGTGGTGTTCAGCCTTAAACTCCGACTATCCAAGAGGCGAATCCAGTGATTATTCAGCAGGTCTTTGGCTTGTTTAAATCGTATCTTAACACACGGCTTGAAGGGAAGGGGAAGCAAATTGAGTCGAAGAACAAGATTGAGAATGACACGGTCGAATTAAGAAAAGCCGAAACAATTCAGGTTTAACGCTCAATTAAATTCTATTTTGAACCAAATTCAGAGTGCTATTAATCCGCCGGCTGATATTCCAGTAATTAACAGTCTTATTGCTGAAGGTAAAACCCTTATTCACATGAGGCAAAAGTTCATCAGAATTGCCGACAGGAATAAACAAGGCTGGCTAGTAGTCAACGAATACGAGTCAGACGACTTGGCATCGGGTCCGGAAGACGAGAAGAAGTCGAGGAAAGCAAATGAATCCGCTAGCAGAGAAAGTAAGGCCAATCCCGATGGAAGACCTAACGAAGATAAGAAGCCGAAATATGCTGCTGATAATCAAATTTTTTCGTGGCTTGGTGAGTTCTTACTCGCGTTCAATGTTTGCGCGTTTACTTTGTGATTTCTCGTAGGATTCTGCTTGTGAGAATCCAACCATCATAATTCTTGTTGCTGTTTTATGTCTGTTTTACAGATTGTTTAAGGCGAAAATAATTTACGTTCGTTTGAACGTAGTGAGTTAGAACGTAAATGTATTTTCACGTGTTACAAGATGTTTCTTAAGACATTGCGAGGTTTGCACGCCTCAGCGTGCTTCTATTGTTTTGTCTGTTATTCCATTGTTTCAGATGTGTATATAAGAGTGAATCAGAATTCATTCTCCCTCTCTCTCTCGCAGAACTAATCGAGTTTATAACGCATTACATTCCCGCCCACCCACCCTCACAGTCTGTTTAGAATCTATTCCAAGTTTCAAGTTTTGCTGCTTCAAATGCTTCCGGTACGGTCATTGGGCAAGAGATTGGCAGATCAGGTTGGACCTCTCCCGCCGGCCATCATGGCTATTCAGGAGGTTCCTTCTATCCCACACCAACAGGAAACGCTACATCAGGAACGGCACCAAAGTAATCACCCATCTGATCACTGTTTTGGAACACGAGCTTTCTGAGGTATATGTTTAATATGAGTGCCAGAATCTAAGCACTATTCTCACTGGTGCCATCACGCACAAACACTCCCAAATCCGCTAGAATTCTATTGTTTCTACACCCGTGCATCCGTGAGCCAGTAGGGGGTGGTGTTATGCATATATTAGGTGGTTTTGCATAAATAGGCCGTCGTTATCCGGTTTATTCCTCTCTTCGTTTTAACGGCCGCCAGACGTCCGCTTGGCGCCCCTCCCTCCTCCCCGCAGCGATGACTAGACGTGTTCTTTAATTTTTGAGCTCCCGCTCCCTTTCGCCTCCGGGCTCGCTTCTTCCCATAACTCATTCTAGCTTGGGGTGTTTGGGAGTAGAGGCTCCAGTGGGAATATATTACTGCTTTCAATACGGTTTAAGGAAATTTGAAGAGGAACGTGAACTTTTTTGAACATATTGGTGTGTCAAGTTTTATATTAGATGTCATTAGAGACGGCTATTAGTTACCCCTCTTTGAGGGACCTAGTAAGATTAAGCTCCTTAACAATAAGTCTGCTAGATTGCTCAATGAGTTTGTTAGCAAAGCAATAGCGGAATTACGGAAGGCTGGCCGTGTTCGAGGTTAACTCGCCGCCACATTTTGTCAATCATTTATCTGTTTCTATCCAACCTTTGGTAAAGGAGCTATATACTTGACTTGTGACACGTCAACATATTATGTTTGATGTAAAAAACGCACCAAGTATGAGGATTGGTAAATTGCTCTTAGCCATTTTGAAAAGGACTCTTTTATGTTTACGTTCGATTTAAAGAGCGGTTGCCATCATTTAGAGTTTTTTAATCAACATTAAACTTTTCTAGGGTTTTCAGGGGATCTTGCAATTTAGGAAAACCCCGTTTCTTTGCGTTTTGTGCCGGTTACTTTGCGGTTTATCTACAGTTCCCCATATTTCACTAAGCGTGTACGACCTTTAGTTAAGCATTGGAGAATTCTGGGTATCAACCAAAAATAAATATATATCTTCCCAGTGCTGGTTTTGTAGCAACGATAAGTTTTTTTTGGAAGCTTGTCAACTTATTGAATGGCTGTGTCTATCTTGGAATTCTACGATGCGACGGTTCATATTACCGATCGTAGATAGAGTTGTTGTAAATATTTCGATGTCGATAATATCATTAATTCTAAGTTTCAGGTTTCTGCCAGATCGTTGGCTTCATTTGGCGGAAAGATTATTTCTGCGTGTGCAGATGTTGGTATAAACAGCAGAATAATGTCTAGGCATTGTTCCATGTCGGTTCAGTCGCTGCCCAAGATCAATGTTTACTTTACAAGGGTATTCTCGAAAAGATATTTACTGTTGGAACCAAACATTTTGGCTATGCTAATGTTGTATACTGTTTTAGTGATAAAATTTCTAAATCGTTTTGTTTACTCTGATGCTGGTGCGTCCGGGTTCGGGGAGCACATGAGCTTAAATGATGAATATATTCACCACGGTATGTGGGAGTATGGCGAAAATTATAGAAGTTCTACATGGAGGGAACTTTATGCTTTTGAATCCGCGCTGAGCTAATTTTTACACTCTATTGAGTGGTTCTTGCGTTAAATGGTTCACTGACATCCAATCCGCCGCAAGAATTGTTGAAGTCGGCAGTTTAAAATGGGTTTACATTGTATTGCTTTCAGATTTTTCAAATTTGCATTACACATAAAATCCACCTAGGGAAACAATGGATCCCTCGTACCGAAACAGAAAGAGCTGATTTTATTAGCCGCTTCATTGATACAGATGACTGGCAGATTTCTAACACATTTTTTGATCACCTGGACAGTTTGTGGGTGCCCCATACTATTGATTACTTTGCTAATTATTATAATTTCAGAATTCCATGGTGTGTTGTAGGTTTTGGAATCCGGGTTGCTCTGGTGTAGATTTTACTTTTGTTGTTGAAAGGCTTCAAAAAAAATTGTCTGGTGCTGCCCCTAGTGTGTTTAGTGCCTAGGGTTCTTCATTATTTATATTCGCAGTTGGCAGTCGCAACTGTTGTCTCTTTTTGGCCTTTGCTTTGTAGAAATTATAGTGGATTTGTTGTTGATTATAAACTATTCATAGGGAATAAAATTTTGGGACAGGGGAAAAATTGAAATTCTCTGTTGGGTTTCCCAAATTCTTTTCTAGAAATTATGACCGAACGGTCTTATTAGCGGAGCACTTGCCAGGCCGAAGGCCTGGCTGCGCAGCTCCATACTCATAGAACCTACGCCGTGATTTTTCATGGTCATGGCTAGCGGAATGTTTCGCGGGCGCGTGTCCGTCCGCCCGTGTTGGACAACATCCGGGATCTTAGCAATTTTGTTTTTCGCGCGGCCACACAGCCGTGAGCTCGGTAAACACTTTAGTTGTTTTCTTGTGCCTAGCGGAGAATTAAACTCGTTATTTTCCTGCATTTTTTCGCGGTTTGCTACTCAAGACAGGGATACTAATCAAGGTATACTCAGAAGCCGCTTTAGTGGAAAAAGACGAGCTTTCAGGGATAAAATCTTGCTTCGAGGAACTTCATGTATTACGTTTTTATCAATGCGGGAGATGATTAATTTTCAGAACCAGAAGCGGAGATTTGAATTTCCAAGCAAGCGAGGAACTTAAAGGTAAAATAGATTACAGTTTTCGATGAGAATTTATGTTGTTATCAATCGGTGAGTGACTTGTTATTAGTGTTATTGTTAGTTTTGGCGAATTGATTTTAAAACGTGCCTAAATTTAGTTGTATCGATCTCTTGAATTTCATCGAAGAAAGCTTGAACTCGATGAGCTATAAATAAATGGTACGCGTTTTGCTTTTAAACGTAAACTAAGGGAGATTTGAATAAATTTTTTCGAAAGAAGATTGTGTTGTCCATTTTTATGTGTTTGTTCATTCATTAGATAGATTGAAAAGCGATTTTATGTAAACAAAACAAGACTTGATTTTGTAGTACAGTTCTATCTTCACTCGCATCGCCTTAAACAAATATGTTTGTGTATTTTTGCAATTTTTGATTTTCAAATCAGTTTCTCGGGCAATTTTTGACAAACATAAACTGTATTTTATTCGGAAACTAGTGGTACTATTTATTCTAGACAGAGAAAAGTTGTTTTTGTGAACTTTTGTACGGTCTATAAAAATGTACGGTGCAGACGGTCGCGTAATACTGTTTTTGAGAATTGCTAAAATTGAAAATAGCCCGTTCGTCAATCTTAATTCTTGTGCTTCCAACCTTTCACCTTAGTTAAGTTTCACCTTAGTTAAGCTTGTTCAAAGTGCGACGCTGTTAGGCTTGGGCTATCTATATATATTAATCAATATTTCACCATATACTTCAAATAAAGATCACAATTTCGCTCAATGTCACCGGCTAATCCTATATTGTTACGCCACCAGTGTTTGTAAGGCACCGGCTGAGCCGATTTATATGCATTTTGCAGGTTGAAAGGTATGAGTGGCACTGGCCTTAAACAATAGTCATTGGGCACTGGCCTATATACTAATTGTATGTTTATACTCATTGGGCACTGGCCTATTTGTATATATGAATGGGGCTGGCATGTACGTCATTGCATGATTGCCAAAGAATTGTGGTTACGAATGGCACTGGCCGCTACGTTTGTACGTAGCTGTCTACATGTACGTTAGGCATACGAGAGGAGTTTGTTTCCATAAGTAAAGTTGTCCTACCATCTACACACTATGTTTACTTAGTTACTGCTGCATACTAACTGTCGTATTATTTTCTTTTCCGCGCTCACAGATCCTACTAAGAGGTCCTTCCTGGAGACTTTTACCGGAGAACAGAATTTCGAAATTAAGAAGTTTTTCGACTGGTGCCACGCTTAACAAGTTTCTCTTCAGACACCGTTCCCCCCCCCCCCCCCCCCCACTATGTTGGATGTCTATTTGCCATTCTATTCGGAGCGGGCAAAATCTAGTTCATCCATTCTGCATTAAAGTGGCTACATACATTTGTACCTGATTCTAATCCTCTGGATAATACTGAAACGATTAAGATCTAAACCAGTAACAAAGAAATGCTCTGTTTTTTCAGACATGATTATAAGGATACCAGATAAATATATTATCTGTCTTGATCTAATTTAAGGGATCTAGGATTGCTGCTATTTGTGAGATAGATTTTTCAGGTCTTTACCGATATAATGAAATTTGTAACATTCTCCATATGCATTTAGTTCTGAGGATTACCTATAACAATTCCGATTTCTCATAGTAAACTCGATGTGTACAGGGAAGGAAATCTTGTCTATATTAATAAGTTAAATTATAAGTATTTCCCGATAAGTGTTTCAATGAAATACATAAAAGCAGCTTATATTGATTTCCGTTCTGATTTGCCATTATTTAGACCTCTTATCATAAACGATCAGGTATTTATAGTCTCAGATAAGGCAAATTATCCTATTCAAGATGTTGAGAGAAATACTTAACAGCGGTTCGCTTAAGAGTTAGGATATAACCCTGAAATGCATAGTCTAAGAGCTGGGGACATTACCTTAGTTTTTGTAATATTAACAATTCAATTTCCAAACGATTGTTGCAGCTGCATGGCCGTTGGAAAACAAATACTCCAAAAGACATGTACGAACAAGAAGACGTTTGTGAAAGATAACAGATGATTATCTTTGATTTGTGCCCATTTGTAAATCGACCATTAGCATTCTTGTATTAAAATAAACTCGATTCTGCTTGTGAGAATCCAACCATCATAATTCTTGTTGCTGTTTTATGTCTGTTTTACAGATTGTTTAAGGCGAAAATAATTTACGTTCGTTTGAACGTAGTGAATTAGAACGTAACAGTCCTATCCATCCATGAATGCCCCGCATTGTCTTGAAAACTTATATGCTGTTATTCTTCTTTCTGCTTCTCAAGTTAACACACATGAGGCCACAAAATCACAAGGCCTCAATTGTCAACCAATCAGATCAGAGAGACAAAAATATGCATGCATAAATTTGCATGCACTAATGAGCAAAGCCAAATTTATGAAGTCTCCCTCATCTATGCCATGAGTAATAAAGATCTAATGTATACTTTAAGATAGGTAATTTGTAATAAGAGAACCACAGTTTCAATTCTGCAAGACATGTTTCATCAGCCTTGCTCTTCTGTCATTGTCAGTTACATGTACAATTAGGAAACTAAAGATGCTCTATTTTTCTGACCCTTGTGCTCTGCAGTAAGGAACTTGCTCACTCCACTCCTTGGAAAAAAATTAATTGCTTAAATGTAAAGTGCTTAAGTATATACTCAAACAATTAGTTCTTTGTTTACCTGTAGAAAGGCAATCAAATTGCAAACTGTTTTTACAAGCCCCAGTGCCTTGCTTAAAGTGAAATCTGGGGTCACGCTCATAGTAGCCAGGGGAAATCCCCGGCTCCTGGCCCTTAGTGACAGCCCTTTCCTCGGCTGAACTAGGTGCATGTATACCAGCAGTTAATCCTTTTCTTATGTCTGAAAAATTTATCAATCAATTCAAGATGTTCACGTACTATATTATTCAAATTGTTTCTCCCAGGAAACATCACATACTCTATGTACTATCATGATTATAGACATAAAAGTCTACACCACATTGTAAACCCACTGCAAATGTGTGATCTTTCTAAGGTATGTTAATTTGACAATTATTGTTAATATACAAGTTTCCATGTAAATAAGAATAATTGGTTGTGGATTTATATTACATGCATGTTTATATTATGTTTTCATTGTAAATACAGAACATTTACATGTATATTTTGGGCCTCTTCATATATACTGTGTGACTGCTACAGCACAGTGTTAACAATATTACTATTGTTTAGTTATACTGTTCTATGCCTATTATAATTTATGGACTACACATGCTCAGAACATAACTTGCAAGAAATTGTCTCTTTCATTGCATAGTGACAGTAATTGCATTGCCAATTTCATTTAGCCAAAACGTCTTGATCCATGAGTTCATAGGAAGATGGTTCTTAATGAAGAAAAGTAACAAAACTGAATGTTGCCCTTGGGAGGGGAGGGGGGGGGGGGGGGGGGGGGAGTGTTGGCCAAACATTTTCAAACATTGATTACATGTATTTGCTACAGCTTGGTAATAAGTAACTCATGTCAGGGCCAGGGTAGTGTTTAAACTAGCCACAGTGTGTATTTATGCTAATCATATGTCCCCGGATAAATAAATGAATTAAAAAAAATGAATGCAAAAAAAATGGAGGTGACACCATCTTTTATTTAGCAAAGTTAATGCAATGGCTACCAACCGTTGATGTGGCTAGTTTTCTTCCTCTGTGCACGGCTGAGTTGCATGATGTAGCATGGCATTGTGACATAAACTGTATGTGCAGTAAGGATGCACATACCGGTAAACAATAAGTGCGAACATGCTTAAATTAAAAGTTTTCTATTTCAACAGACTGTTGAAGAGGCATCCCTTGGTATATTCAGTAAAAGCATAAGGTGGATTTTCTACGACTGAACTAGTACAGCAAATGGAATTTTTTACAATTACTAAAATATTCAATTAATAATGATACTGTCTGTTTGTAAACAGCGTTGTAGTGTAATTATCTGACCTTCCCTTTACTGCGCCTTTCAATAACATGCGGAATTTGAAATTCACCAAATTCACCAACGGTTGCGTTTTACACTGCCGTCAATCATCTTAGCTTACCTCTCAGGAAACAGATCTTCACTTCAATGAGTTCAAAAGGTCACGTCCGTGCATTATGATTGGTACATTTCGATCCATTTTGTTTGTTTCTTTTTTACATGTTCCGTTGGCTTTCGTATTAATTATGATTGACGGCAGGGAATAACGCAACCATTGGTGGAGATTTGAATCTCAAATTCCGCATGTTATTGAAAGGCGCAGTAAATCATTAAAGAGTCATTCTCAACCAGGGTATCTTGCTTTCTGAGGTTCTGTTTGTGGCCACTTTTGGATGCTGCGAAAAAGGCCACCCAGTGATTATTGCAAAAATTTAAGGTTCTATTGAGGTACATGTACATTGAAACATTGGCAAACTGGATTTCTTACTTTCTTAAAAACATGAAAACAAATAGTAAATTAAAGTAATAAACAAAAAAAAAAATATGAGGAGCTGTCAAAGTGATTTAGATCACTTGATGGATAGGACATTCTTCTTAGTGAATTGGTTATATACATGTACATGTACGGTTTGATCACGACAATGTTCTTACTTTTTTCTAAAGCTTTGTCATCTTCCAAGTGAATGTACACTGGTTGATATAGGGAAGATATGGAAAGTGACAATAGTTTAATAATAATAATGACCAGTACATTTTGTCAAATCAATTACATTTTATGTGTCTTTTTAATGTATTATCATTGAAATTTAAATAAATATGTATTTTTTCAAATACTGTTGTATTATAAATCAGTGTATATGGTGTTATTTTGCAACATGCATGTAGCATTTGACATTACAAATATGCACCAAAACAAGTGCAAATACAATGTATGATACATTATTATTCGACACAGCATTGTAAAGTGCAAATATGCATCAAAACGAGTGCAAATATGACACGTTATTACACTCTTCTGACCGTGCACTAGGAAAACAGCTACAAAAACGTAGCTTTTACGAGAATATTTCTGTCGTATAATAAACATTTATTCAGTTAAAAGTTGTGTAATACAGCTGGGCATTTTTACTAGTCAGTAAATACTCAGCCGTATTACACAACTTTATGCTGAATAACCTCTATTTACTATTAAAGGCCCATGTTCACCTAATCTGCTTTGCGCACCCGGGCTGATTTTCGCGCAGACGGAAAATCGAAAAATCGACGTGCCAGCCAATCATAATGCCACATTGAACAATTGAACTGTTTCAAAACAAAAAACACAAGCGTGCAAAGCAAAATGGGTGAACATGGGCCTTTAAGGGTAAGGACATTTTTTTTGCTGCCCCCCTCAAACTCTATATATTTAGTATGAACCCTCCCAATACCACAATCAGCACCTTTGAAAAGCAGGTCATGTGGTATACACATGTTTATTTGCAGGATTTACTTGAATGGCGCAAATTTTTCTTCAACGTTGTTGAAGTTCTTTTCTGGACTATAGTCTATGGAATATGTTAAATTAATTATAATATATTATTTCCGGTTTCACTTGTAATAATAATAATAATAATAATAATAATAATAATAATAATAATAATAATAATACAATACACTAGAAATTTATAATAACTTAAAAGACGATAGACTACAAAATGTTTAATGTGGTAGTGACAAGGAAGCCTATATAGAAGCCGGGGGCTTATGCACTATAGGCTTCCTGAATCTTACCAACGAGCAGCTTTTTATCAAAAATCGGCATTAAAGACCATCCTAACTGCACTTTTTTCTAAGCTTCTGAAGAACTCACACACCTTTTCTGGCATTGCAATAAAACTGCTTCTTTTTGGGATGATTTACTTCTATGATTGAAAACAAAAACACTTATCCCTAATTTAATGTCACGCGCAATTGAAAGACACTGTTTATGTGGGAGAAAGGCCCGGGGGGTAAGTGTTGTCCAGGACCGGAATGCTGCCTGCCAGTCACTGGGGCTAGTGTCAGCGAGTGGCATAGAAACCATGGATTGGCCATCATGGAGTACAGCTGAGTGGCGTGTACCTATGCCAAGCTCCTAGAGGGGTGACCAGCGAGGGGTAGTGGGCGTGGCCACCTTACTCGACCCAAGCTAAGACAACCCAGGCATCGCTTCAGTGTGGGACTGAAGGGTTGTCGCCAGCAACACTTATCCCCCAAACCGTTTATTGAAAAAAACAAAACAAAGAACTTTATTACATTTTACACAATAAACACGGGCCAGAGTGGTAACCTCGGTTGGGTGAAAAAATAAGGGAAATGCTGTGTGTAGGAGGGAAATAAACAGTTGCCCTGTACAGTGAAATTGAACTGAATGCGAAATAGACCACGAGCGATGTACATTACCAAAAGCGACCGCAGTGAGGGGGCCTTAAATCTGATTGGCCAACAGACTGAGGCACGTGCATGCGAACAGTGTAATTGGCTGCTAAAAATATGTGGCAGTTCGAACACGCGTGTAAGTAAAGCAAAGTACAATAATTCAATTAGCCGGAAAAATACGTGCTATGACCGCAAGGCACAAGGTTCAAATGAGCTAAACATTAACTCTAGTTTATGCTGTGGCAAAAACATTCAGATTATCAAAAGGACATGGCTATTCTCTTGGGTCTGAGGCCAGATAACTCTCGACACTATTCAGTACAGCTCAACTTATGTTTCCTCTTGGCCAAATATTTTATATGGTGTTGCAAGATTAAAGAAACTTTCCTGAGCATTAGAGGATTCTTGTTCGTCATGAGCACTCAATACAAGATAGAACGGAACGCTACCAGCAATAACAATAAGAAATGGGCCCCTTTAGCACAACACCTAAGTTAAAAGCACACAAACTTAAAGTGTATAGTGTACTTAACCTTTTCCTCTGTTTTCGCTACACACCCTTCTCCCTGCCACAATGAGAGATAAAAATTTATTATATAAATATATATGCCTTTTTTATTGCTTTGCTCCTACTTGTAAAATGCCAATAAGCTAAATATTTATACTGTTCACAATGCACTGTTGTAAGTAAAAATCTTCTTGTCTTGTATTAGCTGTTATTCTATATTTGTTGAACCATGTGATTTTTTTCCTTTAATCAATGTATTAATTTACTTGTTTTCTTTTTCTTTTTTTATATTTTTGCATTCCTGTGTTCTTGTTCAATAAAATGTATCAGAAAAAAAAAAATCATCATCACTTGGTATGGTATGTGGCAGATCAATTTTGGAACAATAAAAAATGTTCTGTATGTTTGATTTCAAATATATCGCAAGGACATTCCGATCTTAACTCTTTGTACAGTGGTTATGAATGGACCGAGAGATTAACACTGGTTTTGTTAAATAACTTCAAGATACAGTGTAGTGTCAAAATCTAGCTTGATGTTATGTTTGCACGCCATAAGTTTTTTGGTTACGTTTTCTTTTGCGATCTTGAGAACTACCTTTTTTCCTAACATCGCTCCACGAGCAACTTTTGGGTAATTTTCGATTTCAATCGCTTTTGCAAAAATCCGAGGAACATTTAGTAGAACATTTAGTTAGTACAAGTCTTTCTGGCTCTGAGCGTATAAATTTTTTCTCTGAAGAAAATTACGGTTTGACTATGCCAAAGTATGGAAGAGTAGTCATGATTTTGCTGACTGTAAACTGAATACGGTTATTTGTTAGTGTTTGTGCTAGAAATAGTTTTTGTGAAGTCGCGACTCGTCGCGATTATTGTTTTTTATTTCTAAGTATCGGGAACATAGCGATTTTGTAGAATTTATTGTATTCTTAGTCAGTACCATTCTCGTCCCCAGAGCCGCTTGGCCCTCTTAACCGCCGGAACCTGAGAACGAGGGCCAAGGGGCTCTGGGGACGCAGGATTTGATTGGCTAGAAACTAGGACTTCCGGTTGGTTCTGCTCATGCTCAGAGTTTTTTTTTTCAAAATGGCGGACGTGCCTTCAATATGAAGAACACTGTGCAAGAAAAGGCAGGATTCTGGCTGTCTCATTTCAGAAGTTGGACGTTTATCTTTTGCGAGGAGTAGTTAGATGTTATCGTTAAACTTTTGGCAGTTTCCGAGTCATGAATATGGTAACAATCGTCGTGATCAGATAGTTGGAGGATTTTTGGCTTATGAATACCCGCTGAATTAGCTTTAATACATATCAGCTGACTTTTAAACTTATCATCAATTTATGGCTTGTCTGGCCGATTCCGAGATTTTTGCATCTAGAAGTCAAGGTATAGATAATAATTTAAGACCACATTTAGAAATTTCTGGGCTATTCTAGGAATCTATTTGAAATGTGAAGGTGGATTTCAATCGAGTTTAATTAGAATTTAATGTGCAGATACTGGCTGAGATAGCTTTATGTGCAGGTGCTGACAATGATATGTAAATTATTTAATGTTACCTACGGCCACATATCAATGGTGTTTTAATACTCAAATCTTTGACTTCACTAATGACATCTTTTGGACATTTCAAACTTGTACAATATTTCCCTTTAATACAAGCTTAGCCAGACATTTTGAATTCATCTAAGACAGAACAGGGAAAAAATAAAGAGAATTAAAATTATGTCTTATGAAATGTTGAAAAATGTGTTGTGGCTTTCTGCGCAACTCTTCAAATAAAATCACTCTTAGCATCTACATATGACTTCTTTGCTCAGGCAGAGCATTTCCACCGTTATTGCAAAGGGCAAGGGAGATCTACAAGTATCCCAAAAGTCAAAGAAGCTTGCAGGTGAATCAGTCAGCGATATATTTCACTGCTACTGAAATATGTCACTTCTTATCACTATATTAAATTTGGCTGCTGAAGGCCACTGTTCTCTGTTTCTGTAAACATAATTTTTTGGCTTTAGATATGATCACAAAGTAGGGTTCAAGTATGTGCATTTTACTCATTCACATTCAAACTTGGTTTCAAGGGCACTTAGGATATACTTGGAAGCCCTAGTGTGAACCCATTGAATATGACAACTGCCCAAATTATATTTTCCATAAAAAATAAACAATAAAAAATTGCAATATATGGATCACTGTGTTATAAAAACAAATTAGTCAGAAAAGTGAAGTGAACCATCATAACGTTTATTTTACCTTCGTAATAATATAATGGAATTAAAGGGTCACAGGACAGTCCATCCCTGATCGGTCCTGATCATGATGGTTAAGGAATGTTATCTAAAAAAAATACTCAGTGAAGCCTCTATTAAGCGGTCACCCTAGCTTGGGGAATAGCCAACTGACAAATCCGATAAAATGCAGTGCAGTACACAATCGTTTATAAAGGAATGTAAACTAATGTAATGAAATCGTGAAGCCAGATATAATACCCATAAATGAACAGCTACACGTGATATACTGGAATTCAAAAAGGCTGACAAATTTTATCACGAAATGTGGATTTTGGTAGAAATAATTCAGTACCCTTGATATTTATAAATGCACATGCCACAGTTTAAAATAGTAAACCAGACCCGCGAAGCAGCTGCTTGTTACTCGTCGTGAACTGCTGCATTATCAGGCGATTCATTGATATGTTCTGATCCACAAAATAGTTTCTCCGGACACTGGCTGTAATTTATAATCCCTGGTGGGACGGTGAAGTTTTGTTGACCAGACCATGTTGGCTACGCTCAGCCAAAGGAATCCTCGATCGAACTTCTTGCTCTAATTAACGAAATCTAGCATTTGAAACACGAAGTCTTTGTCGTTGAAAATCATCATAGTGATTCCCAAGTATAAGTGTCCCAAGCCAATACCTTCTGACAGTTTAAAGGCAAGTTACATTTGCGATTTCTTGACCGAATTCTGCAACTCGATTTCCCGGCAACCAATCCAGATTTTTTACTTCCGTTTTAGATGTTATTGTTTTGAAACTAGCCAATCAAATCCTGCGTCCCCAGAGCTCCTTGGCCCTCGTACTCAGGTTCCGGCGGTTAAGAGGGCCAAGCGGCTCTGGGGACGAGAATGAGTCAGTACAAGTCTTTCCGGCTCTGATCGAGCGTATATTTTTTTCTCTGAAGATTTCGTTTGCCATGATATAGCATGGACATTGGGTGTTGTTCTATTTTGGAATACTGAATCATTATTAGATTTAGCTACATGCTATGATGTGCTGATGCTGATAAAAAAATCACGGTTTGATTATGCAATAGTATGCAAGAGAAGTCATGATTTTGCTGACTAATAGCAAACTAAAGTTGATCATTTTGTGCAAATGTGAAAAGTTTTAATTTGGTGAAATTCACTCTATAATTGAGTTCGTTTACAAGTGAAATTGTGTTTGCCGTGAATTGACAAACCAAGCATTTCAACAAGCCATTTCAGCGACTCGATTCAAAGACATTGGCACTATTAGGGACTATTGACAAGATAAGAAAATCACAATGTATTATATTGAAAATGGTGTCCTAGTAGGACGGTCCATCATAAGTGGCGCATTAAAAAACCCGTTATACTTTTTAACGGTAGGGAAAGCTAGACAGCTGACCGTTATCTGTCATACGGCAAGTGAAATGATGGTAGGCAGAGATCTGACAAAAAATCGACGATTTATTTTCTGTTTGAATCCAACAATCATACTTGTGGCTTATGCCTGCTCGATTTCGCTCGCCGTTGTTGCCGTTTTCAGCCATTATCAAAGGCCCAGTATCACACATTCGGCTTTGCGGTCGTTTGTTTTCGTTTTCGAATGACAAGCTCGCTCGTGATTGGCTCTTTTGGGAATTAGTCGTCGAGGGATTGAGCGCGCAACGCATTTTGGGTGATACTGGGCCTTTAAAACGGTTGCTTCACGGTGTTCCTATGTTGTTAATCACTGCTATGATTTCACACCAGTGTAAGTTTATGTGTTATTTTACTGAATAAAGTTCGATGGTATTTGCTTATGATTTTGGTCAGAAGTTTGTAGAGTGTATTTGAATACATCATCTTTATTACATCCGTACTTCTGATTGTCCTGTATGTTATTTTAAGACTATTACTTCGCTTATGACTTTAGTCATATTCTTCAGATATATTTACATGAACCTTAAAGTGCACCTAACCCAATTTGTTTTCCGCTTAATCAACTCTATTTAGGTTGAAAAGTCGAATAGTGAAAAATTTGTTGTTTCTAACGTCGCGTTAGTGAGTTATAGAGATTTGAATTTTCAAAATGCTAATGAGATGACGTCAATTCGGGAATTTGCCATTATTTTTACGTCAATTAACAGTACGCTGTATGCAGCTTAAGGAAAATCAATTTTGAGAACTGTGGATAGTCAATTGATTCGTAAAAAATATTACTTAGAGGTAGAAACAAGTAGTTGTATAATAAATGGTCCCAAATTGACGTCATCTTATTAGCATTTTGTAAATTCAAATCTCTATAACTCGCCAACGCGACGTTAAAAACAATTCGACTTTTCAACGTACATAGAGTTGATTAAGCGGAAAAAAATTGGGGGTTAGGTGCACTTTAACAAAGACAAACTGGAAAGGGGGGTGACCAAAAACTAAATACGTCACTATAGAAAGGTAGCGCAGCGACAGACTTTAGCAAGGGTTATGTTTATCGTAAACAAGCCACATTAAAAAAGAAAACAATATTCAGCAAATAAGAGAGCAATTTTCAATGTCTCACCCGATTGCCCTGGATGACTTTGTGCTGTGCCACGTGAGGTGAAAAGATTCATCTCCTGCAAGAGAACCAGAATTTATCATTATTATCTTCTGCTGGACTATTTCCAATTTATTTCCAAGTCATTCCCAAGTCATCCATGTCCGTTCAATTTGTGTCTATTTGTGCAAATTATTACATAAATGCGCGTTGGTTGCGAGATGATACATAGCCAAGGAGGCGCGTAGCGCCAAGTTGGCTATAATGATTTTGTATCTAGTAAGTGTATATAAAAAACATTTACACGAGAAGACACAACAAGCAGCTTAATACATACTTTGCATGCCCTGATCCAGGGTTGGAGTTGCTCCTGTGCCTCCCGTGGCAGGGGGCGACTTGGCTTACAGCAAAGAACTCTTGTCAATGGAATGTAGTGGCCACAGTCATGGTGCCTACATGGTCTTTCCCCGTGAAGGACGCAAGGCTCTGTGTTTGTTCCCAAACAAAATGTGCATCGAGCACACAACTCCTCGGACATTGAACGCAACCAGTGACACTCCTCTTTAAGCGTTTCCAAAAATTCCTTTAAATGGCTAAAAATTGTAAACAGAATAAGAATGAAAGCAAGGTCTTAACCAAGAATGGGCGGTTTCATAAAATAATAGTTTATATCCTCTAGTTCTTGAAGTTTAGAACTTCAAAATTGAAACATGCTCATGAATTCAAGAGAAAGGCGACAGATCTCTCAAGGGATCTTTGAAAATTACGGGGTGAGAAGCATTTTCAATACTTGTCACTGGAACTGCGGACCTCACGAACATTGGTGTCGATTACTGCGAGTGTGTATCAACAATATGTTTCAATGCTTAGTTGTTGTGTGTCGTCCTGCTTCTACATGACTTAAATTAATTCTAAGTTTCCTTGCATCCTGTAATTGCATGAGAAAATGATTAAATTTTAAAGCTTTGTGACATTAGGCAGTTAAGTGATTATACCTCAAAACATTCTTATAATGCTCATCCACGTTTGTTGAAATGTCCAGCTTAATGACGTTCTTGTAGCAAACCAAATGAAGGGAATGGTCTTCCTCAAGAGCAAAAAGGGCTTCGTTGGCGTGCAGTTCGTACTCATGTGTGTATTGTGGATCTGAGAGCCATTTTCCAAAGAGCACAACCAGTCGGCAGAAAAGCCCACCTGGAACGTAATTAGTTCCCTTGAAAGTGAGGTACACTGGTGCCAGGCAGATATCATCCATTGCAATTTGTCCCTTGCCTTCAAGTGTCAGCATACATGGAACAAGGATTAGTAAATCTTCATTTTCTTTCGCCGGCCACTTGCAAATAAGGTTGAATTTCTCCATGAGCGAAATCAAGGAGTCTTTAATGACATCTATTTTCTGATTTTGACAGGCGTGGTCAATCAATTGCCTGCTAAGAATTCCTCTTTCTTGTAATTGTTCACGATCTTGCGTTAGGTACCATGGTTCGTCATCATGCGATTTCACTTTGATAATTTCACAGAGGACATTGATCAGCCACTGGGGATCCAAGATAACCAGACTATCTTTGTTGCTAGTATCTTCATGGAAAACTATTGTACCACGGCCATGAAGAAAGTATATTAACTCATCAAAGTCGTACTCGTTGTCAAATGTACAGTATGGTGAAACGATGTCTTCTTGAAACGTTTTCTTCCTGAGGTACCTCTTTATTTGCCATTTGGGCTTGCTAATTTCTTTCTCAACACGATGCCATTGCAAAGGGATCTTCTTTTTTGTATGTGGCATTTTATCGGCTAGCTTCAAAATCTCTTCTCTAAACGCAATAATTTTCTCCTGGTCTTCTGACTTACCAGCATGTCTGTTATCGATAGCTAAACACTTTGTGATGTGCTTAGCAAACACCTCATGGTCTTTTGAACAACGTTTTCCCAGTATATTAATTTCTTTGGTTGGGTCGTCTACGCGGTCAGCATGTGTACCCACCAATATGACAGGTGGGTGCAAAAATCCACTCGCTGACTTCTCATTGTGATCACCTTTCTTTAAAGAGTGAATCAAGTCTAGCCACCTCAAAATGTGATCGAAATTGGTGTCCTCACTATCACAGGCTCTTACAGTGTACTCTTTGTGACCCAAATTCACTCGACACACTGCTAATGCACTTAGTTCTATTGTAAGATCAGAAACAAGCAGAAAAATATCCTCTGAAGACATAAAGATAGGATGTATGGCGCGATAAATGTCTTGTCCTGCAAAGTCCCAAATGACTGGCCAAATGTTGTCAACTTTGTCAACTTCGTTTTTCTTCAGCTGTTCTACTACATGTAACTCACATTCTTTTGGCAAGGAATCTACCTTCTCTTGTGCAACGTGATGTGGTTTCTTTTGATTTCCGCGATCTTGCTCTTCCGTGAAAAAAAAAAAATGTAAGTAATTTTGTTTTAGAACCCTATAATGGGACAAACGCATTGAACCCGTTCAAATCTAACAGGGCGGTTTACACCTATAATTGAATGAGAGTGCCATGTGCGCGGGACAAAGCAGCCAGTCACGAGGCGGAAACTAAGCAAGGCGACCTGGCGAGGGAAATGGAAAGAGGAACCATTGCCTAACCCTCTCGCATAAGACACTCACGGTTAAGGGCCTACTCGCAGACTATCAAGATGGTAAAGAGACTTAAAAAGGTAGCCTTAAGACTTAATGTGTCAGCCCCTAATCACAGCTCTAGGCGAACTCGTTCTTTTATTTCTTCTCTGTTTATTTGCTTCCCTTGTGACGCCGTAGAGAAAGAGGACACAGCTTTGAACTGCATTTGACCTATTAAGGTGGCTTACAACAAAAAAAAGAAGTGCGCTAAATACACCTTTCGCTGTTCATCACGGCAAAATACGCATTCAATCGTCAGTCAATAAAACGAATATACATTCATTTGCACGAAGCGGCAATCATTTACGCGAAACGTACACTCATTTGGGAATTTTGCATAATTTTTGGCATTCAACTGCATTTTTGGTCATTCAATTGCGCCTTTGGGCATTCAATAAAGAACAATAAACTTTCATTTGTGTGAATATTTATATCATTAACACGAAACGAAGAGTCAAATACGAGAATCGACAATCAATAGCGCGTAAATAACTTTTATTTGCATTTTTAGCACACTGATTGACAATCAATGGTGTAAATATACAACCTTTACAGCGGTCGTAACAAACATTAGGGTGATTTTACAAACAATAGCGGGTTTGTAAAATTTGATTAACAAAAATCTACTTTCAATTACACCTTTTGCTGTTCATTACGAGAAAATACGCATTCATTTGCGTGAAATGGCGACCAATAGCACTAAGATACATTTATTAGCACCAAAAAACGAACATTTGCACGTAACTCAGATTCAATAACGATTTTTGCATTTTAAACAACATTCAATTACATATTTGGGCATTCTTTTGCGTCATTCGGCATACAAAAGAGAAAAATATACTTTCATTTGCACTAACATTCAAGTCGTTAACACCATCTTGAAAGTCAATTGAGACAATCGACAAACATTGAAGTGCAAAAACATTTATTAACATTTTTATCACACTGTTTGAAATTCAATAGCATTCCTGGACCGCGTTAGTGCGGATGAGACAAATATCAATGCGCTTGTACAAACAATTGAACGTTCTTTACATTCAATATACAAAAATATATTTTCAATTGAACAGTACAACTTAAAGAATTATGTTACTAAAAATGTGGTTGTTGTTCATCGTGGTGTGTAAGATAGGTAAACGCTTTTTTCGTTTGTCTCACGATGGAGTCACTTTAAGATGTTGATCGCGACGTTTCGACTGCTATTACTGCTAGTCTTCATCAGGCGATGAGGTCGATTGGTTACGTGTCGCTTATGTAGCACGTTGGCTTGTTGCTATTGGTGCATTTCGATCCTGATTATTATTCCGAAAAGATGTTGTTCCCTCTCCGGTCCGATTCGATATCGGTCGGCTGTTATGCTTCTTGATTGTAGGCATCCACGCTTCGGGAATTTCAATTCCACTATCTCTGTTGATGTTATTAGGATGAAGTCTTATGTGGATGGCCTCTTTAACTCTACGGGTTGTACCAGTGTGGGTCACGGTCAATAAACTCAACCTCGTCCCAAATAGGAAAATGCCCGGTCTTGTTAGCGTGTTCTGAAACCGCGGAGGTTTAAGTACGAGCAAGCCGTATGTCTCTATCGTGTTCTTTTATCCTTTCACGCATAGACCTCCCTGTTTCTCCGATATACACTTTGCCGCATTCGCAAGGAATCTTGTAGACAACACCGTCCTGTTTATTAGAGTCGAGGACGTCCTTAGGTCGTACTAAGTGTGACCTGAGGGTTGTGTCAGATTTGAAAACAGTGCGTACGCCTTGTTGTTGTAGGCAGCGGCGAAGAACCTCTGATACACCTTTGATGTAGGGCAATACTGCAGTAGATTTAAAATCCTACGTGGATTCCTTCTTTGTTGTTGGTCCTTTCGTTTTTGTGATTTTTTGTACAAACGAGGAAGGATATCCGTTAGAAACAAGAACCGACGACAAATGTTTCTTTTCGTTGGAGATAACTGATGGTCTAGTAATGAGGTGTTTGGCTCGGTCATACAGACATTTCACAATACCACGCTTAACTGACTGCGGATGGTGTGAATCATAGGCCAGGTATTGATCAGTATGAGTAGGTTTCCTATATACACTGGTAGTGAGAAGGCCGTTTGAGTCTCTTGTAACTGACGTGTCTAGGAAAGGGATAGTGTTGTCTTTCTCTGTTTCCATGGTAAAACGAATGGTAGGCTGTTGGTTGTTGAGGTGTTGCAAGAAACCGTCGACATTGCTTTGATCTAATATGGTAAATGTATCATCTACATATCGCTTCCAGATCTTAGGTTTATATGGCGAAGTTGCTATTGCCTGTTCTTCAAATTCTTCCATGTAGATGTTAGCTATAACCGCGGAAACTGGACTCCCCATGGCTGCTCCGTCTTTTTGTTCGTAAATCGATCCATCGTACTTGAAATACGTAGATCTCAAAACGAAATTCAAGAGGTCGGCAATCTGTGTTGGTGTTAGCGTTGTGCGGTCAGCAAGGCCGGGATCATTCTCTAGTTTTCGCAAGGTTGCCTGTACGGCACCTTCTATCGGCACATTGGTAAAGAGTGATTCTACGTCAAAAGATACCATGACTTCGTTGTCCTGTATTTTTTCACGGCTAATGGAGGACACGAAATGAGTAGAGTTGGCAACTGTATAGTCTGATTTACCTGTCAGTGGGGATAGGATATCTGCTAAGTAAGCAGACAAATCATAAGCGAAAGTATTGACACATGATACAATAGGTCTTAAAGGTATGTTGGTCTTGTGTATCTTAGGTAAGCCGTATATTCTAGGTGGTTGTTTGTGTCTAGGTCTGATCGAAATGCACCAATAGCAACAAGCCAACGTGCTACATAAGCGACACGTAACCAATCGACCTCATCGCCTGATGAAGACTAGCAGTAATAGCAGTCGAAACGTCGCGATCAACATCTTAAAGTGAAAGTAAATAATAAATAAATATGATTTTGAATAGATGTTTGAATAGAGAGATAATTGAAGGGTAAACTGAAATTCAGAACAAAATAATTTTTTAAATTGTATTGTACAATTGAAAATATATTTTTGTATATTGAATGTAAAGAACGCTCAATTGTTTTTACAAGCACATTAATATTTGTCGCATCCGCACTAACGCGGTCCAGGAATGCTATTGAATTTCAAACAGTGTGATAAAAATGTTAAATGTTTTTTTGCACTTCAATGTTTGTCGATTGTCTCAATTGACTTTCAAGATGGTGTTAACGACTGGAATGTTAGCGCAAATGAAAGTATATTTTTTCTCTTTTAATTGTATGCCGAATGACGCAATAGAATGCTCAAAAATGTAATTGAATGTTGATTAAAATGCAAAAATCGTTATTGAATCAGAGTTACGCGCAAATGTTCGTTTTTTGGCGCTAAAGAATATATCTTAGCGCTATTGGTCGCCATTTCACGCAAACGAATGCGTATTTTCTCGTAATGAACAGCAAAAGGTGTAAATAGTCCATTTTATTGTTACTTTTATGAAAAAGAAAAGACTGTTCATCAAAACTATCACTCGATTACCTCACGGTTCAAGCAGCGAGGCAAATACGTTTGCATAAACCTATACCACTGCGTACACTTAGCCGGCTAAACAAACAGTCACGTTACGCCCTCTCTGGCCACAAACTTGCCTATAGGCTCTCTCTCCCCGTCTTGCTCTCCCATGACTCCTGCCCGTCCAAATGTTGTAACCACATTCATCCACGACCACGGTGTGGCGTAGCACTGCGTGATTCATGAACCAGTTTGCATATTGCCATCTTCTATCCAGGACATCTGGTCAGTTCCTGTCAGCTGGGAGGGGCCTCGCCAGTTTCACTTTGAAGAGCATCCCATTAGTCCATGAGCTAATTCCCAAAAAGTAGCTAAAAATGCATTTTCGTAGCACCCCCATGGGACATAGTTTCCTTGGTATCAAAATAAAAGTTAGGATGTGCTTTATCAAAATCAGCTTGTTTCCAGACACGAAACCTGTGCATGAGCGAGAAAACGGGGCGTTTTAAGGGTGGGGTAGGTGGGATTATACTTTGTTCCTTAAACTGGGATTGATACATAACGAAACATACTTGTTATTCTACTTATCTTATCTTCAACCTCTCTAACTCAAACTTACAGGAGGTGAGCATCTGATAGTGTGAATTGCAAATAACGCTGTTGCACGATTGTAACATGTTACCATGGCAATCATCAGTTACTAGGGCATTTCATTGGCGAGCCATTTCTATCTATTCTAGATCCCAAAATCAAAATGATTAATATATTATTTCTATTTCTATTTCTGGGGATATAGGATATTTTTTCGTTTACTAAAAGAAAGAAGAGAGAAAATGAAGTATATGTCTGTAATCTGCTGACCAAGTTAAACTCAAACTTTGAAGAGAAAAGTATCCCATTTTGTGAATTGTTATAAAAGAAAACATCTTTATACATTTGTGACATATTACCATGGTAACATTTGTTAAGGTGTTTAATAAGAGACATTTGTTTTGAAGAAGATTTGTAAATGGTTTGTATTGGAAAAAGAAAAAAAATGTTTTGTTGGTGATTTTCCTAGAAGAACTGTTTAAAAAACAGGTGAATGAATACATGTGAAAATTAATCGCCTCATTTGTCCAGAAAGGGTAGACATTAAGATACGAATTAGTAGTCTTCGGTAAAAGGACTCATAATACTACTTTACACATAAAAAAAATTGCCATCTACATGTTACTTCAGGTATTGGAACGACACATTGTACCAATGGGATTGTCATCCAGCGAAAGCCCTTAACTTGTGCATTTACCACCTCCAACTAATTCTGTCAAAATGTATCGGAACAGATTTGTTGCCATACCATGCAGGGCGTCGTCAAGGTCCAACACCAAGACGGGCAAATGTTAAGCAATTGATTGAGACGAACCCAGATATCTCCAAGCAAGGAAGAGATACAGACCTTGGCTGGATGCTCTGCAGACAAGCGTTTCAGCTTACTATATTTATTGTCGTCGAGGATCAGCCCAAAGTGATCCCAGCACAGAACGGTTTTAATATGAAATGACAGGAGAAGAATGTTACCCGCTAACATTCTATTGGTTTCTGTCAAGTCATCAAAACTAGTCCAACAAAATTACCAGCAGTTTACACTGTGCTACAAAGATCCTTCCAAATGGCTGATCAGCTTGGCCAGCATGATGTCATTGTTTTTTTTTTGGATCGGGCAATATATGCGAAAGCGCTTGATATCATCTGGCAGAATGAGGAACATTTTCAGCGTATAGTTATGGCTGCACTATTGGCAAGTGGTTTGGAGAAGCAGGCCTTGCAGACATACTTGTGGAGAGTGGCATTGTTGGTTCTAGATCTGTCTTGGGAGTTCTGGAAGGCCAACATTATAATCGAGCTGTACGAATGCACAACGTATCTAAAATTACCACTGCGCGGCTCACCGTAAAAGATCGCAAGAAATGATTAGAAATTAAGGGAGTGTTCTCATGCACACGGCCTTATGTGCTTCCGAGCACGAAGAGGATTAAGTAAGTAAGTCTCATGCACACAAGGAAAAAAGAGCAAAAAAAGACTAAAAGTTCTGTTTTGCAATCAAAAGACAAGGTAGAGTAATAGCTAAAAGTACACAGCCAAATTATACAGATTACTTCCATTAACATTTTAAACTATAAAAATGTGACTGTTGTATATTGTTTGTGCATTTCAGATCGTTTTTGAAGCAATGCATCGCATTCAGCAGCAAGGGTTCCAGTCATGGCTAGCAAAGCATTCTGAATTGCCCTTGCAAATTTCATAGAAAACATCAGGCGCAATTTTTCTCACAAAAAGTTCGAGCACTTTCTTAAAAGTGAACAGTTCAAGATGATGTCTAACCTGTAGGAAGAATACTGCAGCGAAGACAATGGCCCGTTGAAGACCTTTTGGAACAATTATCTGGACACGGCTGAGTTTCTGTTGCGTTTTATTGGAGCAACAGGAGAAGGAAACCAGCAACTGCATCTCAACTGTGTGAACGGTGTGCTGCTATGGTTCTTTGCATATGACCATACCAATTATTGCCGACATTTGCCCGTGTACTTGATGCACATGTTGTTCGCAAAGTAAAAGGTGAGTTCAGAGGTTTGCAGAACATGGTTTCTCCCAAATAGCAGTTGATCAGGCAATCGAACAAACGTTGAACAGACACACGAAAACTAAAGTTGGTATTAGTGGGGTTTAGTTTAAAAAGCGGAGCAGTTCAAAGATGGCTACTTACTGCACATTCGCGCGCTAAATACATGGAAACGTGCCGTGACTTGGTGGGGATGAAGGAAGTTGGAAATAAATCCCATAAAGAAGCCAGCAAGTCGCGCGTGAAAAAGGATGAAGCAAGTGTAAACCGGTTCAGGGAGTCATTGAAGACTGAAGAAATCCATTTGAAGAGACGGATGAACTTGTCAGTCTCAGTTCAGGTTTTGTAGCAAGTGAAAGCATGAAAGATGATCTCTCTTTTGTCTCTCTTTTGAAAGATGATTTCTCTTTTGTCCAACATCGATTGTTGACCAATGCTTTTAGGTTTTACGACCCGTTGCCGAAACTAAAACTAGCAACTTTCCACCAGGCTATGAAGAACAAGTCTGTGATCACAAATGGCAAGAGCATCATACTCAGAGCAGATAGAAATCTGTTTGCTAGATTGTTAGTCATTGGTATTTGGCAGCTTTGGATGGTACATTGGCCAAGACTAACAAATCACTTCTAACTGGCCTGGTTGAGAAGGGAGTAAAGTTCCACTCCACCCTTCAACCATCCACAGGTGTCATATTTGATGCCATGTCGATTCTCCAAATGGTTGTTAGAGTACCCGACAAATTTGGTGACCTGGCGGTAACGGTGTTTGACACAATTTTCACACATGCAGGGAATGCATCAAGAATCGACTTTGTTGGGGACCAACATCCAGAAATATCTGTAAAGAATATTGAAAGGCAGAAGCGAGGAAACGGAGGGCAGATCTCCATTCATATCTTGAGTCCGCAACAACGGTGCCCTCGACAATGGAAGACATTTCTAGGAAATGGACGCAACAAGACGTGCCTGCTTAATTTTCTTGTGCGTGAATGGTCCAGTTTAAATGTATACGCACAGAAGATTGGGGATCGTTCCCTGTACAATTTGCACATGGTAAAACCTGCACAAAACTTGTTCCAAGTGGTGGTACTATTTGTGCAACAACTGTCAGCGAATTGTGTACAGGACAAGAACAAGCCAATACTAGGATGTTTTTACATGCGCTTTCACTCATCTCAGGGTGGGCATTAAGAAATCAGAATTAGATCCTCAAACACCGATGTAGAGATGCTGGCATATTACCACCAAGAGAAAATTCCCGCCAGGATTGTACTTGTAAGTGGTACTCAAAGACGTTCACACGTGGTGAGCATACCAGACATTTGTCAGTTCCTTGGTGTTGATGTGTGTCGAGCCTTATTGGGCCTTCATGCTCTGACAGGCTGCAATACCGTAAGTACCTTTGCTGGAAAGGGAAAGAAGAATTAATTTGAGATTATAACAGGAGATCAACGTCTACGAAAGATGATTCAGTGTCTTGGAGAGAGCGTGTCAGCTACCCGGGAAGATGTGCAGCACATAGAAGAATTTGTATGTTCCCCATACAACAAGCCTGGCAAATGTGTGAACGATCTTCGTTATACTCTCTTCTGCAAGTCAACCAAAGTACAGTCACATCAGCTACCATCAACGAGGGCATCTCTAGCTAAAAATGTTCAGCGAGCAAATTACCCTACGGTAGCTAATCCAAGTGGTGCTGGTTGGCTCGTTAAAGATGGCACACTTACGATTGACTGGACGGATCAGGCTGCAGCCCCTTGTGGAGTTAGTTTCCTGTAGATGCAAAGGCCAATGTAATACCCAACGATGTTGGAGTTCCTGTGTGAAAAGTATCCTCCCTTGCAGTGATGCTTGCATTTGTGGCGAACAATACCTGAGACATCCAGTGAAGTTCATGACAGTGAGGACGACGACGATGATGATGATGACCATGACAAGAGTGATGGTGAAATCTAAAGCCGAAGATACTGGTGAAATACATTGACAAAATTGGATTGACAGTATTTCAAATATGTTGAGAGAACCATTTTCTGTGGATTAGTTGGTTTCTGATAGTGGAATGTTAAAATAACCAACCCTAACCCACATAGACACCTTAGACAGAGATTACTTTGGCACCATATTATACCTCTTTATTTCGGTTTTCTACATGTAGGGACAAATAACAAAACGATATTTTCCAGAAGTCACCATTGTTATGTTATGTTGTATTTTCAGAAATAATATATTAATCATTTTGATTTTGGGCCGGGGTCTAGAATAGAGAGAAATGGCTCACCAATGAAATGCCATAGTAAATGTTGCCATGGTGACATGTTACAATCGTGCAACAGTGTTATTTGCTATTCTCACTATCAAATGCTCACCTCCTCCAAGTTTGAGTTAGAGAGGATAACGATAAGATAAGTAGAATAACAAGGATGTATCGTTATGTATCATTCCCAGTGTAAGGAACAAAGTATGACCCCACCCACCCCACCCTTAAAAACACCCACTTCTCTCGCTCGTGCACAGGTTTCACGTCTGGAAACAAGTTGATTATGATAAAGCACACCCTTAGCTTTATTTTGATACCAAAGAAACTATGTCCCATTAGGGGTGCTACGAAAATGAATTTCTTGCCTCACAGCTCATGGACTACATCGAGTGTTCTTGCCACTGTGTGGTCGTGGATGACTGGCTTGGCCAGAAGGCGTCGCCGCAGTTCTCGATTGATTTGGTAAAGGGTTAGCAAACAGTTCTCATTGCTAATCTCCTCCAAACAATCCCTCATCTCATCGCCCACCTCGTGGTCTTTCGTGAATTCTACCCTCTCGGATATACCGCGCAACAATTCCTCTGGCTGTCGACCTGTTCACCCCAAGGGTATCAGCAACCATGAGATAGTCTTCGTCTTCGTCCTCGAACGCCCTAACAATGCGTTCTCTGTGCTTGAGCGGGATTCTGTTTCGTCGGGGCGGCATTTCGTCTCGCACTGGCTGGTACAGTGAGTTTATGTACAGTACTGTACTGGATCAACCAAACTGAAAAAACTATCTGCCATTTTATGTGCTTTTTGTGTGTCACAATGTTGTGAAAAGTTTCATAACCTTCTTCGTATTGCTAGGCACAAGGTCGGACAAGAAATTTTTAAGAAATAAGAGGATTACATCATTTTTAGTTGATAGTACATTTTTGTTTATTGAATTTCACAAAGGCTTTATTGTCTGTACAATTGCACTAATGTTTGTTACGACCGCTGTAACGGTTGTCTATTCACACTATTGTTTGTCAATCTGTGTGCTAAAAATGTAAATAAATCAGTGTTATATTCACGCTATTGACTTAACATTGTCGCACTTGAATCTTCGTTTCACGCCAATGATATAAATATTCACGCAGATGAAAGTTTATTTTTTTCTATTGAATACCCAAAGGCGCAACTGAATGACCAAAAATGCAATTGAATGCCAAAAATTATGCAAAATTCCCAAATTAGTGTACGTTTCGCGTAAATGATTGCCGCTTCGTGCAAATGAATGTATATTCGTTTTATTGACTGACGATTGGCGTAAATGAATGCGTATTTTGCCGTAATGAACAGCAAAAGGTGTAAATTGTCGCTATATAAATTGTCCGTTATTTTATTCTTTTTATTCTTTTAATTTTTTACTACAGTTTATGGGGGTCACCAGATGCTTTCGATAACAGGTGCCCATTGGTGGGAACAAGCAACAATTACAAAGTCAAAACACAAGACAATGGGTGTTTGTAATTTCACCTTTCTCTTGTTAGGAGTGGCTTAAAACAAGCGACCGAGTGGTTGTTAGAAGACTGGGTTCTAATTCTATGAGGACGTTTTACTCAAAAACCACCCGTACGACCCTACTTCAAAATCTTACCATTTAAACTTTGAATTAAAATACAAGTTAAAACAAAAATGTTAGAGAGTTTTTCGCATATCAACGAAAATATCAAAAATAGGAATTTCGAAAAATATTTTAAAATCTGTCTTACAGATTTTGAAAATATTGTCTGCAGATCGATGTTGATGTAAATTTAAAAATATCAAAAATTGAGTACAGGTCGTAAGACTAGCTTTCAAGAAATTTACGACCAAAAAACGTTTCATACGATCACCATTTTGAGCATGCGCACTACTGCATACACCACGGCCATTCATTTATCTGCGCGCGCATTACTAACATTTCATGACTAACATTACTAAAATTCATCGCTCGCATGATTTTTGCTCGCGTGGTGCATGGTATTGCGTGCGTGACACGTGCGCGTAAGGAAATTTATTGTTCCTCAAAACTGAAGTAAGCCACCTTAAGATTTTTAATGAAAGAACCAGAAAGCATGTTAAGAGCTTATTTTAGAAGAAAATTATAATGAATGTTATAGTTCAAAGTGAGACGCAATCTTCAGGATTTTGCTTATTTGGTAGCCTGTGGCAGACGTCTCCCATTACTTTTCTTCGGTCGAGGAATAAAATAGGAAAAGAAAGAAAACTTGTCATATCTGAAATTTGCTCGGGTAGATGGCTCGAAAAAGAAAACTTGTCAAATATTCGTGGAAAATTAGTCACCCTTCGTGCATGTGTTTTTTCGAGCCTTCATGACGGCTATCGGCCTGTTTTAGCCAGTTCAAAAACGTTTTTCTGTTTGTTAGAAGCATTTCAACTGAACCCTTTACGTAGAATATACTAGCGCCAACCCATTAACTATTGCATCCCATCTTTGTGGCCGCATGTCGCAGCACACAAGCTTCCATTAAGCGACCCTTGCTTGAAATAAAAGCCATGTATGTTTCCGTATACACGGGTAAATCATTTGTCAAATGAATAACTTCTATTTGACTGGTCATGGATATGATTTGATTCACAGACTCAAAATTCGGGAGCACATTACAAAAC